>CM042011.1:33226353-33716353 GCA_023525715.1 Cichorium intybus
ATCATCGTTTGAACTATCAAGGTGGTAAACCTGCATCAATTTAAACTAATACAACCCATTAAAAAGGTAAATGACGCTACGTAATCATTTATGATTAGAACTAAGATACGAAAAAGTGATTACAACCAAGTATAAAATTAATTTTTTCCTAATATTCATTAATGATTACAAGTATAAAACCTAAGTGGCAAAAAATGAAATGACTCTAATCATTAACCAAACCCGGCATTCGTCACTAATTTATTAAAAAATAGTAATTCTTAGTTTCTTACTTTAGAAACAGTGATTAAAGAGAATACGCCCATAGAAATTAAAACTTAGATCCCAAATTGGTTTATCTTGTAAAACCAGAAAGCAAAAAAAATTTAAGGAAACCAAGTTAACATAGGCGGCTATAGTCATGAATGCTCAACCAAACCATAAAAATAAGAACTTCAGAAAAAAACAATCAAAAGCATCCCAGTCGAAAAATGAGTACCCATTTCTTGTGTCGATGCTTGACAAGACGATAGAGTAAGGAAATTAAAGAAACAACAAATAAGATGTTGGAGCATGCCCTACGATGGAGTAGTCGCAAATCAAATATGAACTTAAAATAGTTGAAATTAGTTGACGTAAATAAAATAAAAAACGGAATAAGTGGCAAAAGGCATTAGACTTACATCTAGATTTCAAATTACCCTAACAAAATTGTTCGTGTTGCAAAAGACGATGAAAAGAGAACTGGGCTTCGTAGATGTGTCCTCTTGATTGTGTCACCACCGGTCATCGAGAAGTAGCAACACTTTTAGGAAACCATATACAACCATACAAATCAAAACCCTAACTCCTGGGATTTCTTGAATAATCCTAGCAATTCGATTTCCCATTATGGCTGGGGGTTTTGAAGTCGTCGGAGAAAGAAAGGGAGAGAAAGAAAGGACCGGAGAAATTTTAAGAATTGATAAAATTAGAATAATATTAAATTACTTTAATACCCTTATTTAATATTTAATTTTAATTAAATTATTTTAAATATTTTAATAATTACAAAATACATATTTAATAATAATCCTAGATTTAAGATAATAGATGATCTAGATTTGGCCTCAAGTTCTCAATATTTTTTTTTGCCTCAATTGATCCTGATTATATATATATATATATATATATATATATATATATATATATATATATATATATATATATATATATATATATATATATATATATATATATATATATATATATATATATATATATATATATATATATATATATAATTTTGGTATTATTTATTTAATTTTAATATTAAAAAAATGATGTGGCATCGTGTGTTCGATGAGAATTGCTTCCATAGATGAAAGATGATGAAAGACGGAGAAATATAAAAATAAGAGGAGAGAGAAAAGTTGACATGACAAGTGAGTTCGGTAGAATGAAAGATAATAATCTACTCCCCCACTCTTATATTAGTTTTTTGTTAACTTTTTAATCAGCAAAAAAACTGTCATAAACATTTTCTAATAGTTAAAACTTTCATTACCTTTTTATTTAAATTAACTAATTTAGATTGCATATGTTAGATGTTTTATTAAGCCCTTCGTATAATTTATTATTTTCCAAATACATGTTAGTTTTCCGTATATATGAAAAATAAAAATAAATTAATATATGTAATTGTAAAATAAAAAACGATAAAATACTATGTGACTCGATATTTTTAGTATTTGATACTTTTCTCATTTTTAAATTCTTAATAATTACTTTTAAACATACATTATTATATTTTCAAAACACATTTGATATTTTTTATTGTGTCTACTTCATTAAATAGGTTATTTAATCAAATAATAATAATAAGTTATTTATAGCTACGGTATACATGATATATTAGTAAATATAATGGAAAAAGTAGACAAAACTCAAAAGATGATTAAAATATTAGAGTTTACTAAGTAGTTGGATTGACCATTTATAAGCTTTCCATTTAAATGGTAAAAAGCTAGTCATTTGGAAGGATTGTTTTGGCAGACCTACAAAGCTAAGAGCAAGACAAGTTTTAAGGAAAATTCAGACATGCAAAGCTAAGAGCAGGACAAGTTTTAAGGAAAATTCAGCTATGGTTAAGCAACTACTACCAGGTCACGATATTTGGCTTGACAATATTGACCATGCAATAGGGTAGAGCTTATGTTCCTAACATTCAGTTTAATATAATGACAGTTGATATTCCTAATGTCGTTATCATGTTTTCTATGGACAAAGAGAATGTACTAGTAATAACTCTTGTGGAGTCTATCTGCGAGACAATGCATGTCTTGTATAAAGAGTGCAGTTTCATTATAGGTAAATACACATATGTCGAATTTATTAACTGTACAACTAATTTATATACTCAATAAGGACTGTCTTGTAGGGGAATTTGTTGACGAGTTCACCCCTTACGTCTCCCGAATAATTCAAAGTAGGTTGTATAAGTTTGCTACATGACAGGAAAATTACATCTCCTGCTTGAAGTTTGAGGTAGTAGATGGTACCACCAATTTTGTTGTTAATTTATGGACTTGGATTTCCTCATTTACTTCAAACTTGAAGCTAGAAATTTATTTTGCTACCCAATTTATGGACTTGACTTTCCTCCTTTGAAGCACGAACTCGACATAAAGAGTTAGATGACCAAAGTGCCCCTTCGTGATTGTGTCGAATATACATACGTTGGATCCCTTCACGAACAAACTTAATAAGTTTTGTATTCGGTAAATCCTATCCACTCACCGATAATCTGTTTATAAATGAGGGAACATCGATTGTCAATGTATATGAATGTAATTTATGAAAAAAAGCTCTTGCCCATTTTGCAAAAGCAATACTATCATCCCCTATTTAAACATTAAGACTATTAAAATGTAACTCATGCTATAAGATTTGCATGCTCGTCAGAAAAAATTTGTAAGTACTTGGTTGCGTCTAATTCTCGAGCGTAAATTGTTAGTCGTACTTTGACAACATTACTCATGATATGAATCTGCGAAAGCTATACCAAGACATATTTCTATGGAACTGTGCATATTGCTACTAAAGCTGACTTCCCTGACGTCTCTTATACTCTATTTTAGCCTCCTTAGACTCCAAGTCAAATAGTCCCCACTATCTGACTTTCCACACCAAAAGCTATAAGAAGAGACTGTTGGTTTCCATCCAAACGAACCGCTATGAATATTTTACACAAATAGGTCCACGTTAACGGTATGGTATAACATTATGGACCACCGGTAGCATGTGCATAATAAATGTATTAATCTACAAAGTTTTTCAAGTAAAATGATACCCAAAATAAGTGAAACGATAATTTGGAATAAATAATAGGCATATTATAAAATAATCTTACCACGCATCCCAAAGGCACAAAACATAACTGAAAATGGTTTGTGATACCTTCTTGATGTGTGTAATGGTATCTCGATTGCTTCTTTCAAGATTATGAAAGAAAATAGTGAGATCTAAAAAGCTTTCATCGTGAACTGCAATTGAAGCACTCATTATCAAGTTCAATTAGAAAATTCAAACTACTTAAAAAGTACAATGACTACAAACATAGTTTAAAGAAACTTATTTATAGCTTAAGCCAATGAAGCATAAAGACATTTTAGTCACATCATGTTACAAAAGTCATGTAGACAAGACAACACAATGTACCCTATAGCATAGATTTAAAAAAAATAGGCCGTGGAAATGACAATTCAATAAACTTTGTAATACCAAAGAGTAATTTCATAGTTCAGGAAGCAAAATGACATTTTGGTCACATCACATTGTATAAAGCGACCTTTCGCAGTTACTATGTGACAAGATAATGAGTTTTCATAAATAGTGACCCGCCTTGTTGATTTGATATTTTTATTTATGTTCAACTTATATGAATTAAAATTTGATGATTTTTTTGTTTAATAATATAACATGAAAGGAAAATTACATAAACTTTTGCACTAACTTTTCCTAGTTGTAAAACTGTTAAACATTACAATTTTACACAAACTTTTGCAAAATCTTTCATGTGAAATGATAAACCTAAATTACTTAGATAAACTTATAAAACAAACAACTCAAACTTTTTTATATGAACATATTCTTACATACAAATCAACATTTCCTACTAGAAAAATATAGGAATAAATATATATTTCTTAGTCGATAACAACTTAAAAGATTAGTCTCCCACATATTTCCACCAGGGTTGTTAGAAAATTAAGAAATACTTATTGATTCCAATATTCAATAAGTACATACATTCATTCTTTCAAACATTCAACAATTTACATACAATTATTCCTTCCAACATTTAAACTAAAAATTTCCATTGATTCTAAAACAAGGCTACAACCCCAAGTTTCCAGTACATCTCCACTTAAACACTCAAAATGTTTGGATCCATCTCCCAAACAACATAAGGTTTCTCATGTCCCCACTTAAACATCCAAAGTGTAAGAATCAACATCGAAAATCAATCTTTTCTTAGTATACTAACAACCATTATCATCTAAATTCTGCAAAACAACAATAATAAGTTAGCCATCAACGATAATGCGACAATTGAACAGAATAAATAAATATTCACAGAAAATATAGATTTTCGCATATATGGCCTGAGTAGCCTCCGAAAATCTACTACACACGACTATATGTCATCTTAACTACCTTAAAATGAGACTTCTCAAACGAACTCGATGTTTTACGTGGCAACATTTGCTTAGAATAATATTACAGATAAATAGTGTTTAAAGACAATTATGATATACATTTTCTCTTAACTCAAAAAACTAGAATGTTGAGCTTATTTATACACCTTTCAACTTTTTCGCAGACCATATGAGTTTTCTGCAGGCCATATGAGTTTTTCACAGGCTAATCGAATCAAAACGACATATCCATGATATTTTCGTAGACCACCAAAAATTTTCATAGGACATGCCTTGCGAAATTCCTGTCTATTTTGGTCAACTGTGTTTTTTTTCTATTTTTAAAAACCCCTTAAAATATTAGCCAAATTTGTTTTTTTCTCTTAAAATAATATATAATTTTATTTAGACACAACTCATATGTAAAGACCATTAAAATCATATTATTTAAAAAAATATCTATTGTGAAACATATTAATTTGATTATTATTCTTCATATTGCATTTAATCATTATAACTACAACTCTTGTACTTCAAATATTGTAAAATACTTCTCCCTTACCATATGATTTGAAATAACGATGATATTAATAAAAGTTATTATATTTACCTGATTTATTATAATTCTTAGGCATAATAGTTACTTGAGCAAACTAAAAGAAATATACATCAAAACTATATTCATTAGATTTTTCATAGAACGTAAATAACATTCACGTTGTTGTTATCTAAGAAAAAAGGGAATATGAAAAGTGAATTTTTCGTACATTCCAAAATTTGGCCGGTTTAGATACTATAGCATATCCACTAAGGCCATGTCATATTTTGTACCAAAGTCTATCTTGTTTTTCATTAATTTATTAGGTTTATCCTCTCTCCCAAAAATTATTTATGTATTATGTAAGGAGTACAAGTGATATTTAAGGCTTTAAGCGACTTCGATGTAGACTTTTATGCATTCTTTGTAGGGACATTAACATTGTTTTCTCTAGTCTAGTTTAAAGAGGGAAACGAAGAGAAGTAGATGGAATTAAGAAAAAAAAGAAAAAATTAATGTTTCTAATTTTTTTTACGGAAAGAAATAAAAAAAAGAAGGGATGATAGATAATATTTTCTTCTAATTTTCCTTCTGATTTGGAAAATTCGGAGAGAAAATAAGTGACTAGTAAAAATAATACTTAAATATAACTTTCATCTATCTTCTTTTCCATTCGAGAACACATAGAATATTCATGTTTTTTTAATTTTCTTCCAACTCTAGAATACGAAAATATAACTTTATTTCCTTTTCTCTTCGTTTCTTTTCTCTCATTCTTTTCTTTCTGTGGTAAAACTCATAAACTAAGTGTAAATAACAAGACAATGATTTAATTACCTACACGCTTATGCGTTTATATGTACGTTTATCTAGTTTTAAATTTAATTAGTTGATGTTTATGAGTTATCTAATTCTTCTGTATCTACTTATTTAATATTTACTTGTTTATTTCTATGTGTTGTTTGCTCATAACAATGCAATAACTTCTTTAACCCTAAATTTCACATGATATCACAAAAAGAAATACTAGAATATCAATATTCGCCATAAAACCCACCAATGATAATGAGAAGTTGTGGTACTGAAACGTCATAATCGTCCACAGAGAAATAGACCATCGACATATGCTCTCCATACTTTCTTCTGCCGATTAATCAACTTGGGCAAAATTTTGGCGTAGAAAACCTTCTACAAGATGGAATTATAGTGATTGACAGAATGAGATGACGAATTCCTTGTTCACGAAAAGCAAGATAGGTTTTGTCGACGATTTTATCCCCATGACGAAAGAAGGTTCCAAAGATTAAATAATATAGCTGGATACTGAAGAAAGATTCGATAGGAGAATGCTCCTTGAACATATGAGTTAAGAAGAGCCATCACTATAATACAACAAGAAAACATGATTGTATCACTATATTATACCAATCTTAGAGGAGTTTGGGATGAAATACATTCTATCAGTTTAATCTCAATGTGCATATGTAGTTGGTGTACTTGTAAATTAGAATTCATCAAAATTAGAGAACATGAATGGTTATATGAATTCTTGATGGGATAAAAGTATATGCTATAGACATATATACTTAGTAGCAATCCATTGCTAAGTTTTGGGACTGCTTTTCACCTTATGAGCCAAGATGAACAATAAAGACAAATTGGTCCCGCTCGAAACATCTTTCCAAACCTATGAAAAATCTACATCACGCCAACATCATACGTCAATATCACATTCAACCAGAAAGAACGATGATCGTACAAAATATAGAAATTTAGATGATAGAATGTGCACAGATTGTCACAAGTCAGGACACACAACAAATGGATGTTTCTATTAGGACTAAGCACTTCGACACATGATCACACGACATAATTAATCGTGACTAAAGGAAACGACAAGAAGAAACATAACCAAACAAAGAACACAATGGTTAAAGTGGTTCACTCGATCTTGACTACGTCCACTGTAGGAACTAGAGAGTATATTTCTGAGTTTGAATGCTAAAAAATATATACAAGTATTTACTACACTCTTTCTCTCTTTTGGATCGCACTCTTGATGTTCTCAAAATTACAACCAATATAGCTATATATACCGGGTAAGGAGATCTTATGAGATGATGACAAGTCTTCTAGTTTCTTGTTTTCTACAATAGGTCAGCTTATGTGACAAGTCATGGAACATGCTGGGTAGGCTAACCCTCTGACAACAACAGACTTGGAACTTATGCCAAGGAGACACTTCAGTTCTGAAGTAGCCCCACCCATTTATCAACATCTTTACTCTCAACATCCAACCCATGTGGAAAGTCTACTACAAAGTCCGGACCAGAGCGATGCTGCTTCTTCGTTTTTCTTGACTGCGGTTCAGATAAAACTGTTGATCTCCTAAAGCAATATGACAACAAGGTGCAAATGCACCCTGACTCGTGATATTACTTTACATATGACAATCTTGCTTCGATCGCCCAACCGAAGCAAATAATATATCTCGGATGAAGAAACTGATTCGTCTGAAGCGCAACCCTTCCAATCAGAACTAGTTATCTCGCCTCGGTTCTTGGTTGCTTCGGACCGCTGATCTTCTATGGCCATAATGTGTTCCTGGATTCGGATTAGACTCCACATACTTAACATTTTCGAGCTCGTTGGGTACCTAGAATAATGGAGAATAGAATCGAAAAATACAAAAACTCAATCTAGAAAAGCAAGACAACAACCACGTGCAACAACCGTTAATGAAGAAACATACTCTCTATCTTTCACCAAAGAGGAATATAACAAGATCTTACAAATACTACGAGCAACAAAACTAAAATAAACAACGCCAGAAACACTGGAAAACATGATTGGTAAACCAAATACTCACAAAACTTGGATCATTAACTTGAGTGCATGTGAACACATCACACACCATGATGAATGGTTGAAACTAGTCAACAAATACCAAGATTAATCCTCTGTTACCATCCCTAACGGATAAGCTATTAGTGTAAAGGGAATTGGCAACATCAGGTTGCAGATAATTTTGAACTAAAACATGTAAATGTCACTTATTTTAAAATGCAACCTATTATCCATAAAGAAACTAGCCCGATATTTAAACTTCTTTCTAACATTCTACTCAGATAAATGTTCCATACATGACTTACATTCGTAGAACCTGATTAGGACGAGTAAGGATCACGGTGGACTATATCACTTGAAGTCATTCAAGCAAAGAAAAGTGGCGATGTTGGTCTTGCCATAACAGGAGATTTGTCATAGAAAATTGGGACATGCTCCCGAAATAGTCACTAAAAGGATACAAATATTGAATAGTATATGTACCTTCATTCATTTTTGTGATTCATGGGTTAGGGCAACACAAAGTAGTCTGCCATTACCTATTAGTTTCTCTATAATTGATGGGTGTCTTGAATTAGTTCACGTGGATATTTAGAATCATTTTCAATACCTTCTTTAGATGATGCTTATTACTTCATGTCAATTGTTGATGACTACAGTCGTGACATTTGGGTATGTTTATTGAAAACTAAATTGCAAGTGACACATTTTCTTACATTATTTTACAAAATGGTAGAAACTCAATTTAGGAAAAGGAAATACAATTGATCGAAATTTTAATCATGCTATATGCTCGAGTTGTATAAGGAGAAAGGCATTTTTTCTAGAAACCTCTCGTCCCTAAATGCCACAACAATATGGTGTGGTAAAACGAAAACACAAACACTTATTAGAAATGGCTAAAGCATTATGATTTCAAGCATCACGACCAACTGAGTTTTGGGGTGATTGTGTACATACAATTGCATATGTAATAAATAAACTTCCTAAATTTGCTTTTAGAGATAAGAAACCTCAACAAAAAGTGTTAATGAATGAATCCTTAAATGACCACTTTCGAGTGTTTAGTTTTCTTGTATATGCTCATAACAACTTTTACAAGTAGGATAATTTTGGTGCATAGGGTAGTTTGTGTGTCTTCATTGGTTACCCAATAACAAAAAAATGGATATAAACTTTATGACTTGAAAAGCCACATGGTCTACACAATTCATAACGTCACAATTGTTGAGCATAACTTTCCTTTCAGAAACAATAGATATCAATCCATTAGAATTAAGCATTTAAAATATTTCATTCGTCGTGGAAATTATGAAGATGACATCAAGATAAATCCAGAAAAAGATTTGGGAAGTGAAAATAACCCAAATGAACATGATCCGAGAGCTAAAAATATCTAAGTACCCATATATTACTGGGTTCGCCGGAACTGTCCACTAAAAATAGGTGATGTTGGGCAAATACGAATGAACTGGTCACTCAACAAACATGGGTGCCACATCAACATGATTGGAAAACACTATAATTTCCCAAAGCCCATGAGTCAGAATAAAAACTGAAACATCTACATGAATTTGTTATCGACTTGCCATATTTTTTGAACACTCATAGTCTATACCTACCTTAGGTTCTTCCATGGTGCTTCTCTTTCTCAATATATATCTTATAATAATTTTTTTGAAAACGTATCATGTTTTTTATTGGCCATCACGTCCCTAGATGAGCCTAAGAACTTTTCTCAAGTAGTATGAGACCTAAAATTGCACGTCATGGGTAAAGAGATTCAAGCACTAGAAAAAAACATAGATCCTAATGGAGCTTCCCCTAGGCAATAAGGTAATAGAATAAAAATGGGTGTACAAAATCATATACAAATAAAATAGAGATGTATAGCGATATAAGACTCGTTTGATGGCGATAGGTTACACTCAAGTCGAAGGTGTTGACTTACATGAGACTTTTTCTCCTTTCGCTAAACTTGCTATAGTCTGATGTGCTTTAACAATTACTTCAAAGAAATAGTGGAAGGTACACCAACTAGAAGTTAACAATGCCTTCCTACATGGCATTCTAGATGAACAAGTATAAATGAACAATACGACAAGGTTTCCACACAGAAAATGAAAGGCGAGTTTACATGTTGCAAAAATCTATCTACGTATTAAAGCATGCATCAAGGAATTCATACCAAAATTTACTAAGGTGCTAATTAACATTGCTTTTCAACAATCTAAACCTGACTATTCAATGTTTGTATTATATAAAGAACATATCAATATCAATACTCTCATATATATATATATATATATATATATATATATATGATAACCGAGGAAGCCACCCGACCCGTCCTTTGGACGACCCGACTGACCCAACCTCGGGGGCAACATGAACACCTGGTAAACTCATGTGCCAGGCAACCCACTCTTTAGGTGTACCGGTGGCCATCCCTAATTGAAACCGGTGAGAGTCGAACCCTTGACCTCTCCTATGGAAAGGTGGGAAAGCTACCAACTCGGCCATCAGGAGGTGGTTTATATATATATATATATATATATATATATATATATATATATATATATATATATATATATATATATATATATATATATATATATATATATATATATATATATATATATATATATATATATATATATATAAGGCATAGTGTTAGTGGTAAATGATGGGAAAGAAGATTTAAGACATAAAAACTTGTGTACATGCTCGATTTAGTATAAAAGACTTGGGCCCTTTAAAGTATTTTTTGGGAATCAAAGTATCAAGCTTGACAGAAGGGGTTGTAACCAATAAAAGAAAATACACTTTTTACATATTAAAAGAAATTGGTGTTATGGGAAGTCACCTTGGTGCTTTTCCAATGGAGCCAAATTTGTATTCACAGAAGGAAGATGACAATATTGAAGTTGGTGCTTCTTGATATAAAAGACTAGTAGGAAGACTACTTTATCTTGCAGTTAAACGACCATATATAACTTATGCAGTTAACCGACATAGTCAATTTTTAAGCTGTCCAAGATGCATACATATAGACGCTACAAGTCATGTGTGTTGTATTTAAAGACTACTTCAAGACAACGTTTACTTCTGCTTTCAAGTGGAAATCTTGATCTAATGGCATATTGTGATGTCAGTTGGCTTAACCTCCCTTCTATGAGGCGTTTGTGTACTGGGTATTTTATTAGTCTTGGAGGTGCTCCCATTTCATGAAGAACTAAAAAACAAAGTGTTGTTTCAAGGTCTTCAGCTGAGGCTGAATACTAGGAAATGACAAGCATGATATGTGAAGTTCTTCAGTTGAGATGCTACTTGAAGATCTAGATGCATAGCAGACAAATGTCACACTACTAGTCTGTGATAATGAGGCAGCTCGTCGTACTGCTGTGAATCCAATTTACCATGAAAGATGAAAACACGTTTGACATGAATTGTTACTTCATCCGTGAACGTCCAAGCAATAGAGAATAAAAGCATATGCTACTTGAACTTAATATCAACCAACATATATCTTCACAAAGGCTCTTCAGGCCGAACGTTTTCATTTCTTACGTAGCCAGTTGGATGTTTATGATACAGACAACCCAACTTGAAGGAAGTATTGAGACATGGATTTATCTACAAGCTTATGCGTTTATCTACATGTTTATCTAGTTTTAAATTTGAATTAGTTGATGTTTAAGAGTTATCTAATTGCTCCGTGTTTGCATATTTACACACCCGCTTGTATACATCGTTTGCACGTAATAATACAAGAACTTCTCTAAACCTTGAATTTCACATTAAAGTTATGTACAATAAGAAATATTCATATAAAATTATTGTAACTTTGAAATAACGTATTTCTAACACACGTTAAAAGAATAATATTTGTTACACATATATGTACATACACACACATATACATGCATTTATTAGTGTGTATATATTTGTATATGTATGATCTTTGTGACATATATATCCACTCCTTAGTGTGTGTATATTTTTGTATATGTATGATGCACCATATATATGAGTAGACAAGTAGCAGTGCATTCTTGACACCGTTGTACTATACATACATTTTAGAGGATGTAATGATAAAACATATATCTCGATCATATTCAAATATATAGATTGTTATAAACTTTACTTTCACCATCATATCCAACTGTTTTTAGCAAACAATTTATTTATGTTATCGTGTCATTTAAATATTTAATTTCATACGTGCAATTCTATATTATTGACATGATAAGTAGCCTTCATATTTTAATATTATTAACATTTTAAAGAATATAAAACTCCCAGATTAATTTCGGTTGTCTTGTTTCAGTTTTATTTTATTTTAATTATTTCGTGTGTGAGAAGGGCAGCTCATCATATCCCAAGAAGGCAAGAATGGAGTCTTTGCAAGAGACTTAGGTGAGGGAAGAGGGTTGGAAGTTGGAACAGATCAGTTTGGGCAGCCATAGCCATACAAACCTCTTTTTTCCTTATCTCTTTATCTCGCTACTATTTACTCCTGAAGAAGCAGGATTCATCTCGTTTTTCAACTTAAAGTGTTTGTTTTTGCGTGTAAGAGAAGGATCGACAACCAGTGTTTTGTGGTGGGATCAATCAATTTAGAGAAGAAAGGGTGTGTGATTTTGGTGGCGGATTAGGTTTGAAATGACGAGAATGCTACTGGGCATCCCGTCGCCGGCGTCGATGAAGATGTTTGATCTGTGGTCATCGTCGAATTGGTGGGAAGAGATTAACCAATCAAGGAGCTGGCAAGATGGAATATTCTTCACTCTCTGTGGTTTATATGCGCTTGTATCCGCCATAGCTCTTGTACGTCATCTCCCCCTTTATGTGGCGTGTGTATGTGTAATTCACACACTTGCCAAGTGTTATGCTATGTAGGGTTTCGTTTACAGACTTTAAGTTTTAATAATTTCTGTACAAACGTGCTAATTCAAATCGTTTGCGGATAAGTTTTCAATCTCAAAAGGGGGGACATTAATGACCTTTAAATTTTTGAGAAAAAGGGAGCGAATATAGAGGTTCGATCTCAAAATTTGGAGAATCTGAAGTAAAAAGCTGAAATCGATTCAGGAACTAACAACTTAGTCATCCCGAATCGCAAATCCTACAATATTTTGCAGGTTTTATGGAGTTACCAAATTATTATCATAGATGTTGGTTTTGAATTTGTCTTTGTGATTTACAGATTCAATTAATTAGGATTGAAATTAGAGTGCCGGAGTATGGTTGGACTACACAGAAGGTTTTCCACCTCATGAACTTTCTCGTAAATGGAGGTAGACCGTAGAATCGACAGAATCCATTAAACCACTTTCTTCAAGCGTTATCGTGATTAACGTAAATCTCACTTTTCCTTTTTCAGTTCGAGCCATTGTATTTGGATTTCATATGCAAGTCTTCAATCTGCATCCGAAGGTGAGCATGCTGTTATCAAATCATCTCTTCAAAAAACATCAAAATCGAACCTCTTATTCTTATCAACAACATGAATCTTACGAATCATTCTTCTTAGGTTTGCATCTGGATGCTTCTGGAAGCTCCTGGACTACTTTTCTTTTCAACTTACACTCTTCTTGTCCTATTTTGGGCTGAAATTTATCACCAGGCAAGTAAAACTCATCTTCAATCTTCAAATCTTGTTCTTTTAAGCTCTTTTTTTTTTGCCTTTTAATATCTTGCTATCTTCTTACAATGAACAGGCTAGAAGTTTGCCAACAGATAAACTCAGAATCACTTACGTGGTTGTTAATGTGGGAGTTTATATCATCCAGGTTAGTGCTAAGAAGGGCATTTACGTCTTTTTCACAATCCCATTGTGGCTATTTTCTTTGAATCTAACATGGTTGATTATATGATTATATCAGGGTGGTCTTTGGATATATCTGTGGGTAGATGACAGCAGTCTTGTTCAATTTATTGGAAAAATATTTATTGCAGGTTATCAACTTTGATTCTGTTAAAATGTTTTCTAGATTATAAATAACATAGAATTATTTAATTAAAAAAAAAGATTTGTTTAATTATTCTGCAGTTGTATCATTTATGGCTGCTCTTGGTTTCTTGCTTTATGGAGGAAGGTGAATATATTTTTTGGGGGATTATTTGCTTAATAAAAGTAAATTCTTGGTGTTTTTATTATTTGCTTGTTAATTTTGTGAATTTTATATTTGTTGTTTTCAGATTATTTTTCATGTTGCGACGGTTTCCTATTGAATCTAAAGGGAGAAGGAAGAAACTTCATGAGGTTGGTGTTTGTTTATATTTATGCAAAGTTTATTCTTTATATAAATAATTGTAACTTTATGCTTTCTAAATTTATGTGTACTTTTTAGAATCTAGCGTGTATAATTCACGTCACTTTGAATGAGACAAATGTTTTTTAAAAGCTTTTCACAAATTTAATCGAATTAGTTATTTTATTTTATTTTTTAGAAATAACTAGAAAAGTATTTTTATTATGATCTTATTTGGGTTTTAATGAGCTTTTTTTATGTTCGTTTTTACATTTTTGTAAATTAAACTCATTATTTATAATTAAATAATGTATAGAGTAGGGTTAAAGTGATAGATTGTATTTACATATAATATAAAAAGATTCATATGAAATTCATTCCATTCCTATTGGTTTAGGATAGATTGGATTTACTTGTTAGAGTTACATTACAAAACAAGTTATACCAACTTTCAAAATATGAGTTGTCTTTTTAATAAAATTTAAATTTTCTTAAATGTATTTGGTAAAATCAGAAAAGGTTTTGAAAAGAATAAAAACCATCTATTTATTCATGCTTACATTTCTTTCCTTTTTAAAGAGGAATTCTGTGTGTATTATATTTGTTTTATTATAATAATTGCTGAGTTTTAAGTTTTAACTATTAAACTGATTTTAGTTTTTATAGAGCAATTGATAATTCAATTACACTTACTAAATTGTTAATTAAAAATTTAAAATAATTTAAAACTGTTACATTTCAGTTTTTAAGAGAAAAAAAAAAATAGTGGTGTGTATGTGCGTTTCTCGGTTATAATTATTTATAAATTATAATTAATTTGTTAATCCAGTTTAAACTTATTTATTAATTTTGACATGACTTGTGGTAATTTTTGCAGGTTGGATCTGTGACAGCAATATGCTTTACCTGTTTTGTTGTAAGATGCTTTGTGGTAAGTTTCCATCCACCTTCCTCACCTACATTTTTCTCTCTTTTTATTATTATTTAAAAATAATATAAAAATATGGTTATAAAAACTTGTATTAGATATAATTATCTAGTTTTGTTGAATTAAAACAATTCAGGAGGTTGTAAACAGCTGATTATGTCACGGGCACTTTTAACACGTTCAACCCTTTTCCTTTTCCTTTTCCTTTTTTTTTTTTTTTTTTTAATATTACCGGTTTGACCCTTTAGCAATAAAATATACTGTTAAATTCAAGAAATAGCAACATACTTTCAGTTATTTATTTATTATAGCTTCTTACTTTCATTCCTTCTTATTACACCATTTTACTTTTATAAATCTTCCTAATTATAATTGAATAGATTTTTCAAAGTACAATGCTGTAGTTGAAAGAAATGAAAGTAAGTTGCTATAATACACAAACCTAACAAATTCCATATATAATTAACAATAACAAGAAGCAATTTTACTATCTTAATTTGGGCAATTGCAGGATGTTTTATCGGCTTTTGATTCAGAAGCATCGTTGGATGTTCTTGATCATCCAGTCCTAAACTTGATCTTTTACACGGTAATCTATTTCTTTTCTATTTAAGTTAATTATTATACGAATAAATGATTTTTGAAAAAATAAAATATCGAGAAAGTGATGTCACTTTGGGCCGGATGGCCATTTTACCGTTGTTTAGAAGTGATGCCGAATAACATAAACAAATGAGTATTTATTTGAGAATTGTTATAAATTAAAAAAATTGTAAATGAGTTTTTATTTGATATATATATAAATAATGATACAAATGAAATTATGTTTAACAGCTAGTTGAGATCCTGCCTTCGGCTCTTGTGCTCTTCATTTTAAGGAAGTTGCCTCCCAAGAGAGTTTCAGCACAATATCACCCGATTCGTTAAGAGGCTTTTGTTGGTTGTATAATACTAATACATGAAAAAACCTAAATTATTTGGATTGGTTTTGTTGTGGCTTTAAAAATATTAAACCTAAATCTCAACTTGTTTGAGTTTGCATGACAAGGTTAATTAATGTGTTGTACCTGTTAGGGTGTAATTATTTGTAAGGGTAACTAATAATTTGGGAACTATATCTTGTGTTATCTTTCTTTGTGTCTTCAATACCATTGTTGATGAATCATGAATGTGTAACTTAGTTGATGGTTTTTTCAAGATTTTGTTTGACCAATTCTTTTTTGTTGGATTTATTTCTCCTTTGATTGTGATTTATCCGTCTAGAAATCTTTCTCCATTGTTCATAAAACTTCAATTTAGTTTTGTAAATGATAAATGAATAATGTTTAGTGTTGGTACAATTTTGAAGACATTGACGTGATTTCTTTGATAATGAAATTTGCTAAAAATAATACTTTATCTTTTGTTGAGTATGTTAACACTTTGAACTAATAGTGATATTATTTATATATATATATATATATATATATATATATATATATATAAAAGTTATGAACGTTCACGTATGTGAGTAATTTTTTACTATTCATTTGGTATTACTTTTTCCAGAGTCATAATTATTAAATTAAGATCATAATATAATTGTTAAAACATTTGATACAATACGAATAAAATTTTATTTGAAAATAGCAAATTTGATTCTTCTTATAGCAAATTTTTATATTTACGTTTTTTTCCCTCAATTAATTTCGAATTAATTGTTTTCATCCCTATTAATTATAAAGTTACATTATTGATATTTTGTAAGTTATGATTCCGGTCCTTTATTATATTTTAAAGTTACGTTTTTCGTCCATTATATAATTTGTTTTTCTGTGAAGCTGCGTTTTTCAATATACTGAGCTTCCGCAACATCGCGCGTATGGTCCAAACACTAGTTTAATATAAATAGAAAGATGTATAACTAGAAGAAACTGTCACCTAAGTAAGAGGATTGTAAATTAAGATTTTAATATTTTTTTTATTGAGGTATTTGTGGACCAATTAGCTGTTTTCGCCAATTAAACGAAATTCCAACCGGTTTTTTAATAAATTAAAAGGTAAATTACAAAAAGTCGTTAAGTTTATGTACAATTTTGATTTTGACACTATGTTTATTCTTTTGATAATTAAGTCACTAATTTTTTTTAACTTGTTGCAATTTTGACCATTTGATCGGTCAAACTAGTTGTCAGCTACATGACATGATGACATGTCGGTTTTTAGTGATGTTACGTTGGCATGTCGCTGACATGACCATAGTTTATTTGAAAATTAAGATTTAAAACAACAATTTTAAATGATAGAGAATTTTATTTAGTTTTTTATGGATATAAATACAATATTTTAAACATAAAATATACAGTAATTGTATATATTATATAATGATAATTATAAAAGGAAATTCAAAGCATACTATCTGAAAGTTAAATGATATATGTTAATTGTATATACTATATAGTCATAATTATATTAAAAGTGTAAAATATAAATTTAATAGAAGTAGTAATTATGGCTTACATATGAGTGAATTTGTTAATTGAGTTATTATTTATCTTATATAAGTAAAAATAAAATAAATTTTTAACTAAAATATATAAGATTACCATACAGCGTCAGTGTCAGCCATAAAAAACTGCATCAAAAACTGATACATCACCATATTATGTTAGTTGACAACCAAAATGATTTGTCAAATGATCAAAATTATAACAATTTAAAAAACTTAATAACTTAATTATAAAAAAATAAATATGACATCAAAACCAAATTTTTTATAAACTTAATGACTTTTTTACAATTTAATAATTAGCAACTTTTTTACCGTTTAATAATCAATATCGGTAATACTTTGAAGCCATTAACAATCTCTTCTAAAGATGCAATTTGTTAATAATCAACCATGTCCATATAAAAGTTGAAGCAAAATCCACGTGTACTAATTGTTAAAAATCCTTTACAAAATGAATATCCTAAACCACACCATGACACTTAAGCTTTTTAGCCAACAATAAACATACATTTTAACATATGTTTACATCCAGCTTAACAATAACTCCTTACACTTCATACTCTTTTTTATCATCGTCTAATTTCATCTACAGGTGGGCCCGCAAATCCCACATCCGCCGCACGTGCCACCACAACCGGTTCACTAGCAAAAAGTGATTTAATAAACGAGGGAGTTTTTAAAGGCCGTCGACCGCTCATTCTTGGATACACATCTTCAAGAAAATAATAAGCATGACCCGCCACCATTCCCTACAATATACCAAAAATTATTTAAAAGATTTAAAAAACCAAAGATAATCACAGCCTATTAAAACCCAAATAAATTATAAAAATGGGTTTTATCACAAATTTTCATTCCATTTCATGATGGAATTTAAAAAACAGAGTGGATAGTGAATGGAATTTAAAAAATATACAGAATCAAATTTATTAAGAATTTAACTAAAAAAAACATTAGCGACTTACAAGTAAATCAGCCCAAGCACTTGCGCCAACAAGGACAGAGAAGCCTAATAAAACCTGTAGTGGAAATAGCAACGTACTTTCAGTTACTTTAATATTTCAATTTTATTTATATTCAAAGGGCTAAATGAAAAAAAAATAGCATCATATACTTTGAAAAGTCAACAAATAAATAATAGTACGTTCCCATTTCTTGCATTAAACCCTATATGTAAAATTATCAACAAGAACTAACCCATGGTAGGTAAGCTGCTGTAAAAGTAAAAAGCCCTAAAAAACTCATATGAATAAACGGATTTCGCTTACTCCAAACATAAACCTATAAATCAAAAACAAAAACATCAAATTCAGTGATAAATTAATAATAATAATAAATAAATGAAAGTACATTGCTATTTCTTTCTTTCACACGTACCATCATGAACGTCAATGAATTGCTAAGAAAAATAATTTTGGCAAAAGATTCAGACACGTAAGGAATCATTCCTCCAACAAGTACAATACTTGTCAAAACCGTACCACCAAATAAAAGCATATAAAAGAAATCCGCTGTTCTTCCTCTAAATGAATTTTCTTCTAGAAGTTTGCAGTATCGAGCAAGAAAGAACATGTGAAAAAGGAAGTCCAAATCTGTAACAAAAAGATGTTATAACTTATAATTTATAATACACAAATAAATTAAAGTACGTTGCTATTTCTTGTATGTGTAAGAGTGCTTACCCATCTTTCGAAAATAGAGAAAGTTAGTGATAAGACGCCAGATTTGGAATTGATTAATGATAAGCCTCGGGTTCAAGTACAAGTTGTAGGGTGAAATGATCTGTGAAAATATTTTACAAGAACAAGTTCAATTATATCATTGATCAAATGCAGATGTCAAGTTAACCTAAAGATAATATTGAATTGTTTGAAGATTTGAAGATTTGAAGGAATCAAACAAACCATTAATCGCAATTCAAACTTTGTATGGAGTGAATTTCTTAATTTGATGCGTATGCGAGAAAACGTCAATACCATTCGTTTTATTTACGAAATCAAACAAGCCAATTGGAGAATTAAGATACAATTTCGCAATCGAAACAGAACATCGAACAATCAAATTATCGAAACCCTTTCGATCGGATAAATTAGAAACGAAGAAATCAGGGTGGGATACCTCAAGGGAGCAACCGACTGTGGTAAGAACTGCAGCTGTGAGATAAGAACGAGTTATAACGGGCATCTGCTTGTACCATTCTTCCACAACTTGTGCCATTTCTGGTTAATCTAACAACCCTAACCCTAATTTTCTCAAGAAACAATGATTCAAAGAGATCGATCAAGCTTCAAAGTTGTACAATCAGCAATATGTAAACAGAGGAACTCGAAGAATCTAGAAAGAGGAATAGATTTTTGAGTGGTACAAGAAGACATGCACTAAATACAACCTTTCAAAGAAAGTGTCTGTTCTAATCTTCAAAGGAGTATATTGTAATTTTGTGTGGAAAGCACGGTGTTTAATAGCGCGTGGTCACACTAAAAGATAAAAAAGCGCGTGTTTTTCAAGATGGGCGGCCACGGGGTTAGTGTTGAAAAGAGATTGATTCTAACCTTGTGTTGGAGTTTTTTTTTTTTATCCATATGGACTTTTCTTTCGTCTCACACCACTATCACTTTTTTACAATATTAAACGTCATATAAGTTATCAATCCAGTAAAATAAACTTTCATTATAACATGCGATTAGGGATGGTTATTTTGGACATTACACAAATCCGACACGTAAATAAACGGATTTGAGTTATTTTGGATCCAAAACCAGGAACACATGGCACAATGATAGAAGGTCCCTTCATGTTCATAACCACAAGCATTGCAAGAGGACACCAAGTTCTTCGACTTACGTTGCAGTTGGCAGTGGTGGATTGGATGGTCCATCTTTTGTTGATACATAGTAGCACAAGTTATGTCCATACCGATTTTGTAAATGGAACATCAGTAATTGAAAAAGTTCTTCCGCTTAAGATTGCAAAATGTACATGTCCATTCCGAATCTTGAGATTTCTTGGTCAAGGTGAGACTATGGTCATGATGAAATGGGTGGTTTTGTAGGGTTGCCAGTATTTCTGTACAAAATTTGCGTAAAAAGTAGTCGCAATCCTTACAAAAATTTGTGTAACAAGTATATAGTCGCAAGTCATAGTAACACAATTGACAGGCCCGGCCCAATACATGGGCGAGCTGGGCTTAGGCCCAGGGCAGCATAAAAAGGGGCATCACAAGTTTTAAGTCCAGTTATACCCTATATATATATATATATATATATATATATATATATATATATATATATATATATATATATATATATATATATATATATATATATATATATATATATATATATCGAAAGCCCAAAACCTTAAGTCCAATAGTTCAAATCGGCCCAATCTTAGACCTTAATCTGATTTCACGTGTGATTGAAAGCGAGAACCCAAAATTGCAGCGGGAATCATAGCACTGGAATCGAATCGACGCCTTGGAAGTAGGAAAGAATTTAACCAAAAAGATCAAATCGAGGAGACCTATCCGACTATCCGTTAGTAATCGGTAATCCTATACTCATTCGCATTTCTCTGATTTCGCATTCGCCTCTGATTTCGCTCAAACGGAATTCACATTTGACAATCGTCTTGTTTTCCTCGATCAATCAGACAATGTTTTTCTTTTGCTACTCGATCAATCAGACAATCATTCAACTGATTCAAGTTTCAATCAGAAATTGGGAAGACGGGAACTGAGAACTGGTTTTGAAGACAGAAGTCACTGAATACTCAATCACGGTTTGGAAGTTGGAACTCAATCACAGAAGACTCACTGATTTCGGTATGCTATTTTTTCTTATTTGGAACTCAATCGAACTCAATCTTTTTATTATTATTTGGAACTCAATCGGAAATCAGACAATTCGGTATGCTATTTTTCTTATTTGGAACTCAATCTAACTCAATGTTTTTTTGATTTCGGTAGATGTCACTTGTCAATTCTCGATTCTCAAATCACTAAATCAGATTATATATAGTTTCTGATTTCCGCTACTTTTATATAGTTTCTGATTTGAGATTTCAATTTCATCTTTCTGTTTTGGTTTGGTTTGCTGTTTGCAGGCTGAATTGAAGTACCATCCTCTAATTTTTATAATCTTATACACTCCAGGTCTCCAGCCTTCAGGTATTTCTGAATTGGATACGAACCCATCCCATACTAGGCCCGTATCATGCCATAAGCCCCAAGTGTAGAACTCACTCCCAAAAGCTAGCTTGTAGGAGGAGGGGACACTTAGACTTATAAGCCACTAATAGAATTTATTTTCTACCAATGTGGGATCGTAACAAAGTCCTCTGGTTTTTAGAGTTTTAGTCTTTTAGTTTGTTTCTTGGTTTCTGACTTTTAGTTTGTTTATGATCTATGCCAATCAGATTTTGATTTGAAGAGGCCTATTGTTTGAACTCGGGAACCGAAATCACGGTTTTGTTCAGGTTGCTTTGAGGTTTGAAGGTTTACTTTTCAATCAGGTATAATTCTGTTTATTACATAGTCAAGGTTTGGTTTTTATGATTGTGCCCTATTTTGAATTGTTATCTAAAATTGAGTTACTTGTTGTGCTTCAGGATGTATTGTATGGTTTCTTATGGTTTGATTTTTGGAGTTTTGGTTGCAGCTTTCCATCCTCAAGGTTTGATTTTTTGAGACAAAAGTGACTGATTTTTTGTGTTTCTTGGAGTTTTGTTGTCCTTCACAATCAATTAATAGCTTATATTTGCTAAGAGTCTGGTCAGTTTCTTGTTTTAATATGATAAAACAAAATTACATTTTGATTATGAGGCTAATGTATTATGATAACTCCTTGGTGCCCATTCTTTTGTTTTGTATTTGTGTGACAGGAAATGCTAATCAATCACAGAGTTATGCTGCTTCATCTATACATTCTTATTTTTTGTTTCATTTTTTTTTGTTTTAGACCATTATGTTTGGTGGGCTTGCATTTTTAGTTTTATACTAAATGTGTTTTAGATTATTTATGCACTATTTATATGAATAGACTTCTCTCTTTAATATCATAAGTTTTAAAATAGATGGGCATTATTAATCCTTTTCGCCCAGGGCATGAAAAATCATTGGACCGGCCCTGATAAAATGTAAAGTTTATAATGTAAAAGTAATGGGATTAAGGATTCCAACCTGCTAGTTTTGGTTTCAACACCCGAATAATACCGTACAAATGGAACTTAAGGATACATAAACGAAATAACTCTGCAAATGATACAAACACTGTCCAATGCATTCATAGCTTGTAAATAAAATACACTTTCTATTATATATAATATCTTGTGCACCATATTAACCATGCGACAGATATCCATCTTACTTTTTTTTGAACAACAAATACTACTCGATCCAACTCCTAAGATTATACTAGACCACCTAATCCCTTAATGAGAATTGAACTCTCGATCTCAAAGAGAGAGGACGTGTACCTGCACCATTAGACCAGAAGGCCTTTGGCTAATTTAATTAGTCTTCCAAAACAGTGGTTCATGATAGAATTATAAGGCAACACAATCAATGTCCCCTTGCTTATTAGCGGAAATAATGGATTTGGAATTCAAACATCATGGTTACATTATAGATAGGGAAGTGATTTGTACACAATAATTTTTCTCCATACACAACAATTTAACAATTTTCTTGTATGATCCGCAACACTTTTAATATATGAATTATTGTGTACGGATAAAAATAGTTGTTTACAGATCACTTCCCTTATAGATATATTATTTTATTTTTCTTTAGTAAACTCCACAAAAATCTTGGTAAACTTTCTTATCCCTAACTATTAACTAAATATCACAACAGGGGCATTCCTGCTCGGCCAAGAATGATGTTGTAGGGATAGTGGGATACGAAGCTCTGACCACGGTAAAATTGAGTAGGAGTATCTTTTTTTCCCTAGCTGCTCATAAGTGTAATGGTAGGAGGATTTTGCCTGGGGGCAATAGGCTATGCCCCATCTTGTAATGAAAAAAAATACAAGCTTGATCGATGACTATATAGAATTTATTCTAAATAAATTATGGAGTAAATTACAGACTGTCACTGAAGTATCCCAAAACTAACAGAGAGAACCCAAGTATCCGATTTTTACTATATGAGTCACTAAGGTTTGCAAAATCCTACAAATCGGTCCCTGAGTAAAGTAAAAAGACTAAAATATCATTTTTAATTTCTTTTTTCTTTTTCTTTGAATTTATTATTTATTTTATTAATAAAAAAAATACCCCACCCACCCCCACCCCCACCCCCACCCCCACGTCTCTCTCTCTCTCTCTCAAATGACCTTAACACCAATTTCTTCAAGAAAAAGTACTGTGAAGACGAAGTCGACTACTCACAGATTGAAAACGATCTTCAAATTTGAAAGCTGCAACTCCTCATCACCGTTACCATCTCGAGCAACTCCCTCCTGAATTCCATTGAAGTAATTTCTGAACAATCTAAAAATCGACGTGTAGAAGACGAGACTGTTTACTTCCACTGCAATAGGTGCTCATAAGCATCAATTACGTTTAATTTAAAATGACAATTGATTCTGATGCAATCACTTTCTGTTTTCCTAATTATACGTAATGTTGTAAAATACTGAGAATACGTTTAATTTACTTCCTCGAAATGTATTAAACAAGGATTTTGATGCGATACAAATTTGTAATGTTGAAAAATCTGTCGATCATACACAATTCGTTTTTGGTTTTTTTGTGGAGTGCTTTTACTGTCGATGTGTTTTAAACCATGAAAAATAACGTGGTGATGTGGTGTAAAACTTGCAAATGACAGGTTTGGAAGATCTGTAACGATTCGTTTCTAGCCCTATATATAATATATATGTATATGGAATCGCGTTATTGTAATCCAATTTGAATCTAAGACCCTATGTTATGATTGAGCATATCACACTCCCGTAATCGTTCAGTGCATTGGGCAGAGCTTCCAGAATCCGAATCCCAAAACCCTAATAAACTAAACCCAGCTCCGATGTTCTTACGAGGCTTGAATTGTGGTGGTTGGACCATAAACAGCCATAATCTTCGCTGTGGAGTATTGTTGGAGAAATAATCAATGATGTTCGGCCCAACTAGATTAAGAACAGCATTAACCTTAAAAATCCATTTCCATTGCGTCTTGTAAGCTTTCCGGGGGGAGAGAGAGAGAGAGACGTGGGGTGGGGTGGGGTGGGGTATTTTGTTTTTTTATTAATAAAATAAATAATAAATTCAAAAAAAAAGAAATTAAAAAGGGTATTTTAGTCTTTTTACTTTACTCAGGGACCGATTTGTAGGATTTTGCAAACCTTAGTGACTCATATAGTGAAAATCGAATAGTTGGGTTCTCTCTGTTAATTTTAGGATACTTCAGGGACTGTTTCTGTAATTTACTCTAAATTATGTTTACTGCTACCAAAATATAAGCATATATTAATCTTGCGATGAAGATGCTTCAAAAATTATGTTATACAAGATTCACTAATTAAACAATCTCTTCATCCAAGTTTTTAATCGAATTCTTGGTTGGCATTTAACCAACTTTTTCTTTCTTAACAGTAACACATATGGCTAAAGCCTACTTTCTCATATGATATATTTTATGATTTATATCTAAGAACCTATTTTAGTATAATAAGTTAATAACCAAATAAAACATATTTAGCTACCTGGAATTGAAAAAGGAAGACATACCCATTTGTATTGGTGAAAGGATCTTGTTCCCTAAACAACAAATTGGATATAAAAGCCAA
The DNA here is from genome assembly GCA_023525715.1 of Cichorium intybus. Taxonomy (NCBI): domain Eukaryota; kingdom Viridiplantae; phylum Streptophyta; class Magnoliopsida; order Asterales; family Asteraceae; genus Cichorium; species Cichorium intybus. The sequence goes on from CM042011.1 coordinate 33,251,866, forward strand.
GGACCATTGTTTCGACGATGAAGATGGGAAAAGAATTGACAATTTAAATGGAATGAAAAAAAAAATACATGTTTCATTACGTAAAAAACCAACACTTTAAGAAATGCTTACTTTAGTTTTTGAATACAAAGTTATCACTAGCCTTTAGTGGCGACACTTGTCGCCTCTAAAGACCCACCATGTCGCCCCTAAAGGCATTAGCGACGACAAGCCGCCGATAATGCCCAATTTTCACTGTTAAAGGTGTCGCCGTTAAAGATGTCGCCGCTAATGCCTCAATGTCGCCCCTAATACCGTCGCCAGTAAAAGTGTCACCAGTATTAAACTTTGTTGTTAAAGATGTCTTCGGTAATGGTTGTTGTCCCTATTGGTCCACTTCACTGCTAATGATGTCGTCCTAAATATTTTTTTAGTTTTATTTATTTTAAATTCATTAAGTCATCAATAAGCAGCTTAATCAATTCAGCCATTGCATAAAATGCAAAAAATGAAGAAATTCAAAAAAGTACTTATATTATAAAAAAGAACACACACACACAATCCATAATATATGTTTCAAAGTTAAATCTAACACGATGTCTACAAAATACTAAATAAAATATAAACTATTTGTCACTACTACCGTTGTCATCCTCGTTCCCCTTGTTATTATCGTCATATTGTTGCAACTCTCGAATGAAGTCCTTAAGTTTGCCTATTTTTCCGGGTTGCAAAACAAACGGTCAAGAGGTTCCAACTACAAGATAAACCAAAATATCAAATTAACATAGCACCAAACTTCTAAGTTCATAACACATGGTATTCATTATCAAATAAGTCACACATACACTAAACTACCGAACTAGCATTAACAAAACTAGTAACTATCAACATATCAAAATAAAGAAAAATAACAAATTTATCAGACTACAAAGTTCACTACAAATGCATTTAGTGATTAACTTATAAGTCTTGTATAAACCAAAATATCAAACTACTAAAATAGCATAAAACAAAGTACTAAACTATTAACGTATCCAAAATAAACCAAAATATCAAATTACCAAGCTATCAAGTACACAACAAATGTATTAAGTCATTAATAAACAAGTCAGAACTAACTTGAATACTTTGTGACAGCTGTGATGGGTGGTCCGGAAAGTAAGAAGTTTGACTGGAACTCTGCGTTCCAGACAGTTTACGTCTGATCCATCTTATATGTCATCACCAAGCACCCAATACCTTTTAAAATACGGCTATCTCGTTTATTTGACTGTTTGAGGAGGCATATAATTCATATTGCTTGACAAACTCACACACCAAAGTATTCTGTAATTTGCAATGATAATTACATAGATTAATATACTTCTAATTTAAACTAAAAAACCACAATATATTTATAATTATAAGCAAAAAAATAAATGTACTTATATATTGTTCATCAACTTTCGTGAAAGGTTTGCATTCTGCTAATATTTTTCTTAACATTAAAAATTAGATTATACTCTAAAAATAACGCTTGCATATATATATATATATATATATATATATATATATATATATATATATATATATACACACACACACACACACACATACATATATATATATATATATATATATATATATATATATATATATATATATATATATATATTGTAACTTACTTTCTTGTAGGCAGTGCTACTGTAGATAGTCGTCCCTCTACGGTTCTGTACTTTTTATTTGGAACGATTATCGTTATTTGTTATAGAGCGCTCAATAAAGGCAGAACTTGTGAGAAGATCCACAACACTTCTTCAATTTGTTTCACTCATAACCCGAGGGAGGGGATGGAATAGCACTTGCTCTCTCCGAATATTGCAACCCAACATTTCTAAGTAAAATGCTCTCTCGTTGTGGTTTTTGCGGCCTCTATAACGCTTCACTACTTGACAATCAATGCCCCCCATAAACGATTTGCCTCAGGATCATTATTAAACCAATCAAAATCAAAGTGTGTCTACAAAAAAAGTTAGACAAGTAAGAAAGCAATCAGAAATAGACGAATGAAATATACTTAGATAAATAATTTACTCAAAGATGCTCCCACATGACATTCTTCTCGGCGTCTTAAATTACATCTTTTGGTAGTCCTTTTAGAAAGAAAATTGTTCAAAACTTGTTTTCTCCTAGAATGCTTGTGGTGATCAATATCGTCTGCACTTTGAGGAGGTATATATTGGAAATAATATGCAAAGAATAAAGATTTAACTATACTTTTGTTTGTATGCGAGCCTGGAGGGTCGGATACTGTAACACCCGACTTTTAAAACAAAAACACCCCTGAAAATTTTTCATTTAAAACAAAGGTTTCAATACGTAAAACCATAACAAAAGGGGTATATTTTATTAAAAACGGGTACAAGTGTATCAAGGAGAGTATAAAATACCATAATCTCCTTTGAAGCCGGGCTGTTACTGACAGCATATATACGTCCCACTTCTTTAGTCACGGACTCTATCTTTTCCCCTATCAGGATCATGCTAACCTGCAGGGACATTTAACAAATAACATGAGCTATAAAGCTCAGTGAGTATTCATATCTGCAAATAACATGTATAAGTAATACATTCATATATAATTCAATATATATGATAAATCCCTTTTAACTCATCTTTTCAATACTAGGTCCCATTTTATAGCCCCTTCCGGCTAACCGTATATATGTTTGGATATCGGATCCAAACTCTTAGCCTTACTGGCTGATCATATATCTCTTAGGATTTCGCATCCTACTTCATAGCCTTCAGCCTGAAATATAATAACCTGTAATTATCAAGCCACGTCAGTTATTTGCACATTTAATCATATCTAACTATTTCTGTCCCATGTTTCTTAGTCACAATTGACTGCACCATATATCATGGCTATATAAGCCGCACCATATGTCATGGCTATACAAGCCGCACCAAAACATTTTCAACATATAAATCATAGCCCTAAGGCCGCACCAAACAGTTTCATCATTTATTTCATAGCCCAAAGGCCGCACCAACTTGGGTTCAACAACCCGGTATCATAGCCATAAGGCCGCACCATTTAGATTCAAGTTCAATATCATAGCCATAAGGCCGCACCGTTTGGATTTAATCATCCAATATCATAGCCACAAGTGGCCGCACCATTCATTAACATTTTATTTCATAGTCATTTATGGCTCACGAGTTTGGCCCGTTTTTGCCCAGACTCACGGCTCCGTTCTTGTCATTTCAATGACTCACGGCTTATCCGGTATTGCCTTTCTAAAGTTGACTCACAGCTCCGTTCTTGTCTATCACAGACTCACGGCTTATCTGGTATTGTCTTTTTATTGTATCTTTAAAACTGTCGTTTTCGTCCCCCAAAGCTGTTTCAATCTGTAACAGTCCAATCAATACATATCATATATGATATAAGTGAGATTACTCACCTGGATACTTGCTACCGCTAGCTTTAGTTATTTCTTGCCTTGTTATGGATTCCGCAAGATTTTGTCCCGTACCTATAATTTCATTAATTTTCACAATGATTATAGGTTAACAATCATTTTAATTGACTCTAATGCATAAGAGTTCAATATTATAATATTACAAACAATGTCTAGATGATAAACTTTCCATTTACCATCTTTTCACGAATTATACGCTTTACCGAGGCATTTGTATCGTTCTATAGTGCCCCCGAGGAGTCGAAAACTCAATTTAGTATTTTTCTAGGACTTTTCAAACCATCATAGACTTATGGTTCAAGTTTGAGGTAAATCGGACAAGCCTAGCGAAAATTCACGTTTTTGAACCCCCTGCTTGACATGCACGACTCGTGCATATCTTTGCCTATGGGAGCACGACTCGTGCAAGCTTAATTAGCAATGTACTTTTGATTTCCAGAAAGGCACGTCTCGTGCATAAAGAGCACGACCCGTGCTCTTGCTGGGCAGTCCAGATTCAGTCCCGATTTTGCACTGTAGCACCCTGTTTTGACATATTAAGTTCTTATTCTTGTCCTTAATCATATGGGGTTTATTTCAAGACTAAAACCTTCCATTTATACAAGGTTTTAATGTAACGACCCAAAAATCTCGAATTTATATTCGAGAAAATACGTAAGGAAAACCCGAGAAAAATGGTGAAAAAGGGCGTCATTTTACCATAAAAGGGTAAAATGGTCTTTCGACTCATTATAAGACCATTATGTAAGATAATATGTATTTTTGAAATAAAAATATAAGAAATAAAAGTTTATGTGAAATTTGAAGTTTTACCGTATGAATAGTGAAATTTGACCAAAAAGGACAAAATGGTCATTTGACATGAAAATGACAAAAAATGTAAAGAAAATGTCAAGGTGGAAGTTAATGGAACATTATTGCAAGATTTTGGGTCTTAGGACCATTTTTGTAAAGAAAGAGGAAGGGTAGGGACTAAAATGTAAATATTTAATAAAAAAAAATTAAATATAAATGAGAGATATCCAACTCTCATTTTCCAGAAAACTTGAGAAGCATCGGGAGAGAACGAGAGAAGAGAAAGAAATCTGGAAATTTTGCAAGGAATTGGGCTAGGATTGAAGATTTCCAAGCAATTGAGGTAAGAAATCAAGTTTGAATACTTACTATTCATCGTCTTCTTGGGATGAAATCTGGAAATCTGATTCATGAAGTTCGTGAAATGTTTCCAGAGGTTTATCTTCATCTAAGTATGCTAAAACCATCAAGCAAGCATGTTTTAGTCCTTGAAACAATCAAAGTATGTTGCTATTATTGGAATATAGAAATTTTGCCAAGAACCCTAAATCATGAATTGGTGTGATTAAGGTGTTTCTAATGGCTTAAAACTTGTTATTAGTTAAGGGTTTTAGTTAGGGAACAAACCCCATATGATTAAGACCTGGAATAAGAGCTTAATGCCCCAAAACTACATGCTACAGTGCCAAATCGCGACTGATCAGGAGCCTACCCAGGCGCTAGGCGCAGTGCGCCCAGGACCTAGGCGGGGTACGCCCAGGCGCAGTGCGCCCTGTACCTGGCGCAGTGCGCCTCCAGACAGGGACCAAAAATGTTAAAAACCATAAGGTCAGAAACCATAGCTAGGCATGTCCGTTTGGTCTGAAATTTTTACCATAGCCTTAGAATGGTATGAAAACATATCGGGAATGGTCAAATCCGTAATCCGACCTTGCGGAAAAGTCACTGTAGCGGCAGTGGCTAAACTTCAAGTTTATGTCAAAACTTGATTTTTTGGAATTTGAGCTAGACTTGTCCAATTAACTCCAAATATGAAATACAAGTCTAATACAGCATAAGACTTCATGGAAAAGTGTCGGAACTGAAATACGACCCCTCGGGGTACTGTAGCAAAATACGTATAATATACGATTTAACTAAAGTTGGTCATTCAAGGTTTATATACTTGTTTTGACCATTAATGGTATAATAAGGACTCTAACATGTTATAGAGTCAATTAGAATGTAAATAATGTATCATATATTATATATAGGTACAAGTCAAGTAATTGGACACCGAAAGGGTAAAGAACCGAAGAACGTCTAAACGACCTATCAAGAGTTATAAGGTGAGTACATGCAGTATTTTTACCCATTCTGGGGTACATGGCAAGTAAGTATTTTCAAGATTTCTTATAAAATCTTATATGTGAAATTATATGCAAGAGTTTTATTTCCAACTTATTTGTGAATGTATAATGCTATAATTGAAGCTATGTTTTGAACTATAAGTCAATTATGTGAAAGTAAGTTTTGGTCTATGAACCAAATATGTGAAAGTACATGTTTAATACAAGTTATACATGTTTGAAAGTATGGATAGGCATATAGCCATAAAATATTTAAGAAGTATGTTTTGGTTACAAACTTTATATGTTTTCAAGTATGAAAGGGCATATAGCCACAATATGTTTGGAAAGTTATAAATTTGGCATCTAGCCATAAAGACAGAAAGTAATGAAGTTTGGCGCTTAGCCATAAGTGATATGTATGTATGTATGTAATTTTCAAGCAAGCAGAAGATGTTTTGTATGACTGGTAATTGTAGCAAGCAGCGTTAGTAAGGGAACTATGTTCCAACCTTCCCGGGTTAGGTAAGGGATCTACTGGGGGCAAGCCCCATCGCGAAGTAGATTGCCTCAGCACTTCTATGGTGAGGATTGATCCGTTCTTTCTAGCCATAGAGACTTGGGGTATCACTTATAGTGATTAAAGCCCTAAGTATAAAAATCCAGCAAGCTTATAAAACCAGTCAAAGAAAGTAAGAACAATGTTATTTTCGTAAAGTATGTTATAGAAAGATTCTTGAAAAGTAAGAGTTGTATTATAATTCTATTATAAAGTTTTGAAAGAAAGTAATTATGCAAAGAATGATATGAAATGATTTTGAAAGGGATAAAGAGCTATGGTATAAAAATATTTTAAAACTTTAAAGGATGTTATTTTTGTAAAGTATGTTATGAAATGATTTCGAGAAGTAAAAAGTATAGTATGATGTTACTATAAAGTTTTGACAGAAGTTTATTGTTATAAGGTTTATAAAAGCTGGAAAAGAAATTAAAGGTTTGAGTCTAAAACTCATGTAACTCACGAGACAATTTTTGTCTTACGTGTTATTTGTTTTGCCATGTATTCCAGGTTTAATAAATTACTATCAACGGGATGAAGTTTAGCTGGAGTAGAGCCTAAGTTAGCTCCTAATTTGGAAACAAGGTTTAATCCTCTTCTTGCTTACTATGGTTAGATTTGGTATGGATTTGTAACACCCACAGTTTTAAACATGCAAATAATCGGTTTTTGATAAACCGTATATTTGTAATCATGTATTTATATACAAAAACCACAGTATTTGAAAACAGTAGAAATGGGGTGTCACATTTAACCCATTGAAATCAACTCAATCAATCAAGTGAAGAAATTAGGGTTCTTAGTGAAGGGTTTTCTAGCAAACAATGAACACAAAAACTCCTATGGTTCACATGCAACCCTAGAAAGATCTATGTTTTCTTCTATGAAGATAATAAACTAAAACCTAAAGGCCAACAATGATTTCTAAAGTTTAAATCAGAAGAACCAACCTTTGAATCTTGTTCTTGAAGCTAGCAGCAAAAGTATCCTGCCTCAAATGCAAGTCATACCCACAACAATGGAGAAGACAGTCCAGCAGAGTAATCTTGGTTGAAGTTGGCGTCAATAATGGGGAGCCAGAGGGTTCCTTTTATAGCCTCCTAGGGTTACACCTGAAACCCTAAGGAGCCTCCAAGTGGGCAAGCCTGTTGACCACTTGGACCAGATCCCTAAACCCTAATTAGGGTTTTCGCCAACCCTAGAGAAGCCTCCAAGGGTGGCGCCACTTTTGGCCCCTAGACTTCTGTTTGCCAGTTATTCAACTATTGAATAAATACAAACTAGTCCTCACACTTTTAATTAATTAATTTAATCACTGAATTAAATCCAATTAATTCTAGATTAAATCTCAATTAATTATTATAGTTTCTAATTAATATATTAACACTTAAATATATTAATAAACCATTTAATTAATTCTATTGATTTATTACACAATTAATAAATCAACCTTTTACTCTACTGAACTCTATCCTGACCTCCAGCTATGAGGGCAACCCAAATGGACTTTGCTTCAATTAACAAGATAAATATAGTTGTAAAGTCATGGCTTAGACACCTAATCCAACAGTCTCCCACTTGGATAAGTCTATGACTTTAATTTATCTTCTGATTAATAAACAACCTGCAGCTTCCTAGAAACTGCTGCCGAACTCTGACCTAGTTAGTTCCGTCCAAAGATAAGTGATCATATGATCCTTCGTCCAACAAGATATTTCCAGACACGAGACATGGATTGAGATCAATCTCTGTCCGATACTCTGTTTCCCGATTTTCGATTCTGCTTATGACTTTCAGACTTCTAATTGAACACATCAATTTAGTCCAGGCTGGCCAGCACTTAAGTCAACTTCAAAATCATCGAGCGGCCTATAGATATCTGTTTCCCATCAGGGTCAAGGAACGAATAAGCTTTGACTCATATGGTTGTGTCTTTTACTTATCAAATCGTATACAACAATGCGTTTTATAACATCGAGTTACCGATGCGTTTCGCATTATCAATGCACAACCGACTCGTAAATTTCAACTCATATGTCTCCGCTTCAAGATCATACGATATTATCGTCTCAACGTTGCTCGTGATGTAATCCATGAAGCAATATATTAAGCGCGGGTTTATCCAATACTCAAATCTCTATTTCTAAGTACTCATGAACGTTGTAGCAGTCTTACTGCAATGTCTAACTCCTTAGACAATCTACAAGCCAATTCATGACAGTCTTCATTCATACTTACTCCCGAAAAGTATGAGCGACTGTGGACCTTTTGAATAATCAAATTATTCGGGAAGTGAAACATGCAAAATTGAAACTTAAAATCTGACTGGTGGCTACTATTGCCTAATTACCAAGTCTCCACGAGGTAATCACCAAGTCGGATTTTACATAAACTATTATCGGTTTCTAGATTCCTATTAAACTTTTAATTCGAGTTATGTATTTATGTCTACTTGACCTTTCACTCTTTTTGTGTATCCAAATGTTATACATTTATACACTTCATCCGATCGGATGTCATACCGATGATATTTCAATTTGGTCATACTGTCATTCTCACTAACAACTCCATTTTATATACTGTGACTTTCCATGGTTCTCGGGATCTTTAGTCCATATGACTGCACCCTAAGACTATTTCGAGGTGTTACGATGTGCCGGTGAGCCACACGCGCTCCATCAGAATGCCAACGAAATTCTTTAACCATTAAGTCCTTATTTGAAAAAACTCTTTTCAAATTGTTATCAACATTCACCCCTAATCATTTTCCAATGATTTCTCATGTAGGTACAAAATCCATTAAGTATTCCCAGCCAGGTCATATCCTGAATCTGACTCAGTATGCTCTAAGCATTAAGTCATCAAGACATGTTCATGACACTTCTGATCGATCCAAGAAACTTGTTGGATTCGATCCAGTCCTATTCCAAACCCTTTTGGAGTCTTAGGATTACTCATAATCCTTGTGTCACGACCTTTAATAACTATATCCTTTCGGAGACTTTTTCTCATGCATCTTGAATCTTATCAAGATCATGCTTATTATGGCCAGGTCTATACTGATGACAACATCTATCTGATAGATGTCTATGGATTATGTGAGTATGCTGCACCTTCTTTGTATTACACTTTGCAATGACAGTAAACTCTTTTCCTGAGCTATGCATCTTGAGTCTTATCAAGATCATCTTGGCAGAGTTTCGATCTATCTCATAGTCGTTTGTAACCACCCGAGCATGCCGTATCTTTATTAAGTCTTTCATAGCGATCCGTCTCTTAACACCAAGTCATTACACTTTGTAATGAAAAGAGACGTTTCCTAGAAACATTATGTAACACACATATTGAGATAGATAACAGCAATACTCCCACTGGCTTTGACACGGTTATGGACTATTCACAAAATCCAGAGCTTATGGCACATTTTGAGAATCCAAACTTTTCTGACATCTTAATGGAAATCTTTCAGCCCTTTCTCAAAATCCAATCCTTTGTCATATTTTGAGAATCTGAATATCCTTTCTTGCGAGATGCCTGCGGGGAAATCCCGGGTCCATGTACCTTTATACTGGCATATTCTTTGTGAGTCCCGATTAGTGTGCCGGTGATCCACACGCTCTCCACTAACGACTTACATTATGCAGTATCTTTTCAGATTTCATCTTCTATTGACAGTGCTTCTCTCGGAGTCAATTACTTGACTCTGAGTATCGTCTCTCTCAACTAGATGTTCTGAAGGTACATTTCTGTCCATTTTGGTTTCTTTTGATGATTACTCCCACTGGTTTTAAGACCAGTTGTAAAATCAATCAAACTGTCACATAGACTGTATCTCGTCCTAAGGTTATCTTAATTGGCAGCAACCGGGCTCACCAATGCTTCCAAGTAGTCGGATTGAAAATCCGTACCAACAATAGTGTTTTACCACTATTCGGTATGTCACCCCGATCATAACTACTTATGACGGTGATCAGCACTACTGGTCAAGAGAAGGTTATGTCAGTATTAAAACAGAAATCTGATTTCTGCTCTAAGCCTAGCGATGACTAAAGGTTATTTCACTTGGCTAATCCTGAACTCATTCAGGACTGTTCCAAACTCCCACTGTCTCCTTAGAATATGAGTTCTTTCTAAAAGAGCTCTTTCTTTTTCAGGTACAGCGGGATAGCCAGTGTAATGACATTTCTGATTAGGTTCAGGCCAGTCGTGAGGTTCGGACGAACACTACAAGACCCTGGACCTTTAATGTACAAGTGGGACAATCCCAGCTTTACATTTCAGACAGTGTCTGCAAACCTACTTAGTCGTAGATGTGGTTGGAATATGGTCTGACTGGTTTAGTGTTTAATTTACGGGAAACTAATTGGCAATCTATCTCATACATTGAGGATCGAACTCTTTCGACCAACGCTCCATCATCTTCCCTAAGACACATTATAACTATTAATGTTCTTGGAAGAGAATAAACTGTGAAACATTTTCCCCAGTTTATGCTGTTACTCAGGTTCTGTAGATCTCGTACTTCCTTTGAAGTCCTTGAACTGTTCAAGGATTCAATCCAATCGCTTATTCTGATAAGCGAAGTCATATTTGTCATACCGAATGATAAATATCGTGAAGTACAAACAATTGTGTTCTATTCGGAGATTCGAGCAATACACAGCAACTGATGTGTTCTTTGCTTCTCAATCTCTTTTACATCTCTATGTAAACTTATGACTTTGTTAATTCTGTTCAAGACTTGCAATCTTCAGTTGACTCTAAGTCAGCTGATTCCAAAATCCTATCCATTGGATCTTTGGGTGATTCATTTCTTGTCACATGTGCTTTATAAAGAACTTAATCATCATTTGACTCTAAGCCAAATGATTCCAAAGTCCTGTCCAACTGGATCTTTGGTTGATTCATTTCTTAGCACATTAAGAACTCAACTCATCAAGTGACTCTAAGTCAAGTGATTCCAAGGTCCTGTCCAACTGGACCTTTGGTTGAATTGATTCTTATGATACTTATCTTAACAATCATAAAAGGACACAATTCCTAAAATCCAAACACTTTGGATGCATTCAACATTCAAGTTATTAGCAATTATGCATTTAACACAATCATACAACATTTCAAGGATATCTCAAACAACACGTGTTAAAAGAAAATTGACAATTTTATTAAAACAAAATCCTTGATCAATGTATTATATGATAGACAATGTCATACACATCTAATAAGCTAATAACACGATTTCAACATCTAACTAAACTCTAAACCTGCATGAGCTTCAGATCCAATCTGAATATGCTCCTATGCAACAACATCCCACATCCTACAGAGTCCATGCATATAGAGCAAATGTGAGAAACACATCCTGTATCAAGGAACTAAGGATCAGATGTTTTGAGTTTTAAGATATTCTTGAGTTGCCAAACTGTTCGGCTTCGGAGCATTTTCCAATCTTTCTGTGACTGTGTCCCACCCTGTGGATTCCCAGTTTGAACCATCGAGGAACCGGTCCAGACGATCTGGATCATTTCTTGATGTGTCCTATTACTGGACTCAATCCCGAAGTAGCTGAATCAATGGAACTATGCTTCTATATGAACGACTCATACAGAGTCAACATTGAATGCATGTCCACGATTGTCTTATCTGGTTTCCCTTCCTGTACATCAGGATGAACGAATCAGCGAGTCGAGCTAATGCTTTAACTCCCGATCAAAAGGGGACCAAATTTATACAGTTCACCTATGTGTCTCTCAGTCTTGAGAACATGTGAACTGGTGCTACTTCCTGCACACTTCAAACTCTTTGAAGATCTTAGCTTGTCCTTTCTCAACCAGTTCATGGAACTTTTCCACAACTAGCTGTGTTAACTTATCTGACCCTAGGAATTCTAAATTCCTGCGGAAATCGGGGTCAATGATCAATAGTATTAGGTAACGAACTTTCCTTGACTTAACAATCAAGGAGTCATGCTCATCACAAGCTACTGTGTGATGTCATGCTTTTGGGTGGCGGACACTCAGTCATATATGGCTTGCTAGCAAAACAGAGAACTATTCTCTATTTATGAAGCCATACCATATAGTTCAGGCCAGTCAGCCTTACTATTTTAGGCAGGTGCTTTCTGATGCTCTCACAAGTGGGTGAAGGAGGAGAGGGAGGAGAATAGACACTTGATTCAGACATCTACAATAACCAGAATTTTATTAGTTTAATTTATCCTTTTAAATAATTACCCAATATATTATTTATTAAGGCTAGGACCCAAAATGCCCCAACTATGGTGTGAAGAGGGATGCCGTAATCACAACATAATGGTCATTAAGGTAGATAATACACTTATCAATCTCATCTTATGAAATTCCTAGATCTGTTGAGACACATTGAACTATTCAATGGCATGTTTAGTCTCGAATGTGCCCCACTGTTTGTGACTGGGATGCCGAGGATCACAAACCGGGTGTGAATAACCATGCAAATTAGCTTGGTACTCTCGAAGTCAATTGTCATCTCTAATTAACGTGCCGGTTAACCACACACGCTCCGTTAATAATGACAAAATCGAGAAACCCATTGCGAGTCTTTGTGGACCCCAGTTGGTGTGCCGGTAAACCACACACGCTCCACCAACGTTCCACAAAGTGCAATGTGCAATTCCATGGATTAGCACCAATTCACATTTTTTTAACCTAAAGTAACTAGATTGGGTTTTGTTCAAGGTTTTAGTACTTTCAATTATAGCATTATACTTTTAAGAGGCTTAGCGGTTCTATCAAACCCGTTCGGCTAACGACACTCGACTGACCAGGAGAGCGGTGGGTAAGAGTGGATACCCATTAGACTAACATTTTATAGTCAGTCGCCTTATACCCTCTTTATAGGACAATTTTGTGAATGAGGCCTACTAGCGGTAAGACTAACCAATTTTCTTATATATAAATGTTAACTTTTAATCATAAATATATAAGATATATTTTAATCTTATTAAAATATTTTAGAATTAATTTGATTAGAATTTTCGCAAATTTTAAACAATTTTTTTGAAAATTTAAATTAATTCTTTAAGTGATTTAATTTATCTTTTAATTAAAACAATTAATTAAATTAATTAAATCTAGATAGGCATCACAAATTAATCAAATTAATTTAATCCTATCTAATCCCCTAATTTTCGAAAAAGGCAAGCAATGGGATTAGGGTTTCCATTTATTAATAGATCTCAATTACCAAAAATAAGAAACCTACTTACCAAAGCAAGCAAAAACGAAAAAGGCAAGCAAATCAAGGGGGGACCAAGGGTGGCGGCTAGGGTTAGGAAACCCTAGCCAAAAAACTCGAAATTAACATGCAGGAAACAAAGGTTCAAGTTATTCAGAAGATCTAGTTACCAAAAATAACAACCAAGTATTCAAGGCAGCATGCAATTCGCAGATAAGGCAGGGGAGGCTAGGGTTTTAGAAACCCTAGCCACCATGGACGAAAATATGGCCTCCTAAGGGGTTATTTTCGAAAACCCCATGATCACATAAACAGTTTATATCAAATTCATAAGAAAACAAGCCAGCTCTGATACCACTGAAGGGTTTTCTAGCAAACAATGAACACAAAAACTCCTATGGTTCACATGCAACCCTAGAAAGATCTATGTTTTCTTCTATGAAGATAATAAACTAAAACCTAAAGGCCAACAATGATTTCTAAAGTTTAAATCAGAAGAACCAACCTTTGAATCTTGTTCTTGAAGCTAGCAGCAAAAGTATCATGCCTCAGATGCAAGTCATACCCACAGCAATGGAGAAGACAGTCCAGCAGAGTAATCTTGGTTGAAGTTGGCGTCAATAATGGGGAGCCAGAGGGTTCCTTTTATAGCCTCCTAGGGTTACACCTGAAACCCTAAGGAGCCTCCAAGTGGGCAAGCCTGTTGACCACTTGGACCAGATCCCTAAACCCTAATTAGGGTTTTCGCCAACCCTAGAGAAGCCTCCAAGGGTGGCGCCACTTTTGGCCCCTAGACTTCTGTTTGCCAGTTATTCAACTATTGAATAAATACAAACTAGTCCTCACACTTTTAATTAATTAATTTAATCACTGAATTAAATCCAATTAATTCTAGATTAAATCTCAATTAATTATTATAGTTTCTAATTAATATATTAACACTTAAATATATTAATAAACCATTTAATTAATTCTATTGATTTATTACACAATTAATAAATCAACCTTTTACTATACCGAACTCTATCCTGACCTCCAGCTATGAGGGCAACCCAAATGGACTTTGCTTCAATTAACAAGATAAATATAGTTGTAAAGTCATGGCTTAGACACCTAATCCAACACTTAGTTCCAAAAATCCCAAAACTTCAAATCTAACAAAATCAATGGTTTCAATGACATGTTCTTATCATATGAACATGTTAGAACCGAGAAATCATGAACAAACTTCATGGACTTCACTGAAATTACAGATTTCAGTTTATCCATAAAACCCACCAAGAACAAACTAGGTTAGAACTTGAAATACTAACCTCCAATGCTTCCAAATCTTCAACTTAAAGCCTAGAATCGGATTCCTAGCTTCAATTCTTCAAGAAAACCCCAAGATTCTGCAACGATCGCTCCAGAAAACCCTCTCCCGATGCTTCCAGATTTTCTGCACATGTGGGAGAGCTTTTCCACTATTTATACTTCCAGAATTTGCAGTTTAGTCCCTGGAGTTATAATTCTTGAACTTTTGCCACATCTAACACATTTTATGACAAAAACCAGTTTTTTTATAACATTTTAAGTCCAAAACTCAAAATATTATTACAAACCAAATCATTTTCTGTCCAAAAGACCAAATTACCCTTCTAAGGTGAAATGACCAATTTACCCTTTTTATTTTAATTACATATAAAATGTGTCTTGGCGTTACAAATACTAAAGTACATAACAAGGAATAAATAAATAATAATATTTATAGTATACAAAATCATTGTTTACCAACTTTAAATAAATAATGAAATCATAAATGTTCATTAATTTTTGGTGAAGTATGGAATAAATAAATATATAATTTATTTGTTGAAAATTAGATAAAGTGTTATTTAATTAAATGTCATTAATTAATTAGGTACGAGCTCTTATTAAAGTTGGCTTGGAAGGTTTCAATAAAAGTCCACCAGCTTAATATAAAAGGAAGACTTTTTTTTGAACGGCTAATTACTCCTATTCTAAATTCCTAATACACCTATTCCACCTGTTTCCATAACAGGATTTGAACCCAGTACCTTAGGGAAGTCGGGCAAGCGGCTGTGCTTCAAGACCATAATGTCTTTGACCGAAGATTTGGAAATCATAATAAATAAATGAAAGGATATAGTCAAAAGTCAAAACCCTAAATCTACCTCCTACTCCTGAGCACCGCCCCTCCCCTAGCTCTCCTCTTCCATTATTTGTGCCGATTGCAAGAAAGGAACCATATAGAACCAATATTTATCCAATTGGTGGTCAAGCATCTAGAATTCCTATTTTGTATAGGTCATCTATAGATGTTACCTACTTTGGTGACTATATTTCCACCCCTGCAAATGGTGCAAAATGGTGCAAATGGTTGTTTACTTATCTAGTTAGTTATACTTGAATTTAGTGTTCAGAGATTACAAAGATTTTAAACTATAGTTTTCTTCCATGTGTATGATTACCTAAATTGGTTTATGATCATAAATTGGTTGGTTTATGATCATCAGATCTCAATAGTGGCATTTGAGCCACTTTTAGCTCAGAAATCAAAAAGGGTTTAATTGTTTAATTGTTTAATTGTTGTTGATTATATTTTTCACGTTCTTGGAAATATATAGTAAAAAAAAGTTTAAATTAAAAAACTGTTTTTGATTTTTTTTAATGTTTTAAATGTATTTAGTTTTGACTTTTGAATGCGATCTTGGTTAAATTTTCATTCAATTGTAATGTTTTAATTTGGTTAAATTTTCAAATGTTCTAGTAGTTTATAAGTTGCAACTTTTTTTCAACTTTTGTTTATCGTTACCAAATTCAAACGAGATGTAAACCCTAGTGAAATGTGGGTCAAAATTGATGACCAGGTAGGCTTGCTTATGGTCTACCCAACTTGGTGAAGATGGGCCTCTTCCCCTTTCCTTTTTGCCTCGACCCAACCCACAGTGGGATGCCCTTTACGTAGACAACAAGCAACAGTCGGCAACCCCATATCGACGACAATTTTTTCCAATAGTTTTTTTAGGTGATCAAATTTAAATATGGTAGTTGAATTGTTTCATTTTATTTTTATTTTGAATTGTTTTTAGATGGCTCAAGAGATAATTCCTTAGTATAAGTGTTAGGCAGCTTATTTTTATTTTTAATTATTAATATTAAATGTGTATGTGTGTGTTGGTTTCAAATTTATCTTTTAATTTGGTTTAAGAAACGAATTAAAGTATAAACCAAAATTTGAAGTTAATAAGTTTATTTAAACTCAATATAGAATTGTTTGGAAATTTTAACTTTTTTTTTTAAACTAAATTTTCTTGACGATTATACCTGTATACATACAACATGTTCGTAACACAAATTTATTTTTGTTAAATAAGAGTATACAAATACTATTTAAACCCCGTCAATTTAAATCTTGCTATACAAGCATTGAAACAACTTCTAGCTATATTTTATGAATCGTTAGACCTAGCAATATGCCACCTTAAGATAAATTTCTAGGTCGTGGTTAGACTTAAGCAAGAGAATCACATGTTTCAATTTGAACATTTTACCTAACTTAGCACTGGTTAGAACTAAGCATGTGGAAAGTGTTAGTGTATGGGTTAGGGTTTCGGCCTAATGTCGTTTAGGGTTTACTTAGGCTTCGGCCCAATATCGTTTAGGGTTTAGATTTGGTGTCTATATATTCATATGTAACCACGGAGACATCAATCAATAATATCATTCATTCTATATTCTAACATGGTATCAGAGCGGGTTCAAACCCGGTGCTAACCACAACCTCGTGCCGCCGCCCACCTCCGGCAACATTCTTTTGGCGTCGTCGGAGGTGCCTTCCTTTTGTTTCTTTTTGTTTCAATTTTCATTTTCTTTTGCTTCACTTTATAATAAACGACATTGGCCGACGACAACCCTCCCTCTTGTGTTTGCCGCCCACCTCTGGTCACCCATTTTTCTACTGATACTCTCTTCTCTCCTCGCTTCTCTCATCTCCTTTCTTTCTCTCCCGATCTCATGAACCCACCAGCTCCACCTTCATTCTTCTTCTCCGGCCAAGTGACTGTAACCACCGCCAGACGGCATCGCTGCCATCAGCGTCCTCGCGCCGCTCGCCTCTGCACCACCGCCACCCTCTCTTTAGTCGCTAGAACTCAAGCAACCACCGCGAATCCTCATCTGCAACCTCCGTTTCTGCCACCATCGAGCCGGTTCTCCACCAACTGTCATCGGTTCTGAGCTCCTGCCAGCCTCCGGTGCAAAACCCTCCACCTTTGTCGCCGATCCGTTGCTCCCTTCACCTCTCCTTCGAACCCACCTACAACACCCTGCAACCTTTGTTTCCGGCAACCAAACCGCCGGTTCCCTGCCTACAGACACCGGTTCCAAGCTCTGGTGATCTTCCGGTGCAAACCCCTCCCCTCCTTTTCCCGATCCGCCACCGTGTGAGTCAACTCCTTCAACTCAGCGAGTCGACTTAGTGAGTTAGGGTCGGCTCTCCTCTGCAGATTTAAAAGAAGATTTATCTTTAATTGGATGTTACAACTATAGTCCCTGAGCTATATTTCTTTTCCACTTGAAATCTCTTATTCTTATTTGTTCTCATTTTGTTTTGTTTTATTTGTTTTCAGTTTCATCGTCCCTCCCGATGAAACTGTGTGGGGATGTTAGTGTATGGGTTAGAGTTTCGGCCTAATGTCATTTAGGGTTTACTTAGGGCTTCGACCTAATATCGTTTAGGGTTTATATTTGGTGTCTATATATTCATATGTAACCACTGAGACATCAATCAATAATATCAAACATTCTATATTCTAACAGAAAGGATATGACTAAACATACCTAATAGACAAAAATTGTCTACAAGTCTCGTAAATAGATATAATTGGTAATCGTTTACCTATCGATTAAACATATTATTATGTGTATCATCAATAGACCATAATAATAGTCATTCAATATGGATCTTACTTTGATAAATTATGTTTCATAACCAACGCTCAAGATGAGCATTGCTAAATGTTTTTTTTATTTAGACTCCGGTTTAACCGTTTGAGCAATCTGCGTCAACCAGATTTTAAATCAACTGTCCAATTTTTAGTGGTTCATTTGCAGCCGATTTTATGAAATAATCGAATCTAACTAGTTCCAAGTTGAACCGGTCTGGTTCGGTTTTCAAAACACACTACTCATTAACTTATAACAGGGAAAGATTATCGTATCTCCATTGGGTATCCTCGTTCCTTGTTGGGGTGAGGATGATAATAGATTTTTAATTCCCAACAATGATGGAGCGGTTATGGAGATGAGTGTGTGGATTGAATTATAATGCTAGAGAATATGATCCTCAATATACATGTCTCCGTTGCCATCTCTAGTTCTAATCTTTTAAGCCAAATAAGTGTAACCTTCATACTCGAGAACTCGACGACCACTTTTTCTTTTCTTTAGTTGAACCGGATACATAAAAAGTTACTTGTTCATTTGTGGACGATAGCTTTTTCCTCAATATTAATGGTCCAATTCACAAAATAGAGAAGCTTACTTGAATTGTCCAAAATTTCAATTGGATAAGTTCAATTTAGCCATCGTTAAATCATAACATACAATACATAGTACACACTACAAGAATGGAAGGCTATAGGGACGAAAAATGTCGTCGACAAATGTCGTCCCTATAGACCCTGGACACGACATGTCGTCCCTATAGCCTTTGTCGCTATAGTTTTGTCACTATAGACATCGTCTCTATAACTAATCTATAGAGACGACTTTTCGTGCCTATAGAGTCGTCTCAAAAAAGTTGATTTCAAAATAATTGACTGTAGTGACGACAAGTCTCGCAATCGCTTGGGATATAGGGACGACATGTCGTCTCTATAGGTACCTCTATAGGGACGACATGTCGTCCCTATGGCCCAAGCTATTGCGATGACTTGTCATTTTTATATATATCGTGGAGGATCAGCTCCACCGTCTCCATCATGACCTCTGGCAACACGTGTTGACATGCCCTCAATTGAAATAAATAACAAACATATTTTTAACAAATATTATAAACAACAATTTAATATAAGCAACACCGTAGAAACTCAGCAAACTTTAGGGGCTATTTAGAAATTTTGATAGATATAAAATTTCTTTACAATCTAGCTAGTCCTATTCAGCTTAATAATAAGCACTTAATGGACAATTTAAGAGCTTGATCAATACATAATCCATCCTAAGACATGTTTAAGCATAAAATGATCAAAAAAATTAATAATAAACTAATTTGGGGAAATTCCAGCAACTTACAAAATTCAGGGGCTAAAGTGAAAATTATGCAGATTGTTAGATGCATTTTGTGCATCTTTTCTAGGTCGTTTTTACATTCTTTTATTTGCTTTTATAGTCTTTTCATGCGTAATTATTCAATTTCCGGGGACAAAAGATACTTCATATGTTTGTGTGTGATATCTGGAAAAGATGGACTTTTGGAGCGGGATCTTGGAGATTTGGAAGCGAGGAGCTTGAAGCGGAAGCATGGAACGAGGATTTGGAGTGTAGCATGGAACATGTTGGATGGCTTGGAGCAACTTTGGAATGGCTTAGGAGCGTTGGATGCTATTGCAGCTTAAATGACAAAGAAATGAAGACTACATGAAGAACACGGGCCATGTAACTTTTACACAGGTCATGTAAAGCCCTCAAAGTGCCAAAAATGTTTACCGAAGGTTACACGGGATGTGCCCCAACTTACACAGGCCGTGTTATGCCCAGTTCAAGATTTGATTGAAGAACACGACCCGTGTTAATTTTACACAGGCCGTGTAACGCAGAAAAACTGTGTTTGTAAGTACATTTGGCATATTTTCTATCGTTTATGCTGTAGAGTTCTAGTCCAAGCATGTGTGGCTAGAACTCTAGGCTTTCCGATTTTGTTGAACATGTGATTTGGGTAATTAATCATTAGGCTATGTTTTTGTTCTAATTTTCATCTAGTTATTCAAGTTTGTATTGAATGTTTAAATTGATTCATATGTCAATTTCAATTTAGCCATTTGAATTGTCGTTTGAGTCGTGTTTGCAAGTTTATCCATGAAATCTGTAATTGTTTTATGGAGAAATGTTAGTAGGATCATCATTGGTATCTGTTTTGCATCAAAACTAATGTTAATGTAACTTGAATAACATGTTTTTACGCTTCCGAGCATTTGAGAAGTATTGAACGTTGAATGGTTTGTTCATTTGGTTCTTTAAGCATTTTTCTAATCATATCTCGAGAGCTTATTTGATTTGTGTGTTAGAAAAATAGTTTTATCTCAAAGAGCTTGTTTTGGGTAAAATAAATAAGTGAACTTAAGGTATTAGAGCTTGTTAACATCTTATAAACCATTTCAGATGAATTTGACTTGATTCATAGTCTAGATTGAGAACCTTATCAAACATGTGAAAACCGAATCGGAATTTTATTTCATTGTGTATTTTCATCCCTTAATTTATTTGTATGTTTAATTTGATTAATTTTATAAGTTCCAAAATTTAAAATCCCCATTTTTATCTAGTGTATCTTATGTGAAAATTTGGCATATCTTTAGTCTCATGTCCCTGTGGACCGATCCTGCTTACCCGATACTATCTTTATAGTAACTTGAGCAGTGAATAAGAACTTGAGCTTTGTATTTTTATCTCAATTTATTTGTTGAGTTTGACACCTCAACACAGATTTCAAAAATTGTTACATAAAGGTCCTTAAAGTCGTTTAACACCTAATTTGTAGCTGATTTTTTATGCAGATTTCACAAAATGTTACATAAAGTTGCATATAACTTGTTTAACACCTAATTTCTAGCTAATTTCTTATGCATGTTTCAAAAATTGTTACATAAAAGGTCCTAAATGGCGTTTTAACAACTGATTACGGGAACACATTACTCCCTAATTGAGTTATAAGCAAGTAATCAACACATAAACTATATAAAAACACATATGCAGCTTGGTAAAATAAAAAAACCGGAATTACTAACCGATTTGGTTGATTTCTGCAAACTGAAAAACCGATGACCACACAAGCCTTCAACTGTCGGAATCCGGCACCACTCGAACCGGAGAAGAGAATGTGAACTGTTACAGGAACATCCCATAAAAAATTGAAGTTACTATCATCGATTACAACCTTTGGTGGAAAATAGATATCGAGAGAAGAAGCAAGAGAAAGAAATAGAGAAAACGAGAAAGCGAGAAAGTGAGAGAAGAAAGCAGAATTACCGGAAATTGGTGGAAAGCGGCAAACATCGCCGGAAATCGCCTCAGAGAAACTGAGAATGGACTGTGGAGGCACCCCCGTCAAATGAGGCTCCTTTTCTGATTTTAGGGCTCCCTGAAGGGTATAGGGACGACATGTCATCCCTATAGCGCTCACTGATACAACACCATTCCCTTTAGTCGCTGAAATAATATTAAAAGAAAACCAAAAATTATTTCGTTTATCTTTTGCGACGATAAGTCGTCGCTGTAGTTTTTTAGAGAACCGCCAAGGAAATTTCAGTTCCCGCCTAACCCTATTGAAACGAGACGTCGTCGCTATAGCTATACATGTCAAAGTTTGACTTGACACCCTATAAAGACAACAAGTCGTCGCTATAAAGGTCTCTATTGCAACGACAATTCTGGTCCATATAGGGTTCGTCCCTATAGGCTCCATTTGTAGTAGTGTGTACACATTTATTTATATATAGCGGATATATATCCAACAACCCACCTACAATAGCATTCGTCACTTGATAAATGTAATGTAATCGATGTTCCTCATTGATTCGGTACCAAAAGAACGAAAAAAAAAAAAACAAACAAACCCACTTGTGGGTTATCGTTATATTAATTAACTTCAATTCTTTTCTCCATGTTTTCCGCCCTAAATTCAGAGTTCGTTGGTTCAGCCCTTTAATTTCTCATCTGCAAGTTTATTTCATAAAAATGTCTGTATCTGAATCTAAACGAAATAAAGGGATCACGTTCATATTTTTTACTAAAATACCACTCTTATCTATATTTTCTTAGAGAACAAAAATTCTACAGACAAAAATAAAAAATAATTGTTTTCGCCATCTGATTCCTTTCATCAGAAACTTCCTCAAGTAAGTTCTTCAAATCGCTGCATGTGTTTTTACATTATCATATAATTGCTATCTTATTTCATATTTGTAAAGAATCACGGAATGATAAAATTTCGATATGGGGTTGCTTTAATTGATATACAATGCATGCTTTACTTGTTTGAATTGTCTAGGTATATAAAAGTGTTTCTTTTATTTTTGTTTTCGAAAAAATTACGAAAGTATTAATTTAAATATTGAAAAGAGAATCAAATCTAGATGGATTGCTTGAGCAAAAGTTCCTTGATGATTCAAGAATTAGACGAAGGTAAACGATACCCATGATCTACAAGTTGGGATTGCATATAATTCAAGAATCATGCATTGAATTGTGGTAATGTTAATACAATATTCTAATTATTATGGTTGTTTTGCAGGAAAGATTTTATTGACGGAACAAATTTTCAGTATATTTTGTTTCATTACATCAAGAGATTTGCAGAATGAATCAACAAAACATGTCAAAGACACCTTCTTCGAGTGCATCAGAACTCCCAATAAAGCGTAAGCGTGGTCGTCCACGCAAGGATGAAAGCATGCCACGAAATGATAAGAGACAAACACAAACCTCCATGTCTCCGGCACAACCACCACCTATTTCCGCCGTGACAACCATTCAACCACCACCAACCCTTACAATGACTACCACCGGCGACAACCATAACATGGTAGGGCAGGTGGTCACAGGTGTAATAGATGGTGTCTTTGACGCTGGATATCTTATTTCGGTTCGTGTAGGGCCTAACAACACGGTGCTTCGGGGTCTTGTGTTTCAACAAGGGCATTTATGTCCAATAACACCGGCCAACGACGTGGCTCCACACCTCAAAATGTGTAGGAGAGAAACTTATCAAATACCCAACTCAAATCAAACTCAATTATGCACCCCTCAAGCCGCATGTACAAAACAACCACCACAGATGACAATGCCAGTTACCATGCAAAATTATCAAACTACCCCCATGATGGCCGGAGGAAGTAGTAATTCTGCTATCCCGCCGGAGAATTTGAGGATGGTGGAACAAGATGATCTTATGCAAGTTTTTGAGGTCTCTAAGATGGTAGAAGAACCCCTAAAGAATGATGATTGTGGGCATGGGTTAAAAAATGATCACTTGGTATCTGATTCTGATCTAATGGCTGAGAGTCTTCCTAGAAACGACGTTGTGAAACATCCCGGTCTTCATTGTGGTGCACCTCTTGTCCATGATATGAATAATGAATCTGTAATCGATGAAGCAAATAGAATAAATCGAGAAGGAGAAAATTTGGGGCTTATAACTCATGTAGAGACTCGAATGGAAGAGCAGCCATCATTTGAAAAGGATATGTTGCAACAAGAAAGTGAAAAAAAGGGTATGGGAGAGTTTTGAGTGATCATATTTGGCTTTTCGTAGAAAACAAACCGTTATTCTTATAAAAGTAGTGAGGCCTCATTACTCGTTAGTACTAGACATGACAGAAATATGGTTGCCTTCTATTGCATTTCCCATGCATTGGACTGAAACTGATATCAACAGACAAAAAAAATTCATTTTATGACCCACTCAATAAAATGGAATAAGATGACACAGATCGATTCTCGATCTAACATATGAATGACCTCCTGATCCTCATCAGTCATCATCAGAAATAGCCCTAGCCACTTGCAGTCTAGTCTTGTCTTGTCTTGTCCCAGTACAAAAGCAGCCTAGAAGAACAATTCACCATGCAAGAATTATTGATGATGTGGGCTGAAAATGAAATTTACTTTGGATATATATCTTTATAAGTTGTTAACAATCGTTTATTCATGAAAAGCATTCATATTCTTATCATTTGTTTTATTAATTCATTGTTAGTTTGAGAATGAAAAATCAAGTATGTTGTTTCTTAAGGTGATAATGATCTTTTTTTACAGGTGAAGTGAGCAACATTGATGTTAATCAAGATCCAAATCAATCAGTAGCCACGGATATCTTCCAAACAAATTAGGAAAAAAACAACTACATGTAACGATAACATGGTATGCATCAACATTTATTTTGAAATTCTATGTTTTAATTAAGTTCCGTATATCAATATTTTGTGGGTACAATATGCACAGGAATTATGAGAAGATCATTTACAGAAGGAAAATACGAAAACAAAAAAGAAGGAGGTTGTCAGGAACTTTTGTTTTCTTCTTCGTAAATTTTCTATTATATGAATAAACGATGAGAAAATATATGATTTTTGTGTTAGTAAACCAAAACTTTTGTAAAAAACACAAGTTCATAGTTTGTGTTCTTTTTTATTTTCGTTTATGTTGTGATAGTTACTATCTGCAACTTTGTACTGATACTGCAACACATACTGAAAATGCAACTTACATCCGACTAAAAGTCACAACATGTTGACGAAGAAGACAGCCTAGCATGAAATATTAGCAAATTTTATTGGTAATATTCATGTGTAATGATACAAATAAGTGTAGGAGCAGAAACTTTGGTCTTAATTAATACGGTTGAGTTTTCTTTCCATCAAAACCCGTAATCTTTGGGTTGATGTAACCAAATTTCTCTATTAACACTCTATTTTCAGGTCAATGACTTTGCTAACCACTTAATTCCCCGTGAGTGGATTTTACAACTACATTTTGGCATCATATTTTAATTTTAGGGACCTTGTGCAAAAACTAAAAAATAGGTCCTCTAAATATAATTTTTTTATTTATAACTAAAATTCATAAATACTATCGTAATTGTTATAAAAATAATCAAAAACAAAAGGTTGTATTGCAATAGGTAATCTTATGTAGCTACATAAATCGAGAAGTTCTCCTAGCATTTTTGGAAACTTGGAATTGATAAACAATTGAGAAGGCTAGAACTAGAATTTTTATTATTTTCGTCGACGCCATTATGTCTTGATTGATACGGGAACAAGGATAGTGAGAAATTGAGAATAATAAATCTAATGGTCTAAATAGAAAAAACTAATAAGGAACTGATTAACACGTTTTGTTGCAGATAGTTATTATATATTAATGGGTGTTTGAGTTGGAAAAGAAAAAATATGGCAATCTAATGGGCTAAATGGAAGTACTAATTAACAT
This sequence comes from Cichorium intybus, assembly GCA_023525715.1. Taxonomy (NCBI): domain Eukaryota; kingdom Viridiplantae; phylum Streptophyta; class Magnoliopsida; order Asterales; family Asteraceae; genus Cichorium; species Cichorium intybus. The sequence continues at coordinate 33,277,425 of CM042011.1, forward strand.
TGATTTAATGCTTAAAATATATTATTTGCTGGAAAGAGTTATTATATATTAATAGGTCTTTGACTTGGAAAAGGAAAATACGGCTAGAAAGTGGAATAAGAACAATGGCTGCGATAGAAACATAATAAATTAATAATCGCTGCTTTGATACTCTTGAGTTTCAAGCATGGGCCACAAAAGATTAAAGTCAAACGCCCCTACCACTTACTAAGAGATAACTTGTGAATCTATTGCTCGAAATTAATATATATTAATTGTTATACAGTTTACGTAAAAAAATCGGTCCCCTAATATGTGGTCGTACATCCAGCACTTGGACCGACACTGGATGTTGTTCTCATAATGAGATACTTTTACCATAATTCAGTCACATTTTTTGGTATGATTTATCCACCCCTATCACATTCCCACCACCCCCCTGCGTATGCGCGCAAAACATCCTTCGCTCTCGCTCTTTGTTATTTTCTTACTTTTGAGTCGATGGTATTCACTACTTTCTCCTCATCATTCATGTGGTTTAATTATGGTATATAAGGGATTGATTACTTCTGAACATTTTAGTCGTTCTTTATATTAGGGTTTGAGTTTCATCATTATGGCTAATGAAATAAGGAGTAACTATCAAGACTAGGAATAGAAGTGTGTGGACATTAGGAAGATGGCCTATGGAAATCATAGAAGAGAGATTGAACTAGTCGATGTATACAAGGGTTCGAGAAAAATCTGACGACCTTTTCATAAAAGGATATTGTTCCATATTAACAATATTCCCCACGACCCAAGCAATCCATTAGCCTATAGTTTTAAAATAATTTTATATGGCAATCCCATCAAACTGATGGGTTAGTAATCGTTTATATACGTTAGATTATCAACCTTCATGATGAGCTCGTATTCTTCCTAAAATTTGGAAGTGTCCAACAAAAGCAACAATATCCTCTTTCAACAGCTCCCAATACTACTTCACAAAAGCAAAGAAAAGCCATCCGGTCTCGGTGCTCGATTTCCACTGCAAGCCCAGACGAAATCCTTCATTTCATCAACAAAAAAATCTAACTCAAGCAAAGACCTCAAATATGAACCAAATGAAAGGAATTGTGCTTTTCACCGGAAACCGAGCTCTAAAAAACATCAACATTTATTTTTAAAAAGTTTCATAAATGTTTCTTTAATTTCGGCCGGATCTGAAACCCAATTGTTATCTTTCATCACCCAACAAACATTCAGTTGTCTTCTTTTCCTTCCGGTTAGCCGTGTAAAAACTTGGAGTTCTCCTCCCCCTTCAACTTCCCCATTTGATTTTTGCTTTTTATGAAACGTCTAAATTCTCTATTTTATCAATATCGGCCAACTGTTTAACAATCTTAATACGTTGTAACATAATTTGCTCCCCAATATTTTCTTCATTAATTTTCTTGTCAGTCTCCTCAATCTCCCTAAAATTATCTTTTTTAAAATCCATATTTACTTTTTTGAACTTCTTTATACAATATTTTAATTCTATTTTTAAAAAAATTTAATTTCTTCTTGAACTAAATGGTTTTATTCTCCTCTTCCATCCTATTAGAGGTGCACAAAAGCCGGTTTTAAACCGGTTCCTGTTTTTTAAAAACCGGTTTTGGTCCGACCGGTTTCAGTTAAAACCTAACCGGTTTTGGCCGGTTTTTTTTTTTTTTGAAATGGAATTGACTTCTAGCCCGGTTTTTTTCGGTTTTTAAACCGGTTTGGTTCGATTAACCTATCAAAAAACGGGATAAAAAACCGGTTATTATAAAACCGGTTATAGAAAAAACTGGTTAGATTTTTTTTTTTCGATTTTTAAAAGAAACCGGTTTAAATGTGCACCTCTACATCCTATCACAATAAGCCCAAGCCCTTTTCACCACATAATTAGAGCCGACTTCCTCCATCATCAAATTAGGTAACTTGAAAGGGATGAAGCCACAATCCAAACTATCACTTTCTAAATAAGTGGGCTATGATCCGACCAAACTCTATCCAACTCTCAAACCGTAATGGAAATATACACATCATAATATTTTAATAATATTTAGAAACTAAGAAACAGTCAAGTTTTTACCTCGAGTAAATTACAATAATGGTCCCTATGGTTTGGAGGAACTTTAAAAAATGGTCAAAATTTTGAAAAACATTCATAATGGTCCTCATGCTTAGGATTTACTTTTAAAAATGGTCCAAAGGCCAAGTAAAAAGACATTTTACTCTTTTTAATTTCTTTTTCATTTTCTTTTAGTGTATAATTTATTAAAGTCATTAAAAAAACTTACCCCACCCCCCTCCACCCCCACCCGTCTCTCTCTTTTTCTCTCTCTCTCTCTCTCTCACACACACATACACACACACTCTCTCTCTCTGTTCCCACCCTTTTTCCTCTCACCTCTCTTCTCTCTCTTTTTCTCTCTCGTCTGAACAGTGTGAAAGTTCGGAGTAAGATGGTGATTCCTTCTTTATTTGGTCGCCGGGAGAGGCTAGGTGATTCTTCTGCTGGAAGTGAGCATCTGTTTTCAAGGAGTAAGGTTCTGTTGAATGATATCTCTGGTGAAGCGAGGGACGACGAGTTAGTGGCGGTGTTAGGTGCAAGTGGATCTGGAAAATCAACTTTGATCGATGCTCTGGCAAACCGGATCGCGAAGGGAAGCTTGAAAGAAACTGTTACTTTGAACGGCGAGCAATTGGAATCCAAATTGCTCAAGGTGATTTCTGCTTACATGATGCAGGATGATCTCTTGTTTCCGATATTAACAGTCGAGAAAACTTTGATGTTCGCCGCCGAGTTCCGTCTCCCTCGAACGTTCTCGAAATCGAAGAAGAAGCTTAGAGTTCAAGTGTTAATCGACCAATTAGGGCTCCGAAACGCCGCTAAAACAGTCATCGGTGATGAAGGACACAGAGGTGTTTCCGGTGGAAAACCTAAGCGGTCGCCCTCACTTCTTCTTCGACTTTACGTCTGCAGCCCCATCAAACCCTCTCATCAGTCACCTCTTATTGATCAGTGTATCTTCTATCAGTGTATCTTCGATTGGTACAAGTTTGATAACATGTGTTCAGACGAGAGAGAAAAAGAGAGAGAAGAGAGGTGACAGGAAAGAGGGTGGGATCAGAGAGAGAGAGTGTGTGTGTGTGTGTGAGAGGTGGGTAGAGGGGGTGGGGTAAGTTTTTTTTTCTTTTTTAATGACTTTAATAAATTATACACTAAAAGAAAATTAAAAAGAGTAAAATAGTCTTTTTACTTTGTCTTTGGACCATTTTTGAAAATAAATCCTTTGGTTGATCAAACTCAATGTCATGCTGCTTCTAACCCATTATCCTCCTTAGAACATGCATCATATAATGAATCTGACTCCTTTTCGTCTGGACTTTATTCTAGACTAAGGCAACTCTTAGGGGGTGTTTGTTTTTTCTCAAAAAGTCTTTTCCCCCTAAAACATCTGCGGGAGGGTAGATGTTTTTTCAAAAAGACCGTTTGTTTTCTAGAAGACAAAAGATCTAAAAAAGATTTTTTTCACCTTTTTTTCAAAAAGACATATTTTTTAGCTTTTTGAACCTCTTTTCGGAACTTTTCAACTAGACTTCACCTCACCCCAACCTACACACCCCTACCCCTACCCACATGCCCGCCCACCCACCTACCCCCACCCCACTCTCACCCATACCACCAACCCCCACCTACCACCCCCACCCCACCCACCCACCACTACCTACGCACCCCACTCTCATCCCACCCGGGTTTATTTTAACTAAAATTGATGTTAGAATAAATGATTACGAAAAGACGTTAAAAATAAACAAATTTTTTATGAAGAGCGAATACATGGAAAAAGACTTTTGATCCACATCTTCTTCCGCAGACATGGAAAAAGACAAAAGACATTTTACCTCTTCAAAAACAAACACCACCTTAGTCTTAGACATCATAATAATATTTGTCATCTCACTACGTCAATACTAGTAGTAAGAAATAATAACTACAAATCAAATTTATTTAACAATTTAATGGCACCCAATGTTTAAATGCTAAAAAACATTTTAACTAAATAAAAAATCATGAAATTTATAAGGATTTAATATTTTAATTATAGTTTGCGCATGTCAGTCCATGGGGACTTATGATTTTTATAAGATTACATTTAGCTCCAGCAAAGTAATCCTTTTTTACATGTTATCCCTAAATATGCATAATTTACACTTAATCATCTATTTTAGTATAATTACATGATAACCTCACATTAACAGCCTTATTACATTTTTCTTTTCTTAAAAGTAAAGTTTCTAATGTTCATAGTTTTAGCCAGTTTTTACAAAAGCTTTATTACCAGTTATTTCAAATTATTTCTAAAACATGGTTTTTGACCCTTATTCTTGGATTTATTTAGGTGTTAAAAGTCGTTAAGTTTCAGAAATAAAAATGGTAAATTCTAAAAAAGTTACTAAGTTTACAAAAAATTTTGATTTATATACCGTGTTTAGTTTTTTTGCAGTTAAGTCATTAAATTTTCTAATTTGTTGCAATTTTCATCATTTGGTCGGTCAAACCGGTTGTCATGACAACGTGTCAGTCTTTAATAACATGATGCTAACATGACCACAATTTTTTTAAAAAGTAATATTTAAAACTACAATTATAAGTGATAAAAGATTTTATTTATTTTTTAAGAATACAAATACAATAATTTGAAAGAAATTTAATATACGGTGATTGCATATATAATATACAGATAATTATAGAAAAAATTCAAAGCATGTTTTTAAAAGTTGATTTGAAAGTAAGATGGTATATAGTGATTGAACGTGTGTGTGTGTGTGTGTGTGTGTATATATATATATATATATATATATATATATATATATATATATATATATATATATATATATATATATATATATATATATATATATATATATATATATATATATATATATATATATATATATATACTAGCTGCGTACCCGCGCAATGCGGCGGCGGCAAATAGTTTTGTTTCGACAATTACTTTTTAGGTTTTAGGTTGCAGATGGGAGGAGAGTTGGTGAATATGAGAGTGATTAATTTTCTTTTCGGGTGATTGATTAACTTTCCAACGATATAAGGACGGTAAATACCCGAGAGTGTGGGACTAAAAATGGAAAAAACTTTTAGAAATCGTTTTGGAACTATAAGGATATTTTGCAATTAAATAATAAATAGAAGTAGAATGATATAATCTGATCAAAAGACTAAGTAAACACGTAGGCAAGGGGCAAAACAATTTTTCGGACCAAAACAGAAAAAATTCTTAAATCTAACAATTTTTTTAAAAACAAAAAGTACAAGAAATCTATACTTTAGACGAATCATGATTTTACCACAATTTTACCACAACCACAATCAAAATGATTACAAGAAATCTATACTTCATTAAGCTCCACTTCTACCCGCAATATAGGGGGGACTAATAATTTTCATTTGACAAATAGTTTCCAATAAGATGTTAGGTTCGTTTCATAAACATATATGTTGTCTTGAATGAAAATTATATATACATTGGGTTAAAAAAATGAAAATACATTGTTTTAGGCTGAAATATATATTGTAGTTTTTTTGTTAAAGATATATACAAACGTTTATGGTATATGGTTTAATATTTACGATTTAAGTTGTAGGGTTGTTACAAAAAATCCAACTCTCCTTATTTATAAAAGTTTAAACATAAATTCGATAAAATTCCAAGAATGACCTATGCGAAAAGGCCGAGCATTCGTAAGTCGAGTGAAATGAAATCAAGTGTATATGTGCAAGATGTGAACTTTTTTTATAATACTCGTGCACGTTAATATAAAGTGCCCCCAATAACAAATTTTTTTATAAAAAAAGTGAAAGGATGCATTAACATTATGTCTTGATAGGAAAAAAAAATATATTTTTAATGTTGTATTATTAGAAAGGGAAAAGATCGACTTTATAGCATTATAAAGTCTATACACTCAAGTAGCAGCATTCAAATGTCCAAAGTTATTATTGTGCTGTAACAAAAATAGTAGTCATTTACAAATTTTGTTTTTTGTATTTTCACTTAAAATCACAAGTCTGATCAAAATTTTAAAATATTCACAAAGACATACAAAAATTTGTAGGTTATGGCAGATTTATTCTCTATGACTAATAAATTAGGTAGTCCATAGGTGTCGTATTCCTCGTTTCTATTTACGCTAATAAAAGCCCCGACTTATTAATGAGTCCAATGATTCTTTAAAATTGGATGAAAATCAACAAACATTATCATTATTATTGTTTATATTAGGAACAAAGTTAACACATCAAGAAACACTCAGTTTTTTCCGGTTCGCTCTTGCAACAATGAAAAAGATTTTAATCAATGCATTTATCTTGACCAATAATAATTTTAAAGATCATCAGTCTACATGTACACCAAGCAATCCATAGTTCTTCCCATTAGAGCATTCATCCAGCAACAGTTCTTTGTCTTTTCTCTCCCCCAATGTCAAACGAACATTAGCCAAATTTAGCCATCCAACCCTAATTAAATTAAGAAAAAAAACAAAGATCAAAATGAAAATGATGAGGGTTATACAAAAAAATACCTACAAAACAACCTATGGCAACCCAGAGACCATTGATAGCCATTAAAAACACGCATAGTTGATCAAAACTGCCTTGAATCCTTGCCCCACTAAACATACAAGGTTTGACCTGCTTTATTGTGGCTTTCACCCACCACATTTGTAAATCCCAACATCACAACATTTTAATTCTTTTACCATCAGTATTTTACAGATGTAGCATATAACCTATGCCACCTGCATTTTAAATGACAGTCAAAGAGTGTAAGTTACTAAATCCAGAAATTACACACAAATCTGTTACCACCAACCAATGGGGCGAGGTGTACGTACTAAAACAATGAAAGACATAATTTATAGCTAAATTAAGGAATATTGAATGGATGCTTTCTTACCTGCCCAAAAACCATTTAGAGTTCACGTTTCTTGTTCTAATACATGTTCCCAGCTTGCAGATACCAGTGTTGCTACCCAATTGGGTGTTTAACCCTGTGACAGAAAATAAAATTAAAACATTAAAAATACTGTTAATAGCAAATAAAATTATAATGATATGTAATAATTTAAGCTGACCCAATCTGTCGTGCCTATTCTTGTTGGAAAATACAAAAGGGGATCAGCAACCCAAAAATCAGAAATAATGCATTTTGTAAGCGCAAACTAACCTGCACCTCGTTGATGGTAGTGAAAAGTCAGAAATCTAGATCAAAAACATAACCTGATGTTAAAGGCGAACGGTCTAGGGTTTTAGAGAGAATAACGACTAAAATTGTTTAAATCTAAAAACAAATTTGGAACAAAAATTAAACAGACGAATCACACGAAAACATTTTTCCGGTTTGTTAAACCTATAACCAACATTCATGAAACTAAACCAGGAAAAGAATATACCGTCCATTATCAAGACAAAGCCTACTCCGAGATCCGGTTCCTGAACCAATATTAAACCTAGATCCTAGCCTTTTCTGCAAAACATTGAAATAAACAATCCGAGTAGAAAAAAACACACACTCGTGACCTCATGTCATCTTTTTCATGGTCATCTTCGTGATTCTGTAACCATTCTTCAAAAATAGATTCACCTCAACCTACCTGCATTTTTCAGGGATTTTCTTATGGAGATGGATATGAAAAGAAAAATAGAAGGTAGTGGTGGCAGTATACATGTGTTCCTTACAGATTTGAAGAACTATACATCTTCATCCAACTTCATCTTTCAGGTCCCTCATTTCAATGTCCTCCCAATTCAGACCTATAAAACACAAACACAATTAGTTTACACATCCGCACACCTTTAATGACAGTTAATACAGAGAGATCTCGGTGGTGCGACGATTGTGGTGTCGTTTAGGGTTTTTATTAGGGTTTTTTCATATACGGTCATAAAGGGGGAAGAAAGCAAGAGAGGATGGTTGTGGGTAACATCTCGACCGGTCATCAATGCAAAGTCAAGTCCACGAGGGAGACATTCAGCAGTGGCGTGGTCGAGGGTATATTCACGGCTTCTTCAGAGGCATGTGGTTCGACAGTGGCGTTGTCGATGGTTTCTTCCAGCATTTGGGAAGCGAGATCGAAGGTTGGAGGGAATGATATTGAGGGTGAAGATGTCGTGCTATGGTGCTGGTGCAAGTTAGGGTTTTTGAAGAGAGAGGAGAGAAAGTTGGAGTAAGTATCAATCTCTTTTGGAATATATAATCTGTGGGGTCTTCCAAATTTTGAAATTTGAATCGATGTCCGCCTAATTTGTTCCGCCTGATTTTTACAACCTGTCAAAAGTAATCAGTTAAAGGAGAGGTGAATAGTTACGCATTAAGTGATTGTATTGTCTTAAAAATTAAGACTTTATGCTTTAAAAGCTTGTAACTTATATATGGTTTATATAGTGTTATAGATACACACACACATACATACTATCTACTAAGAATTATGTTAAAAATATAAAATATATATTTAGTAAAAATGGTAATTATAGCTTATATATGAGTGAATTTGTTAATTAGGTTATTATTTATATTTATAGTCAAATATGTTAAAATAAAATAAATTTTAACTAAAATAGAAACAATCATTATTCAATGTCAATACCACGTCATCAAAGACTGACACGTCACCATGCCACGTTAACTGACAACATGAATGATCGGTCAAATGGTTAAAACTATAACAATTTGAAAAACTTAGTGACTTAATTACAAAAAAAATACAATGTCAAAATCAAAATTGTATGTAAACTTAGTGATTTTTTTGCAATTTGCTCATAAAAAAACATATTGTTATGCTGAGGGTTTAATATATTATTAATTTTTTTTAAAAATATGATGTTTTATGTCAACAAGTGGACAAACATCAAAACAAAAGTTAGTTCTTTTAGAAGATTGCAGACATACAAAGATCTTCATGACCTCTTTTTACAGAAGACAAAAAATATAGTTTCTAAACTTTTAAGACATCTTCTAAGTAATATTATTTCACCTTCACGCCACTACCACCACCTGCACCGCCACTTCCGCCGCCACCACTACTACCACCACCACCATATTCATTGCCAACACCTCACATCATCCGCCACCAACACCATCAACACCACCAACACCACCTTTGTTACCGCCGTTACCACCACCACCCCTATTGTCCTACGACCTCTGCCACTACCACCACAACCTCCTCTACCACCACCACTATCACCTTCGTCGTCGCCACCACCACCACCAATACTATCGTTGCTACCACCACCTATTACACCACCACCTCGTTCGTTGCCACCACCATCACCACCTCCTCCTCCTCCACCATCACCACCTCTGCTACCACCGACACCGACACCGCTACCGCCTTCATATTTTTACTATCATCTTAAAATCAATCTGGTTAATAGGTGTATGTATATCTGGTTTGTCTATTTTGTATCATCCATAATCATTGTGGTTTATGTTTGTGTATCAAACATTGGTACAACACAGTCATATAAGTGTCTATATGTGTTGGAGTCCCTCATCTCACCATAAGGGCTCTTTTGGAGAGACAATCTTGGACTCCATATTCGTGCGACACGATCCTACAAGTATCTATATATGTTGGAGTCTCCTATCTCCATATAGGCTCTTTTGGAGAGACAATATTAGACTCACGAAATATCTAACATGATATCGGAGTCGATTTCTCACATCCCCCATGGTTTAACACATATTTGTTTATCTCTATCGAGTCTCTGTCTCTGGAGGAGAATGTTAATGTATCGTAAATTGATGTGACACTGTCCTATAAATATCGATAAACGACTACAAACACTTTACCCATTAAAAATATACAACACCTAAATGTGTACGTTCCAAAATCTCTACTTTGATCAAATTTGGTGTGCATAGGCCGTCGCCAGTTTAATGTATTCTATACAAGTGGAGTTGTTGTATCATGGTTTTGAAGTCCTGGGATTTGAAGCTAAAACTAAAGTGCATATTAATATTATTATTCAAAAGCAAACGTATAACTCTCAAAAGTTACATGTGAAATAACTACTTACATAAGTTTGACCATTGACTAGGATTAATGAGACATATGTCGTCATAAGAGTAAATAACCTAATATATATTAGGTGGAAAAGTTGTAAGAATAACGATCCTTGTTTTTGTTAGGCAATTGGATAGAGGGTACACGGGAAACTCATTGTAGCATATGCAAAGAAATTTGTCAAACATTTTAAATAAGTTATATGGTAGGTCCAATCTTATGTTAGTTATATACGTAACAAAATTATTTTAGTTGTATATGTGTCGGATGAACTTCAAATGTGTGGTTAAGTTTTTAAAGTCATGTTAATTAGATTTTTTAATTGAACTAAAGTGAGATTTCATAAACTTAGTTCAATAATCAATAATATATGCTATAAAATATTATTTCAACTTTCTGACTCGTCAAAATTGTAAAATCATTATTATTTCTTTGTTAATTTAAGTCAAATCTAAACAAAAATAATGTGATTAAGAACATTTATAAGTTAATTATATTTTATATTTTGGAACATAAAACTAAAAAAAAAACTATATAAGTGAAAGGGCATTTGTTAATTATACAAAGGGTTAAGAAAGGAAAGTCAAACATTGGGGTTGGTTACCGGGAATGGCCCGGCGTGGGCTCTACAACTTGGAGAGCATGAAACAGAGCACAACTTGGGAAGCATGAAACGGAATACACACCAAACATTAGTTTCATTTTAAATAGAATAGAATATATTAGTGAAACATCATAAAAATGAATTATTAAGATATTTTTACGGAGAATTTTTTGAATCATATAGTGATTCATTTTGTTGGTTCGTAAAAAAAATATAATGAAACTTAAAAATGAAAACAAAACCACCAATTTTTTCATAGCGTTCAAAATACAACAAAAAAAAAATGAAACTAACCCTTTAAAGGTTTGGGTACATTGTAGATCATATATTAAATAAAACCTTGTATATTTTAGTAATGATTTTATTATATTGTTTTTCTATGTGAACTTGCTGTTGAAAGAGTGTTTCTTCAGAAAAAAGAAGTGGGGGCGATGGTTGTGTTTGACTTATAAAGCAATAAGTCAAAAATGCAGACTTTAATTATTGCACCGGCTCTTTCTCTGTCTCTCTTCAGACGTCTCATGAGCTCGCACAGAATATATATATATACGTAGAATCAAAATTAAACAAGGAACCAATGAACCAATTCTACGGCTAGAATGCAAAAGATCGACGGCCAGAGAGAATTATGTAAAAATCTTAATTGGAAGCGCATGTAGCGGATCATAGCAAAAAACTCACTTCGTTTTTTATGTTTTTGTAATTTTTAAGCTTATTCTTTTTTCGAAAAAAAAATCTAATTATAACAAAATTCATAATTTTTCATCCTCTATAAATAGATATTCATATTGATGTACAATGTTTTTTGTTTTTTTACTTCAAGTTCGTCCAGATTCACCTTGTGAACCTGAACTGAACTGCATTGTTTTAGATATATTCATTCACATCTAAATGACAAATCTACCCAATTTTTTCAATAATTCTTTACCAATCACATGTGAATTTTAAGTAAATCATTTGTAAATCTCAGTTAATTCAATTGTATATTATATTAAAACATTGAAATAGTAAAAACATTAGTGATTTTTCTTGAATTCACATCTGAATTTAAAAATATTTTTAAATTACATAAGTTGTTGTTGAATGATTAACAATTATTGAAAATTTTGAATTTATTGACCATTTACATGTGAAATATCTTCCATACAAATTTAATACAGTTTGTATTCACATTGCGAATTTTAACTGCTTCTTATTTTAGACATGTTAATTCACATATAAATGGTAATTGTACCTTGGTTTTTCAACAATTTTTGATCATTCACATGTGAATTTTAAGCAAATTCATTTGTGGATCTGAATTAATTCACTTGTGTATGATCAAAAGGTTCAAAATAGTATGCATCTAGTTTAATACGTATTAATTCACATATAAATAATCATTGTACCCGATTTATTTTCAACAATTTTTGATCATTCATGTGTAACTTTAAGTAAATTAATTTGTGAATCTTAGTTAATTCAATTGTACATTATCAAAATGTTGAAATTGTAAAGAATATAAATGAATTAACTTAAATTCAATATGAATTTAGTCAGATTCACATGCAAATCTAAAAGTTTATTTAAATCCAGATGAGTTTTATTGAATGATCAATTATTGTTGAAAAATATAATTTCAATGATCATTCACATGTGAATAATCTTTTATAAAAATTTGTTATGGTTCAGATTCACATTAATTAGGTGCTGTGAATCTAAACAAAATTTTTGAAGATTTTTTTTTGTTTTTAGTATATTGATATGGGTGTCTATTGAAAGAGAATAAAAAATTATGAATTTTGATATATTCGGTTTTTTATTTCGATAAAAAATAAGCTCTAAAAATAAAAAATAAAAAAAACGAAGTGGGTTTTTTTGTTATGTAATACCTTAACTGTAAAATTTATAATAGAGTTATGTTAAATATATATATTTATATGAGATTAGATGAGTTAAAACATGAGTTTTGACGTTTAAAAACCATTTAGGTCAAACCGGGTCGAATTGTGTAACACGAGTCGAGTTAAATTGAAAGGAAAGTGAAAACAAGCCAACCCGGGTCGTGTTATTGAGCCCGGGTCGTGTTCAAGTGGAGCCCGGGTCGGGTTATTTAAACCGGAGCGAGTTATGTCAAAAATCAAGCGAAAATACCGTGGCAAAACCCGGGGCGGGTTGAGCAGCCCGGGTCGGGTTGCGGGTAAAAACCTGGGGCGGGTTTGACAGCCCGGGTCGAGTTACTGTGCAGGGTATTTATACCCATTTCGCATTTTTTCTTTCATTTACGAACTTATAAACACAGAGGGCGATTTTCAGACCAAAACTAGCGATTTTTAAGCCTTGCAATCGAGGGTCTAACGTGAGAGAAGCTTGGTAAGTCGGATTAAACACTTGAATTTCGTTCTTGAGTTCTTGAATTGAGGTTAGTATATCTTGAGTTCTAGGGTTTCAAAACCCTAATTGCCCAAATCCGATTTCTGCTTTGAAGTAGCTCATTTATTGTTAATAGATAGTTAATATGTGTTGTGTTGAGTCTCTATTATGGTTATTGTCAAATTCCTACGGTTTATTTGGTAAGAAACCTCAAAAATTGGGAGTTATGAGTAATTGGTGTATGATGTTCATAGATTGTGATCTTGTTAGCTATAAATTCTTGATCTAATGAGTTAGATGTGGTTAAATTGTTTTGAGAATATTGAAGTATGACATGAGATGTTGTTTTGAGCAGATACACAGAGGAGGGAAAGAGATACACGAGGCACGGGTGGACCACTGACTGAACAGACATCAGGTGAGTAGTTATAATTCAATATAAATAGTTTGATTATAACTAAATTGACTTATTTCACATCTTAATTGGTTGAGATAACCAATTAACATGAATTAAACAAGATTGAGAATTTCTTGTTAATGTGATTGCTGAGTTTGATTGAGTGCACCAAATGACTGAGATAGTCATTGAAATAGAGATCAGTGATTTAAATTGTGGAAATTATGATAAGTATTAAATGATTTCTAAATTGATAATTTTCTCACTGAGCTCAATTAGCTCATAAAACTAGTTATGTGGTTTGTGTTATAGGTGACAGGGGAAAGAAAGTTGCCGAGGGATGATTGTATGGACATGGGACTTGACTTTGAACTAGTTGTAGACCATAATACACTTTTTGTATAGTTTTGTAAACGATCTTTTGTAACCCAGTTTTTGGGACACGTTTGTTACATACTTGTTCTTTTGATATGTACTTGTACTTCTGTTGCTTAACTTTGATTACACCATAAACCCTTGTGGTTATTGAGTGATTATTGGTGTAATCTAGAGATAAGAAACTGGGTGTTACAAGTTGGTATCAGAGCAAGGGTTTGAGTGAATTAGACTTTAAAGAGTAAACTCTAAACTCAAACTAATAAAGAGAGAGGTCCTATATTGTCCCTATGCAATTATTCCCTTAAGCACACATTGTGAGTATGTGTATTATTTCGAGAATTTTGAGGAGATATGTGATGTGAAGAAGAGTATTGAGATAAATGAGATTATAACGAGTTAAATATCTTTTCAGCCTCGTTATGAGTTCTGGAAAGGAGAAAGAGGGAGGTGATCACCGAGATGAGCATTCGGGATCACAAGATCAAAGACTGGGGCGCCAGTCTGAAGGCGAGAGGCCGCCTGAGTTAACATCATCTTTACAAGAGTTAATTGCTGCAGAGGTAGCAAAAGCAGTTAAAAGCTTATTGCCTACCTTAATGAGACCTCAGACGGAGGTGACGAATAGAGATGATCGAGACCGACCTCCTATCACACTTGTGGTTGGGGAGGGACAGAGAGAGCCGGTTATTATACATACTGAAGTTGGAGGGTCAGGCGAACCAAAAGGTTGTAGTTATGAGACGTTCCGCAAGTGTAAACCGAATGATTTCTTCGGTACTGATGATCCTATTATTGCACGAAATTGGCTGACACATATCGATAGACTTCAAAATTTTTGCAAATATGTCATTAGGTTATACAACCTACAGTATTTACGTAAGCCTATTTACATTGACATCTAGCAATTGTGTGCTCGTTATGCAAATGTGCATGGTTTTCCTGGTATATTAGAAAGTTTTGAATTGCCTCCATTAGGATTGGGCAAATTGAATGCACAACTTTGCCAATATACACGTGAGGTTTATGGTTACCCGACGGTGATACTTGAAGATGTGGCATCACATGATTTGTGGACATGGCATGCCTTCTTCGGTGCTATTGGCTTGCTTAATAACATCAATGTTCTTATCATGTCACTGATATTCAATCAAATATATGACAGAATCGCACTAGATACAGATATGTGTATTATCTTGTCGATGAGATCTATCCCGGGTGTTTTGTATTTGTTAAAACATTGTCATGTCCAATTGACAATAGAAGGAGAAAATATAAGACAGCTCATGAAAAAGCAATTAAAGATTTGGAACGAGCCTCTAGAGCTCTTAAAAGACGTTGGCGGATACTGAAAAACTCGACATTTTTTTTGAAGTGGAAAAACTTACAGAGGTATTGTATTGATGTATTATATTACATAATACGATTCTAGAAGATGAATCAAATATCATATATAAGTATGACAAAAACGAAATCATTCCAGAGACAACCAATAAAGATTGGTGGCGAAGAATATATAAAAAGAAGAGCAGTGGTAAATAATGTTGAAATCCAATTAAGATCTTCGCCACGACATGACATATTATATTTAGACGGTTAACCATATTTATCTTAATAGGGAACCCGTAGATGATTTGCATAGTCAATATTTGGACGAAAACTTCCTCTGAAATTTTTTAAAAGTTAAATTTCTTAAATTTTTAATTTTTATTATGTATTTCTTATTTCAATTAATAAAAATTTCAATTTTATCAAAAAAAAAATTATTAAAAAAAGTGTGGCAACACACATTCGATAAGATATAAATATGTTGTGACAAAAATAAAATGGCGCTTACTATCTCGGCTTGATATAGTTCGGTTAAAACCAATACTCAGCCTGTTTTTTTTAGTTTCAACTTTTCAACTTTCAAGCTTGAAATGATGATATTTTAGGTTTTCTATTATTAAATTAAAGGTTATCAAAACTTGCACTCGATTCCAACCTGATTGATGTCCCAAACCAATTTATGGATTGATTTTCAATACAATATTCTTTAGTTGTTTCACTACTTCATACCTCATACCCAATCAATATCTCATAATCCAACATCCAACATCCAACTCTATAAATACAATAAGTCTGATTAATTTAATGAGCATTATTTATTTAATCGGCATTATGCCAGTTTGACTTTCATCTTCTTTTTATGTATTTTTTTTTAATAATAGATCCGCGCTTAAAGTTCCAATAATTCCGATTAATTTACTTGCAAGTACACAAACAAAATAAAGAATTGAATTATTACTTCAATAACTAGTTTATATGGTGACTTTCTTTAATTATCCTTTATAGGAATCAAAACAACATATAACTTTTTTTTTACAAATGATAGCAATGGACTTACATTTTTACCCATCATACTAAAATATTATTGATAATTAACGATTTGAATTTAATAGGACATAATTATCCATTGTCATGAGTTGTGGCAAAGCCATATAATACATACAGTTCATCAATTATTATATTGTCCCTGTTTTTAGAGCCCACCAATAAGAAAATGAAATTCCAAAGTGTGGCCATGGTTATTACCCCAGGCATATTATTTCTTCTATGACAGTTAAAGATATTAAATTATTTAATAGAAATTCATAGGTTAAATAATTTTACTACGTTATTTTCAATAAAACATTTGTTGACTTATTTAATTTAATTTAATAAATGTGATCATAATTTAGCATAGAAAAAAAGCACCGACTTAAGTGACAACCGTGATGGGTGATGCTTCATGATGGCTGCAGGCCACATTATGGGGAGTCATCCCAACCAGAAAATGCTTTGTTTTTCTTGGGTCCCAGTATAGATATATATAAATAAATAAATTGCTGTACATTGCGTATATATATACGAAGTTTCATATGTTTTTTAGAGCGAAAAAGATAAATTAATATCCTAGTAAAGTGTGAGAAAAAAAACACATTATAAAAGGGAAATAGTGATAGCAGGCTTGTACAACAAACCAACTCAAGATTCTCTTGAAACACTAATAGACAGATTGCAAGACAATTTTATCAAAAACATTTGTGTTCCTCGGCTTTATTGTTGGATCTTGGTGATATTTCAAAACAGTAAAATGCAGCGAAAACAATAAGTAATTTTATCCATTTAGATTGAACCGAATATCATGAAACTTGCATTACAAGTAATAAAGTTAGAGCCATCGAATTATGTAACTTTCTTGAATGATTATTGGCACGATTTTTGATGATTCGAGAGTCCAAAGTAGAATTTCTCTATTATTTCACACCCCCAATGTAGCAATCCTCGTCAATATATTGGGGATCTCCTTGTTTTTTTTCCTTGCTAATGTCGACAAAAACATCAATGTAACGTCCGGTTTCTCACTTCTAAATTACATTTTGATACAAAAGCAACAACATATACATAGGTGTATTCAAAAGACGAGTCACACGTCATACAAGTAGCTACCAAAACACAAGTATGGGTAAAAGTCATTTCCGAAACAGGGTCACAAAAACAAAGTCTAGAAACATCAAAAGTTTGTCAAAGTCCACAGTCAACTATCATTATGCAATTTTCTTCCCTCTATCACTGCCACTAGTAACCACAACACAAAGTCAATATCTATAAGCTACAAGAGCTCGATGAGTAATTTCTCTGATTAGGTGGTTATGCAATCATCTAATCAAACTCAGTTGTGGTGTGCAATCAGCTACACACTTACAACCTCTCTCAACTTATACTCTTTTGACTATCTCAGTCATTTAGTATGCTCAGCCATACTCACAACTCAGTTATCGAAAATAACTCATAATCTCTTTTTAACTCATATTATTTGGCTATCTCAGCCAATTATAACAATTTACTACTCATTTTCATCACAAATCATATCACAATACATTCATATAATTACTCACCTGGGGTTGGGTCGGAACGTGTCACCCCCGAGCTTCTCGTATCTGCTTCCTTCCTATATGGATTGGCTACACACTTACAACCTCTCTCAACTTATACTCTTTTGACTATCTCAGTTATTTAGTGTGCTCAGCCATACTCACAACTCAGTTATCGAAAATAACTCATAATCTCTATTTAACTCATATTATTTGGCTATCTCAGCCAATTATAACAATTTACTACTCATTTTCATCACAAATCATATCACAATACATTCATATAATTACTCACCTAGGGTTGGGTCGGAACGTGTCACCCCCGAGCTTCTCGTATCTGCTTCCTTCCTATATGGATTGGCTACACACTTATAACCTCTCTCAACTTATACTCTTTTGACTATCTCAGTCATTTAGTGTGCTCAGCCATACTCACAACTCAGTTATCGAAAATAACTCATAATCTCATTTTAACTCATATTATTTGGCTATCTCAGCCAATTATAACAATTTACTACTCATTTTCATCACAAATCATATCACAATACATTTATATAATTACTCACCTGGGGTTGAGTCGGAACGTGTCACCCCCGAGCTTCTCGTATCTGCTTCCTTCCTATATGGATTGGCTATATTTCACCACCATAGAGTTAGTCATAAATATCCTCACAAATACCCAAAAGTTTCGCTTAAAAGGTTAAGCCATTTAAAAGGTATGAAGCCTCTGTCCAGTGGGACTTCGTGATGCTAACTTGTGATATTCGCGTCACGATCATCAATGTAGCTAGGGTCCATTGTGACTGCTCGCGAGTTCGCGGCGCTAACTCTCATGGTCCACAATGTGAACTATGCAGTTCAACGTATCCTTACCTCTAAACGGATTCAGCCTTGGACACTTCAAACCAACACATTCTTAACTTATATTTTGGCTCAATAACAAGTTCTATCCACATGGAATTCAACCTCGCTGATTAATTACACGGATTTGGGCATTTAGGGTTTTAAAAACCGCCAATTCTTCAAATAAATCAACTTACCTTGTTGATTTAGAAATCTACAACACTCTTTGACGTTAGATCCGAGTTTCCCCTAGCTTCTCCCTTCAATCCTTCTTCAATCTCGTGAATTTCTTGCTAAATCGCCACTGATGTGTGTGTATACATGGTTTTTGGGTTCTAAAAATCGACTCACAGAATAAAGGTCTTATTCCTGATTTTTTATCATCGCGTCGCTAACTTTAGAGTCCGCTATGCGAACTCACCGATTTTCTTTAAAATAACATCCTACTTTGAGATAGCGGCGCTAACTCTCATAGTTAGCGGCGCGATCTCGCCTGCAAAACCATACTTTCACCAAGTCTCGGGTTTAATCACCACATAGAGCCAAAATTAATCCATAACAGGTCTAATACTCACTCACAATAGGTTTAAACTCATAATTAACACACAAAAAGGAATTCTACCGCTTCCTACCACTAAATCTACTCAAACACCGAATAAACACGAAAAAAATCACCATACTTCCACACATATCAACTCAAACCAAAATAAAACTTAACTACAAGTAAATAAATTTACTTGCACAACATCTCAAACATGAAAACGGGTCTCACAAGAACTCCCCTCCTTCAAAAGATTCGATAATCGAAATCTCTTAAAACAAGTGCGGGTATCGAGACCTAAACTCTTCTTCTGGTTCCCATGTAACTTTAGTGCCTTTGTGGTGTCGCCACTGTACTTTCACCAATCTAATCTCTTTGTTTCGCAGCTTCTTTATCTTCCTATCCAATATACGTTTGGGCTACTCTTAGTATCGTAATTTCTCTTCTAACTGAACCTTAGCCAATGGCACTCTGGTGGAATCATCATATAAGGTTTTTTCGAAGATATGACACATGAAATACATAGTGTATACCTCGAAGCTCATCGAGAAGCTCTAGGCGATAAGCTACCGCCCAACTCTCTACGATACTCGGAAGGGTCCGATGAATTGCGGACTCAGCTTACCTCTTTTACCAAATCGGATAATCCCCTTCCACGGGGACACTTTCAACATAACTATGTCCCTGACTTGTTGAAACTCTAAAGGTTTCCTTGGCTTATCTGTATATTGTTTATGACGCTCTTGAGCGACTCACATGTGCTCACGAATACTCTTAATATTGGCTTCAGTCTCAGCTAGAATCTCAAGTCCTGCGTGGCTTCCCCCCCGCTTCTGACCAACATGTCGGTGCTCTACAAGGTACATCATATAGTGATTTGAAGGGTGTCATTTGGATACTGGAATGATATGCATTGTTGTAAGCAAACTCAGCCAAAGGAAGGCGACCATCCCAACTGCCACCAAAATCAATCACACAGGCTCTGAGCATATCCTCCAATGTTTGAATCGTTCTTTTCATCTATTTGCAGGTGGTATGCTTTACTCATCAAGGCCTTAGAACCTTGTCTCTGAAAATTCTGCCAGAAATGCGAAGTGAAACGACTATCTCGATCGGAGACTATCAAGGTCGGCATCCCGTGTCGTCTCACCACCTCTCTAATATAAATATTCACCAGCTTTGACACATGGTAATCCTCTCGAATAGGAATGAACCGAGTCGAATTTTTTAGCCTATCCACAATCACCCATATGGAATCATATCCTCACGGAGTCTGAGGCAATTTAGTAATGAAATCCATGGTGATCTCGTTCCACTTTTTCATCGGCACCGACAATGGCTGCACCACCCCATGCGGCTTTTCATGATTCGTCTTAACTTGAAGGCATGTCAAATACTTCTCCACATATCGTCCAATATCCTATTTCATCCCGGGCCACCAATAATAGGGCATTAAACTCATATACATCTTTGTGCTGCTGGGGTGAACCGAGTATCGAGTACAGTGGGCGTCCTCTAGCAACAACTGCCAGGCTTCTCCATGCCTTGGGACCCATACTCATCCGTGAAAGGTTTTAACCCTTGCGTATTCCCAATAAGTTTATCTGACCAGCCAATCATTCTTTCACTCCTCATATCACTTACTTCACTTTGGGCCCGCCGTATCATCTCTAGAAATCGGCTAACAACTCCCATTCGAGCCTACACTACTTGAATACGCAGCTCTTTTTGGCTAAGCATGTTGCTACCACATTTGATTTAGCATGGTGGTAATGTATATCACAATCATAATCTTTCAATAAATCCATCCACCGCCTCTGTCTCATATTTAACTCTTTTTGGTTAAACAAATATACTTTAGACTCTGATCTGTATAAACCTGGAACCGCACACCATATAAGTAATGCCGCCAAATCTTCCATGCAAACACTATCACAGCTAGCTCCAAGTCATGCATCGAATAAACTCGCTCATGGGGTTTTAATTGTCGTGACGCACAAGCAATAGCGCGTCCCCTCTGCATCAACACGCACCTAAGACCAATCTGGGAGGCATCATTGTAAAGAACAAAGTCCTCTCCATCTTGCGGTAGTGCCAACACTGGAGCCTTACATAAATCATGCTTTAACGCTCAAATGATGATTGATGTGCCTCAGACCAATTAAATTTCTCTATTTTTCGGGTCAACTTGGTTAAGGGTGACACAATGCTGGAGAAATTTTCAATAAATCATTGGTAATAACCGGCTAACCCTAAGAAACTCCGAACCTCCATCGGATTCTTGGGTGGCTCCCAACACATCACTGCTTCAATCTTGGCAGGATCTACTTTAATACCCTCCTCGTCAATCACATGGCCGAGAAATTGAATTTCTCGCAACCAGAACTCCCACTTTGAAATTTTCGCATATAGCTTCTCATTACGAAAGAGGACTAGAATCAACTATAGATGCTGCCTATTCATCTTGACTCTTAGAATAAATCAAAATATCATCAATAAACGCGATCATGAACTTATCCAAGAACTGATGACAAGCTCGGTTCATTAAGTCCAGAAAAGTAGCTCGAGCATTCTTCAGGCCGAACGACATCACTAGAACCTCGTAGTGATTGTATCGAGTATGAAATGTTGTCTTCAGGATATCAGCTTCGCTTACTCTCTTCGAAAAATACGAAACTCCCTGAAGCCAGTCGAATAACTCGTCAATCATCGACAAAGGATAATGATTCTTCATGGTGATTTTATTTAACTCACGATAGTCTATACACATTCATATAGAACCATCATTCTTCTTAACAAACAAGATAGGGCACCCCACGGGGACGAACTTGGTAGGATGAATTCGCGATCCAAAAACTCTTGCAGTTGTTTCTTCACTTCCTCTATCTCGTATGGTGCTAATCGATAGGGTGCTCAAGCTATCGGCTTCACTCCAGGCACCAAGTCAATGGCAAACTCAATTTGTCAGTCCAACAGTAAACCCCGAAGATCGTCTGGAAAACCATCAGGGTAGTCACGCACTACCTCTACATTCTCTACATTAGGGCGTCCCGACTCAGCATGAGTGACACGTGCCACAAATAAGAGACCGCCCCTCTTAACATATCTCCGTGCCTTCGCAAAAGACACTGTCGATACGCTTCGAAAATGACGCTCACATCGTATCACTAATCTGGACCCACCCGGTACCTCGACCATGATAGTCTTCTCATGGCAATCCATTTGTGCTCTATTTTCATCTAACCAATCCATCCCTACTATAACATCAAACTAGCGGGTAGTGATGGACTTCAAATCAATAAGGAACATGATCCCGTCGATTTCAAGCTGACACTGAAAATACTGACTCCTTGCTATAGTATATCCTTCATCAACTACATCTATTATCATACTCTCACTCAACTCAGTCAAAGGACATTCAGTCGAGATGCAAAAAGCACCGACACAAAAGAAATTGTGTCCTTAAAAGGAGAACATATCATGTCGGGAAGGCAAATGTTGTGGCCGATGCATTAAGTTGAAAGATTTATGAAAAGAAGATTCGAGGAACATCGATTAGAATCGAAATGATTTCAAATCTTATTAAGAAGTTAAGAGTTTCTCAAAGGGAGACCTTAAAAGGAGAACATATCAAGAAGGAGAAACTTGGAAAGAAGTCTGAGTTTGAAGAAAATCAACAAGGATTAAAAACTTTTATAGGAAGGATATGGGTTCCTAAGCATGGTGTCTTCGAAAACTTAAGGTTTGTTTCTTGTATTTAAAGATCTCCATAAGTGTGCAATTATTAGATTGAATCATTTGAAAGAGTTAGCAAGATTTTCACTGGGAAGAACCTTAAACACATTAAAACCATTTAAGGCTGATGTTAGCTTTTGGTCTCTAGCTTGTTCAGTATTCTCAAACATATTTTTATAAGCTTGAAGATACTTGGAAAGACACCATATGAGAGTTCATGAAAAGCAATCCAGTCATTTTCCATCTTCTCTAAATCTGCAACGGTGGGGCATGTTACATGTGTAACACCACCAAGTGCATTTGTAGCATTGTTATTCCTTGGAGCGATGACAGGTATGTGTGGTCCCATTTCAACTGATCTCCAAACATCTATCCATTGATGTTTTAAATAGTTTGTCATTCGACTGGTCCAGTGATGATATTCTTCTATTATTAGTATTGGAGCTCACATGGAGCTTCCAAACATTGTTAGACACATTCAAAGAATATTGTTGCTGCATATTCTGATTAGTTTCTAATCTTAAAAAAATATGGTAAGTGGTAATGAAGTTTACTTCTGTAGCACCTCTAAAATGTGTAAAACTACGGTCTCATACAATTATAATATGAAAGTTCAAAAGAACGACCACTATGGCTCTGATATTAATTTTGAGGTAGGATCTTTTAGCTCGAACAACAAACTAAAGTGCAGAATTATTGGATATATAATATAATAACAACAAGTATCTAAGAATAATAAGAATAATATATGAAGAACAATGTTGTTTCTTATAACTTGATGACAAAGTTACAATAAGAATTAACCACACAAGTTACTAAACATGCACTTCCCATAGACACCTTTACACTTATCTTCATACCCTTATTTATAGGAGAAACAAAATAGTGCTAAAAAGGTGATGACATGACAAAAGTATGGCCGACAATACTATAATTCTAGTCGTATGCTGACACAAGATTACACAAGATATAATTGTTTAAACAATACATTAAAGTACATGAGAACGCTGCAGTTTAATCATCATGTCTTTGGTGATAATATTTCTTCATCATCACACATGTTTTTTTTTGAACAACGAAAACTTCATTAGAAAAACCAACAGAAAAACTCAAGCGAGAAGCTCAAGCCAAAAGGAGTCAAGAACATAGAACAGGAGAGTTACACCACATGTGCCAATTTAAACTAACAAACTTAGACCTATCTTTAACATAACTGAACATCGAAAGACACAAATCATCAAAAACCACATGAGCCGTTCTTCTCTCCTTTCTAAATAATCTAGCATTCCTTTCCTTCCAGATAAACCATAAGGCTCCATAAACAAGAGAATGCATAAGTTTGAACTTCAACTTGCCTCCTTTAAAGGCGATAAGCATGTTCAACAGCTCGTTGCAAGACAGCGGGACTTTGTTGAAAAGACCGGACCAGTTCATCAGACATGTCCATATCACCGAGGCAAAGTCACACGAGAAAAATGCGTGATTCACATCCTCATCCGCAGCTCCACAAAAGATACATAAGCAGGAAGTCACAGCAATGTTCCTTTTGAGCAGATTCACCATTAGCGGAATACGATTCAGAAAAAGCCTCCACACGAAACAATTGATTTTCAAGGGAATCCAATTGATCCACTTAAAAACAGAAATCTGAAGCTCCGGTTGATTAGTCATAACGTTGCGTAAGTCCATAACCGAGAAGTCACCATGGCTCCCATCTCTCCACCTCCACCTGTCTTTCTCTTCATTGAGCGGAACGTCTTTTAAAGTGTCACATAAACTAATAAATTGAGCAGATTCTCGCCCTTTTCTAAGAACTCTTTTCCAAACCCAATTAAACACCACCTTCCCGCTCGCATCCAAGGAGATTCTGTCACTAATGTAACAGTTTTTACACGGATCCAATAAATAAAGATTAGGAAAACAATCTTTTAGTTTCATATTACCGTACCAAACATCTTTCCAAAAGAAAGTTTTGTTTCCCGATCCAACTTTTCTACCAAACAAAGATGCTAAATCAACACCCCTTTTGCTAAACTCAATCGGCAAGCAAGAGATCTCATACCAAACTCCTTTAATCGACTTTTTGGCAATTGGGTCTCCATCCACAAGGGTAAGGTTGTGACAAGCTTTAATACAAGACACCCAAAAAGAGTCATTTTCCACTTTTAATCTCCACCACCATTTTGCAAGAAGTGAGAGGTTCGCCAAGCAAAGTCTACTAACCCCAAGCCCACCATGAGCTTTCGGTCTGGTGACCACGTCCCAAGCCACCCAATTGATCTTGTTTCCTTCTAAGGAGCCTCCCCAAAGAAATTTTCTTCTAATGACTTCAAGTTTGTTAATCACCTTGTAAGGGGCTTTGAATAACGAGAAATAAAAAAGCGGAATGTTACTCAAAACCGAGTTTATCAAAGTAAGCCTTCCGCCAAACGAAAGGTTTTTCGCTTTCCAAGCCGAGAGCTTCCTATTGAATTTTTCATAGACGGGGTTCCAATTTCTTTCCAACCTCATATTGGCACCAACCGGAAGACCCAAATATGAAAACGGGAGAGAAGCGGGATCGCAATTCAAAAGATTCGCAAGACGTGCCACTTCAAGGTTGTTCGCTCCAATACCGAACACTTTACTTTTACCAAGATTGACTTTGAGACCGGAGGCAAGAAAAAAGCATCTGAGCAATCTATTGAGATTTATGAAATTGATCTCCGACCATTCACCAATGAAGGTGACATCGTCGGCATACATGAGATGCGACAAGGATAAATTATGCGCCGGAAACGAAACTCCACGAAAATAGTGCAACTCACAAGCTTTCTCGATACAAACTCTAAGACCTTCCATAGCAATGATGAAGAGAAAAGGGGCAAGCGGGTCCCCTTGTCTAACACCCCTCGAAATGTCAAATTCATTTGTAGGCGATCCGTTCACCAAAACCGATGCACGACCCGATGAAAGACATCCCATGATCCATCTTCTCCATTTCCACCCGAACCCCATTTGCTCCATGACCGAATTTAAGAAGTTCCAACTTAAAGAGTCGAAAGCCTTGTCAAAATCGGCTTTAAAGATCAACATTTTATAATTGTGTTTTTTTGCCCAAGAAATAATCTCATTAAGAATAAGCGGACCATCCAAAATGCTTCTACCTTCAATATACGCCGTTTGAGTCGGGCTAATAATCTTATTCAACACATTTTTTAATCTATTTGCCAACACCTTGGAAAGCACTTTGTATACACCACCAATAAGATTTATAGGCCTAAATTCTTTTAACGAAAGCGGGTTTGAGGTTTTGGGGATGAGAGAAATAAATGATGAGTTACATCCTTTAGCGATCGAACCTGAGAGCTCAAAGTCTTTAACAAACATGAACACATCACCTTTAATTAAATCCCAATACTTCTTCCAAAATTTAAAAGAAAAACCGTCAGGACCCGGGGCCTTATCAACACCACAACTCCATACCGCTTCTCTAATCTCCTCTTCACTAAACGGATTTGACAGAAAATTGTTATCCCAATCAGAAATTTTCAAGAATTTGTCACTGACAAGCTTAGGCCTGTTGGGACAAGACTCCCTGAATTTAGCGGAAAAGAAATTATAAGCTTCATTTCTGAGTGTAACTGGATCTGTGACCCAATCTCCCCCCAAACTAAGCCCGTTAAGGCTATTTTTCTTGATACTCTTGTTAACAAACGCATGGAAAAGTTTGGTATTCTCGTCGCCATCTACATTCCAGTTGACTCTAGCTTTCTGTTTGAGATCTCTCTTTTTAGCTTCTTCAATTTCGACAATTCTTTTTTTACCCTCCTGCCTCTCTCTTCTTTCAAAATCCGAGAGCTGTCTGGATTCTGCCACGACCTCTAACTCTTCAATTCTGGAAGACAGAGTAAGAAGATCAACCTTCTCTTTTGCATCAGCAAACAATCGCCAGGCCTTCAGCTCCTCTTTCACCGCCTTAAACTTCATTAAAAGTCTCCGATCAGCTGTGCCCGAGGGAGTCGCTTTAACCCAGGCAACACACACCACAGAATCATCACACATGTAACTTCGCTCATCATATCAACAACATTCTCTTCCACCCTACTAGCATCCTTCCCTTCACCCCAACACATCGCTAATACAAGAAACGTTCGACCTTCCTCGGATAACTATGGGGGTCACTTCCAAGGTACCAACACAAATTATAAAATAAGATTCTCCGGGGAATCTAATGTGAATATGCTTCCACTCTAATGTTGTGTATTACATACCTTTGACATGCTAACTTTTGTCTTACCTTATTGTACATGCGAAGGGTTGCACGTTAGTAATACTAGGAGGGTATATATGATAACAGTTGGTCACACTCTATAAAGGCTCTCCGACCTTATGATCTATTATCAAGGGGTCAAAGGTATAATAATGTCGGTCGGTTCCCCCCCCCCCCCCAACACACACACACACAGTTGTTCTTGAGGATCCCCTTATGGTGTATCAAAGTGAGTAGTAGATTCACAACCAGATTGAACACTAATTTAGTTTTATGCACATTATGTTGTTTCACATTAAGCATGTTCATTTATTTTGTTGTTGCATGGCATCAAATTACTTGGGATGATTTATTGGAAACGAAGCATGGCTAGAATTTTAGCCTAACACTTTTTCTTTTCGTATGTAGCTCGGGTGAAACTTGAAGATGATACTAAGATGAAGAGCACAAGGTTCGGAGATTTATGTCTTTAATGTTTTGTCAACAGAGGATAATTATAGTTTATATTGACGATGGTTGTTTAGCATAAACATTATCTTTTAAATTTATATTGGTTGCCTTTATGGGTAATACTAAACAACTTGAGATTGGTGGTAATACTGTGATTTTTGGGATGTTTTAAATTATGGTGATTGCATAAGGCATTTTATGGTGATTTAAATTCCTTATTTGGATTTATGGCTTGATTATCCTCGAAAACACAATTTATGAAATATTAGACCATAGCCCCCTTTGATGACCTGTCGCATCCCCTCCCCCTGTGACCACCGAACCTCTCCTTGCATCTCCTCCCACGTCCATTGGTGGATGTATAGCCATTTCACTGAGGAAGGTGGACCCAATCAAATATAAGTTAACCATTTATCTTAACTTGTTAGTGCATCGTGTTGATAGCTTTGAGCTTGTAGGCAATAGGTTCATAACCTGCATATGGGACAAATGAAATTTCTTTAACTATTTCTCTTATATGCTATGGGGCTGATAGACTTTTTAAACCATTTTCACTACTTTCTATTATAAAGGGTTATAATTTATTAACTTATATCATATATGTATATCCTTGGATAAAATACTATGGAAAAGATAGATTGTTACATGTAAACCCCACTCAAATTTAGCATGTAGGTATTTTTTTTATATAACATTCTTTATATGTCCCTTGTCACGGTAGTCCAAAAAAGCCCCACAAGAAAGATAATTATGGATTCATCACTAATTGTAAGATAATTTTGGGACCACTCCATAAAATGCAATATATATTGTTATCATTATATTCATATTAAATATGGTAAAAATATAAAATTGTTGATGGACCGATTTTATGAGGATATACAATTTCCATTGTGGGTTGAGTTCCCGGTTTGACTCAAGATTCTCCAAATCCCTTCCATCTCTCATATTAGGGTATATCTCCATCTATATATACACATGATGAGGAGCATATTCTAGAACACGAAATACACACTGAAAATTCGTGAGGCTTTGCAGAGGGATTTGAGAGATAGTCTTGAGATCAACTGGAAAACCAATCTCACTCACCAGATCCAAAAGTTTCAATGGAAGCAGGTACATATTCTCTTTTCCATTGTTTATTTCTCTTATCAGATTCAAGCTCTTGATCTTTGTGTTGGCTTCCGCGACTTTTTATGTTTTGATTATGAAAATAAATCTAACAATTGGTATCAGAGCTCTCTTGAATCTGATAAAAGAAATTTTTTAATTCGTTTAGAAATAAAAGTACCTGTTTTGAATCTTCGTTCTGCTTCTTTGCTTGCATTTTCTTGTTGTTGTCTTTATGTGCAAAGTGTGAATTTCAATAGATGAGTTTTCTTTTATTTCGGTGGTAAACGCCTTTGTGTTGTGGCTTCAATATTTATTTTGAGATAAATGTTGAAAGAATATATCACGTCAATTGCCAGTTTTTTTTTACTTTGTTTTCTTTTATTATATTTAATGTGCCTTGCTTAAGAGAGGACGATTGTAAGCTTGAAAGAGACATGTCATGATTTTCGAAATTTAAAATACTAAAATCTTGTTCTTGCCGGCGTTTTCTTGCTTGACCCATGCGTGAGATTGTACTAAAATCTTGTACTTTTCCTGACATCTTGATATTTGATTTTGTTTTTATAATAAAAAAAAAATAAAAAAAAAAAAAGGTAGTCACCAACATGACTTTACAGAGGTTGCTTATTGACCATAATCTGCTCTTCTGATGTAGACAAGTTAGAAAAAAGCTTTTGTACTTGCCCTTTACCAATATTTATCCCATGTAATTATTATTTGTCTATATACATGTTTAGTTTTTTTTTTAATTTTTTTTTTTTTTTTTGTGTTATACACGATCGGCTATTAATATTAACGAGCATAGTTTTGATCTTAATTTGTAAGCCATAACCATTTTATTTTAATGCATGAAGCTAATGTCAAATAGAGTTTGACTACTTACGATGTTGTGCTTGGACCGTAATGTAACACGTCTATTTATTATAGGGCTCTAATATTTGTTTAAGTTGTGATATGCTTTATTTTTTACCATACGTCATTACGGGTTTAAAGATAAAAATTATTTTGACAAATAAATGCTCTTTTGAATTCAACCCAATGGAACTGAATTGTGTGTATGCTATAATAAATGAATATTTTGGTTTACGTATTTACGTTAGTTAATTGATGCAACTATGTTTAACGGTTACTCGTGTCATTTTTATTAATTTAGCTATAAATGCAGTTATCTTTTGGGTTTTGTCAATAATTTTCAGTTATGACAAATTTATCTTCACAGTAGATTAATTTTTACAATATATCACCAAAGTGATCTCTTTTGTGGAAATTAATTTATCAAGAATTTAAATATTACGGTTTATGTGTTTATTAATGCGGATATTAATCGACCCAAAGGTAGGTTAATATTTGGTCGGATAAACACATGTTTGGTGGTAAACATTTGAAAATTATTCGGTTCTATGTGATTAATAAATTGATCCAAAGATTGACTTATTGATTGACATAATTATTGTCAATATTTTATCACTAAAACAATATATCTCTTGCAAGTTAATGTTATTGTCCAAAGACTTGATATTAATGTTGTGTTGATAACTTGTGATGTTGTCATAAACTGAATTTATTGATTATAATTTATGATGTAATGAACATCAAACTAATTTAAATGTTTTTTTTTTTTTTTTTTGTTCTCAAATACAGCAAATACGAATTGTGGAATAATATCTTCCAACATGAATCACATTTCTGTACTGAACGGGACTAACTTTAAGGAATGGAAAGAGAACATTATGTTAGTTCTCGGCTGCATGGATCTCGACCTTGCACTTCGGGTAGAGCAACCTATCATCACTCTTGCAAGTACTTCTGATGATAGGAGGAACCATGAAAAATGGGACCGCTCAAACCGCATGAGTCTGATGATCATTAAGCGCGGCGTTCCAGAAGCCTTTAGAGGCACAAATGAGCAAGCTATTACGGCTAAAGAGTTTCTTGCTGAAATTGAACAACGTTTTGCTAAAAATGATAAGGCTGAAACAAGTACATTTTTGCAAAAGATGATTTCAATGAGGTATAAAGGCAAAGGAAACATCAGGGAGTACATCATGGAGATGTCTCATCTTGCTTCAAAACTCAAGGCACTAAAGCTAGACATTTCGGATGATTTTCTAGTGCATTTGGTGTTGATTTCCCTTCCTGCACAATTTAACCAGTTCAAGGTCAGTTACAACTGCCAAAGGGACAAATGGACTCTTAATGAGCTTATTTCTTTTTGTGTGCAAGAAGAGGAAAGGATGAAACAAGAAACGACTGAAAGTGCTCATTTGGCTAGTACCTCTAAAGATAAGGGCAAAAGAAAGAGGAAAGAAGCTGCTCCTAAGGGACCAGGACAAAAGAAACCGCATTTAGGAAATGATAAAAAGAAACAACATTCGGGGCCTCCAAAATGCTTCTTTTGTGAAGAACCTGGTCATATAAAGCCGGATTGTCCGAAATACCATGCTTGGCGCGTTAAGAAAGGTATAATCCGTGCTTTAGTCTGTTCTGAAATTAATTTAGTTTCTGTACCTAGAAATACTTGGTGGATAGATTCTGGTGCTACTACTCACGTAAGTATTTCTATGCAGGGTTGCCTGAACTACCGAAAACCAAGTGATGCTGAAAGATACATCTATGTGGGTGACGGAAAGCAGGTTGAAGTTAAAGCAGTCGGCACATTTCGTTTATTACTAGAATCTGGTTTTTATTTGGATTTTCAAGACACTTGTATTGCACCGTCTTTTAGACGGAATTTGGTTTCTGTTTCTAAATTGGATAGGTCTGGTTATTTTTGTTCTTTTGGAAATGGCGAATTCAAGTTGTCTTTAGATTCAAATATTATAGGTACTGGTTCTTTAACGTTTTGTGATAAGTTATATATGCTTAATATTGTTACTTCATACAATGAAACCTTGCATGTGGATACACGTGGTACTAAACGAAAATTAAATAATGAAAATTCAGCTACATTATGGCACAAACGTCTAGGTCACATATCAAAACCAAGAATTGATAGGCTTGTGTCAGATGGTGTGTTGAGTAACCTTGATTTCACAGATTTTAATATTTGTGTTGAATGTATCAAGGGAAAACAGACGAAAACTAAAAGATTAGATGCCAACAGGTCTACAGATGTCTTAGAATTGATACATACCGATATTTGTGGACCATTCCCTTCGGCTTCTTGGAATGGTCAAAAATATTTTATATCATTCATAGACGATTACTCACGTTATGGGTATCTATATCTTATTCATGAAAAATCTCAGTCGCTGGACGTGTTCAAATCTTTTAAATTGGAAGTTGAGAATCAACTCGATAAAAAGATTAAATGTGTCAGATCTGACCGTGGTGGTGAGTACTATGGCAGATACGATGGTTCAGGTGAACAACGTCCAGGACCTTTTGCTAAATTCCTAGAGGAATGTGGAATCGTCCCACAATACACCATGCCAGGTTCACCTAGCATGAATGGTGTATCTGAAAGACGCAACAGGACTCTTAAGGATATGGTGAGGAGTATGATAAGTCACTCTACCTTACCAGAGTCACTCTGGGGTGAAGCACTTAAGACTGCAGCTTACATTCTCAATAGAGTACCAACTAAAGCGGCTGATAAAACACCTTATGAGCTTTGGACAGGTAAAAAGCCCAGTTTAAAGCATTTGCGTATATGGGGATGTCCAGCTGAGGCTAGGCCTTACAAACCAAATGAAAAGAAATTGGACTCCAAAACTGTTAGCAGCTACTTTATTGGTTATTCCGAACGATCCAGGGGCTATAAGTTTTATGATCCCGCGACAAAATCAATTTTTGAAACGGGAACTGCAACGTTCTTTGAGGATGTTGAGTTTGGGGGGAGAAATAAGGTAAGAAACATTGTCTTTGAGGAGGAATCAATCCCGATTCCTATTGTTGCTTCTGATAGCATACAATTTTATGTGCCTATTGATGAAGAAGTGATTCAGGAACCTCAACAAGACAATGTTGTTCAACCTCCTATTCATAATGAACAACCTCAACAACCTCAACTTAGGAGATCCACTAGAGAAAGGAGAGATGCAATTCCTTCTGATTATTATGTATATCTCCAAGAAAATGAGGAACAAGTTGGAATGATTGAAAATGACCCAATCAATTTCTCTCAGGCCATGCAAAGTTCGAATTCTCAAAAGTGGATTGATGCCATGAATGAAGAGTATAAGTCTATGAAAGACAATAAAGTTTGGGATCTTGTCCCATTACCTAAAGGTTCGAAACCTATTGGTTGTAAATGGATTTTTAAAACTAAAAGGGATTCAAAGGGTAATGTGGAAAGACATAAGGCGCGTCTTGTAGCTAAAGGCTTTACTCAAAAGGAAGGAATTGACTTTAAAGAGACTTTCTCTCCAGTTTCTACGAAAGACTCTTTTAGGTTGATCATGGCACTAGTTGCACATTATAATCTTGAGTTACATCAGATGGATGTTAAGACAGCATTTCTCAATGGTGACATTGAGGAAACAATATATATGGTGCAGCCTGAAAACTTTGTCTCTGAAGATTCAAAGAATATGGTTTGCAAATTAAATAAATCTATCTATGGACTCAAGCAAGCATCCCGCCAGTGGTACCATAAGTTTCATCAAATTATTGTCTCTTTTGGTTTTGAGGCAAATGTGGTAGATGACTGTGTATATCACAAGTTCAGTGGGAGCAAATATATTTTTCTGGTTTTGTATGTTGATGATATCTTGCTTGCCACCAATGATTTAGGACTTCTACATGAAACCAAGAGATTTCTTTCAAATCATTTTGAAATGAAAGATCTTGGGGAAGCCTCTTTTGTATTAGGAATTCAGATTCAA
This sequence comes from Cichorium intybus, assembly GCA_023525715.1. Taxonomy (NCBI): domain Eukaryota; kingdom Viridiplantae; phylum Streptophyta; class Magnoliopsida; order Asterales; family Asteraceae; genus Cichorium; species Cichorium intybus. The sequence continues at coordinate 33,310,895 of CM042011.1, forward strand.
CGAGACAGATCTCGAGGAATTCTTGGATTATCACAAAAAGGCTACATTGAAAAGATCCTTGAAAGATTTGGCATGCAAAACTGTAAACCAGGTGACACCCCTGTTTCTAAAGGAGACAAATTTAGTCTCGATCAATGCCCTAAGAATGACCTTGAGGTTAGAGAGATGCAAAAGATTCCTTATGCTTCAGTTGTTGGGAGTCTTATGTATGCTCAAGTGTGTACACGTCCCGATATATCATTTATTGTAGGGATGTTGGGAAGATATCTAAGCAACCCAGGTATGGACCATTGGAAAGCAGCCAAAAGGGTTTTGAGATATCTACAGAGAACAAAGGACTACATGCTGACATATAAGAAATCAGATGCATTGGAGATCATTGGGTATTCTGATTCTGATTTTGCTGGATGCAAAGACAGTCTCAAGTCCACATCAGGCTACATATTTCTGTTAGCTGGAGGAGCTATTTCATGGAGGAGTTGTAAGCAGACTTTGACAACTTCTTCCACCATGGCGGCAGAATTTGTAGCATGCTTTGAGGCATCAGATCATGGGATATGGTTGAGGAATTTTGTCACGGGGCTGCGTATTGTTGGTGTTGAAAGACCATTGAAGATGTATTGTGACAATAAATCAGCAGTGTTATATTCCAACAACAACAGAAGTTCTACTAAGTCAAAGCATATTGACATTAAGTTTCTGGTTGTTAAAGAAAGAGTGCAAGATGGAAAGATTTCAATAGAGCACATCGGGACAAACTCCATGATAGCGGATCCGCTCACGAAGGGATTACCTCCCAAGGTCTTTCACGAGCACACTACACACATGGGTGTGATAAAGATTGATGACATTTTGTTTTAGTGGGAGTTTTGCATTTTATTTTGGTGCTTTATGGTTTAGTTAAGAACAATTATGTTTTTCTGTACAGAATTAAGAATTCGGTTTATTTCACTTCTATTTGCACTTGTTTGAAGTTTGATCTCACTTCAAGTTAAAGAGGAACTCATAGAAAACTCATTATTAAGTTAAACCTACATATTTGTGTTTATAAATCTATGTCATTTACTTGTACTTGTATTTGTGACCATTGATGGGTTTAGTTACGTTGATTGTAACAAAGACTGCTTTGATCCTATACAATTATGATTGATGGACGAGATTGTTTCAGGGTACCGATACTATGATAACATACATTAAAGCGCTTATACAGTTATATGTGCATTTAGATATTCGTGGTCCAGTGGGAGATTGTAAGATAATTTTGGGACCACTCCATAAAATGCAATATATATTGTTATCATTATATTCATATTAAATATGGTAAAAATATAAAATTGTTGATGGACCGATTTTATGAGGATATACAATTTCCATTGTGGGTTGAGTTCCCGGTTTGACTCAAGATTCTCCAAATCCCTTCCATCTCTCATATTAGGGTATATCTCCATCTATATATACACATGATGAGGAGCATATTCTAGAACACGAAATACACACTGAAAATTCGTGAGGCTTTGCAGAGGGATTTGAGAGATAGTCTTGAGATCAACTGGAAAACCAATCTCACTCACCAGATCCAAAAGTTTCAATGGAAGCAGGTACATATTCTCTTTTCCATTGTTTATTTCTCTTATCAGATTCAAGCTCTTGATCTTTGTGTTGGCTTCCGCGACTTTTTATGTTTTGATTATGAAAATAAATCTAACACTAATCACATCCCTCACATGTCGCCTTTAAAGAACCTTTTATTCGTCAACTATATTAGAATCACCGTCGGTAGGGTTTTAAATTTGGACGAGGAAGAATGGTGGGTATTATAATTATAAATTTATAATGTTTGAAAGTTTGAAAAAAAAACATACCAGTAGGGACGATGGTACTGGCGTTGGTGGTGAGTTTATGTGTAGTGGGCTCGCAGATGTGATGGTTACAAATGGTCACCGTACAAAGGATGGTTTTGATTTTTGTATATTTCAAACAAAATTTGGAACACAAATAAGAATAAAATACAAAAAATTTATTACACCTAAAATTTTTATATAAAATAAAAACTTTAGACTATGTTTATCGGACTAACTGAAAAACTAACAACTATATGAAAAACAAGCTGGTAGCTGATGAAAAATGAAGTTTGATAAAAAGTAGTCGATAAGCTCGGTAAGAAATTAAAATGTCATAAAATTGTATGTAGAAAATGAGTTTTTTTTTATAATTATTGAGGGTATATTTGAGAAAATCTTAAAAAAAAAAACTCAATAAGCACGTTAAAACATTAGTCTAATTAGGTTTTAAAACACTTTCTTATAAGCTACTTTTTGTTTGCCAAGCACGACAAGCACATTCACAATTACAGATTCATTTATAGCCTTTTTTTATGTAACCTTTTATTAATTTATTAAAATATGTATTCACTTAAACATTTTTAATCATTTCATGGTTATAAAAGTTTTTTTAATCAACTATTATAAGTTTATATTTGAAAAATATTTTAGAAAGTCTCCACATTTAATTTGTTATTTTCAAAATACATGTAACACTAATAGGAAAATATGGGGGTTCCTAGAAAATAATTTCTACGAAATTTCTCAGAATCAGACCTTTCCTAAGGATTACCTTTCCTAGGAAAAACCCTTCTAAGAAAACTTTTCCGAAAGATTTCTGACAGCCTTTCCAAGATAATTCCGAGAAAATTGGTGTGTAGGAACTGAAATTCCTAACGAGTAATTGGAATTCTAGTTCGAATGAGAATGTGAGTGTGTAGAGAAATTTTAAGACCATGATACCTTGTTATGAGATTCCGAGGATGGAATCTTTTGAAGGGAGGAGAATTTGTAACACCATGTTCCCTTTTTGGTAAGTGTTAATATGCTAATCTTAGTGTAATTAAGATTGATTGTGTTGTTATATGTGTTAGTGTAGTTAGAAACCCTTTTGAAAGAGGTTTTAGCTTGAAAATGTTATAAGGGACTTACACGAGGGTCGTGTAGAGGTCACACGGGTCGGTCGTGTAAGGGAAACATAAACACGTTTCGGGTTTACACGGCTCGTGTGGGGTCACACGGGTCGTGTACGGGAAACAGTGGCAAGCAGTGGAGATCACATAGGTCTCATAAGGCGACACGGGGCGTGTGGCCACAGTTAGTGACGCTAATTGTGGGCTTAACGACGCTAGTGTGCATAGATGCACTTTTTAAGTGTCAGTTTTATTCATTTTGGGGGAAAGAAACTTCGAATTGAATCTTTCATAAACCCTAAAAAAACCCAGGAACTTCCCCAAATCGAATTAGAGCTCAAGAGTTTGAGGAAATGCTAGATTACAGGTGGTGTTGGTAACCTACCTGCAACTAATGATGTTGGAGCAAGAAAATTTTGAATTGGATGTGTAGTAGGGTTGTGATTCAAACCCCAAGCATGCTATAAGCCATGGTTGAGTAAACAGAACTATTGTAGAGTAAATACAAGGTAATTACATATATGTGGTGTAAGTGGTATGGTATAGGTGCTGAAAGTGAAGAGAAGATACTTTGGCCTACCAATTGTACCATCTAGAACGGTGTGAAGCTACTATATCCAAGTGAGTACTCTCTAGTACTTGAGTAGAGTTCTACTTTGTTGTAAGTTGAGTGTATATCTATATATATATATATATATATATATATATATATATATATATATATATATATATATATATATATATATATATATATATATATATATATATATATATATATATATATATATGTTACGTTGTTATTGTTGTAACCCATTGATGGAATGATTTGTTATCTGTGAATGACAATAACTGAGTTGAGTATACATATTGATTGTATAAGCAGAGTAGATGCTAGTGTGGTTGCGTAAAAGAGTTTTTAAGTCGGTTTGTATAGCCATGAGGGCTGTTGAGATGGAGAATAGTTGGGTGTGAAATAAGTTCATGTGAGTAGTTATGATCGAGTTATGAGTAGTACAGGTTGTGGTACTTACTGTTGAGTCGATGTTTTCTAGTAAGTAGCTGATGTTTGTGAAGCTAATCATATTGCAGGTTCATATATGAAGAAGATATATATATATATATATATATATATATATATATATATATATATATATATATATATATATATATATATATATATATATATATATATAATTGTTAATGTAATTAGCAAGAGTGGATGATGAGAATGTGAATTGAGAGAGATATGTGGATTGTGTTACAAGATTTTGGTTATTACCATATCTTTAAAACACTAACATATCGTGTGATGATGTCGAACGGGCAGATTATTCAATAAGCTTTATAAGCTTACCTGTTGTTTGTGTATGTGTTTTGTAGGTATTCGTAGCAGTGATAGGGAAGACATGTGATTGAGAAAGAAGGATGACTTGAGTCATCATTTAGTTTTGTTGGATTTTGTGTAGTAATGTCTAGTTAATTTGTAGGACCTTGCATATATTTATTAAAATATATTTATATCATCTTGTTTACGTGGTTTGAGTACTAGTATACCCAATTTGATGTATTATGTGTTTAAATTTTTTGGGTATATTTTGTATGAAAAACTGAACGTTACATTTAAGGTGTAAAATTATATATATATATAACAAAAAGTCAAAAGCTCTGAAACGCTAAAAGTAAAAGTTAGTTGAAGTAGCTTTGAATTAAGAGCTCTTTTTTTAAAATAAAAACTTCTACTGTCAGAAAAAGTTTTTATTTTTCGAACTTTTTCTTAAAAGCTAAAACCTAAAAGCTTCAAAACTTTTTAAAATTGAATATTGAACACACTTAGTAACTTTTTATTCTTTTTTTTTTTTTCACTCTATGCTTTCTCCATGTGTGTCTCTTCCATGCTTCTTCATATTCTCAAAGTCATTTCTCACACTACCCACTCTCCCAAACTTAGGTTTAATATTTTTCTAAGTTTTTATTGAGACATGCTCATTATTATATTTATATAATGACACAAATTTCTTTCAGTTTGGACATATATCATATATCACGTATTTTCAATCTCATAATTCAATTTTCTTTATAATGCTATAAAGTGCAATTTTTCCATTATATTGTTATAAAGTGTATTTCCATATTTTATACTATTGAAATATGAGATTTTATAGACGTTTAAATCCACAACAAATTAATATTTATGTGTCATTTCCATTAAACATAATATCCTATATATCTTCCAATTCAGAAACTAATTACATATTTGTAATAGTCATAAACATCAAGGTATACATAATTCAACAAATTCTTATCTTTTTACAAACTTTTTACATACTCGTTTTTATATATGTAAGGCTATAAAAATATGTTTTTCTATAATTCAATTTTTACAAACTAAATATATAATTTTAAATATAATTGAACTTAATCCTACCGTTAGATGTATAAACACAAATTTGGAGACGTTGCTACCCTAATTAGACAACAATTAATCATGTATCCATAAAAATTATTTCCTTAATTCCTTTTAGATGTAATTTCAAATGCAAGTAACACCTAGATCAAATTTCCTCTCTCTCTCTCTCTCTCTCTCTCTCTCTCTCTCTCTCTCTCTCTCTCTCTCTCTCTCTCTCTCTCTCTCTCTCTCTCTCTCTCTCTCTCCTTAAAAATGCCCATTATTTCCCTATAAATAACGCCTTAGAAATTTCTCTCCTATCCATCTCTCTCTACTCGACTTCTCTCTTATCTCTCTCTCTCTCCATCCGTAAAAATGAATATTTATGGCAAGCAATACGCCTACTCAAAAATGGAAATGGAGGATCCAGAAGAGTTGAAGAGCAGAAAAGCACAATTCTTGATCTACAAATCATTGGAAAAAGCAGATGATTCAATTCGAAAAAGCCGAACACCATCTTGGTTGAAAGTTCGAATGTTCAGATTGAAGATCAAGTTTGGAAAGAAGATGAAGAAATTGAAGAAAAGTTTATTAGTAGTAACCAGAAATGGAGCAGCAAGAGTTGGCATTCTTCAACAATGGAAGCGCTTGTTTACCGTTAGACAAGCAATGCCCAAACTTCCCACCATGTTATCTTCCATTCAATAACCACTTCTTTTTTTTTATTTTTCTTTTCTATGTTTCTTCCAAATTTTGTCTCATCTTCTTCTACTTTATGTTTATTCCAATTTCAGATTAATACATTTTCTAAAATTCCCACAAATAATATATATATATATATATATATATATATATATATATATATATATATATATATATATATATATATAGGGTCCGGTTCCGGTGAGGACACTTTTTTCGGTGAGGACTCGCGAGGACACCTAAAAAAATTTGAAAAAAAATATAAAAAAAATACAAATCATAAAATCTAGAATAGTACTATATCATTATCAAAAAAAAATTTGAAAAAAAAAATTGGATCATTCAAAAACGTAATGATGCAATTTTTCTGTTTTTATTTTGGATCATTATTTAATTATAAAAAAACTAATGATCCAAAAGTTTTTTTTTGAATCTTTTTTTTCTCCGATATAGTACTATGATCCATTTTATTATTTATATTTTTTTTAAATTTTTTTAAAATTTTTTTAAGGTGTCCTCGCAAGTCCTCACTTTAAGAAGAGTCCTCACCCGATCCTGATTCTATATATATATATATATATATATATATATATATATATATATATATATATATATATATATATATATATATATATATATATATATATATATATATATATATATATATATATATATATATATATATATATATATTGCTTCATAAGAAAATAAACTATGATGATTGGGGGATTCACGGGGTTTCGTTATATTTCACTATACAATCACACTTGATGCCGACTCACAATTTAGTATAACAATCATTCAATGAATATGATAACTTTAATGGGTCACATTATTTCAATTGTATGTATTTTTTTATTAGTTCTTCTTGTACAGAGAAGGTGGGAAGCATGGCCAATTAAGTCAACGAATAAAAATAAGAAATAATGACGACCATAATTTAGAAAGGCGTATTCCTTTTACATTTACTACATGTATTTGATTCGGTTTATGGCGTTACAATCGGTTAAGATTTAGGTCTAAAGTAGGTTTAAGGGTCTCTTTGGTTTGATGAGATAAAATGACCAAGAAATAATGGAGATATAATAAAGAATTATTGGACAACCATTGTCAAAAACGTTATCATGTTGATGTCTTTAATGAAAAAAAATCGTTACATTAATTTTGACCGTTTAAATTTGGTCTTTTTCCTGATAGGTTTGCCGGTTACTTGCGATGTTATGGCCAAAATAGGTTGCGACAAAATACAGAAAATTCCCACCTACGTTGAGTAAATTATAGAAAAATTAGGAGGTTAACTTTTTTCGTAAGAAAACACTACATTATCATTGACCTTTTGAAATTGTCTATTTAGCGCCCATCGACTCTGTCCCCTGATTTGTAGTATCATTCCATCAAAACAGTGAATGAGGATGAGGTGGTAGGGATGGGATACTTGCTATGTGGATTTTGTATTGCTTAGAAAAAAAATAGATTTTTGTATTGGGAATTAATCAATCGAAGAATTTCGACAAAAAAAATCTTACATATAGAGTATCAAATGCAATAAAAAACAAGAACATCGTAAAAACGATCAAGAGTGATCGGCTACGTTCACGGGCAAACGAGAGAGAGAATTTTATTAATCATCAAAAGTGTCACACATACAATTGTTGAGCTGCCTTGTATCTATTCTACGTTTTCTACGCACCAAAAGAATCAGAGAAGAAGTCTATTTATAGACATGTGATGACCTAATCTCTAACCGGATCAGATCCATTCACTTCTGCAAACATGCAGACTTCACCGTTGTCCTGCCTCAGTCCATAGATATAGATAGGGTTGTGTATGTGTCGGTTTTGGACCCAAAACCAAACCCAAACCGATCAATTCGGATTTTGGGTTTTAGAACCCATCGGTTTCGGTTTCTGTTTTGGGATCAGTTTCGGTTTCTATGGTCGGTTTTGTGTCGGGTTAAATGTAACACCCGACTTTCAATATAAATATACCCATTTATTTTCCACACTTTAAAACATATTTTATTCAACAAAATATTATACAGGGTATATATTACAAGAAAAAGGTACAAGTGGTATCTCCCCAAAGCCGGGCTGCTACGGTCATCAGTTCTAACCCCGAATTAGATCCTTCCCTTTAGTAGGGTCTACAGCACCTGCACAGTTAGTATCAACAAGGATGAGCTTTACAAGCTCAGTGAATAATCGATAAGTGTTATAACAACATTAAATTTTCAGCTTCCACATCATATCACAGCCCCCTGTGATACCGAGTCTCAAGGACTCAATGTACACCTGTTGAATGTGTGATAAAACTGCCAGCCAAATAGGCCATCACAACATTTGTATGTGGTCCCACCACAATTACTGCTAATTCGATCGTCACAGCATATATGTGGTCTCAACCACAATTACCGAGTATGTGACCCCACGGAAAGATGGTCCCAATCACAATAACCGATAATGTGGCCCCACAGTAAAAGTAACACTTAGGGATAGATTACTCACATTGATTTTTGGTATACGGTATCTGGTTATTCCTGCCTTCTTACACCCACTATAACTGCTTGGTTTGTACCTATATATTTGTTTATAGGTGAACTATTATTTCAACCGGCATTACTACGGATCACACCATCACTCTGCTTTATATTCTCTATAATTCCAATATGATACCTCGTGATTTATCAAATAAAGAACGGCCAGGTAGAAGATCAGATGGGGTGGCAGGATCCTTTCAGCATTTTAGCCTTTCGGAAAATCCAACAACCAGATCCCATGTAATCGGCCTAGGCACCGTTCTTGTAAGTAAATCATTGGGCATTATTCTTGGAATTACGAATAGTACATAACTTCCACATATAATAGTTTAACACTTTATAAACTATTAAAGAAATAAAGTAGCGATTACTCACTTAGTATTGTCGCTGGCTCGTTCCCCGTTCAACTCTTCCGACAACTCTCGAGCACTTCGCTACAAGCTATCGCTCGTTCCTTACCTCTCCCGATCTATTTTTCTCACCAGAACACTCCCCGATATCGTAAGGTTGTTTGGTGTTTGTTGTGGTTTGAAATGAAGGGGTTAGGCCCCTATTTATAGGGCTTGAAAACACTATTCACGACGTCAGCACGACGTCATCACGACATCATCGTTGATGTCATCACGAGGTAAGCGCTTACTTCATCTATCGGTTACTATTCACACCGGAGTTACTATTCATGCCGGAGCACTATTCACGCCGGAGCACTATTCACGCCGGAGTTACTATTCATTTTTTTTTTTTTTTTTTTTTTTTTGAAAACCGTCGTTACAAGTTCTCCCCCCCTTTTTAAGATTCCGTCCACGGAATCAAGCAAACAATTGGGGGTACTTCGTCTTCATTTCCTCTTCGGCTTCCCAAGTTACATCCGAGCCCTTGTGATATCGCCACTGTACTTTTACCATATTAATCTTCTTGTTCCGTAGCTGTCTCACCTTGCGGTCTAAAATCTTTTCTGGCTGCTCTGGATACCTCAGCTTTTCATCTATTTCAATTTTAGGTAAAGGCACTCGTTGGGACTCGTCAAACAGAGTCTTTCTCAAATGCGACACATGGAAGACGTTGTGAATGCCTCTTAGCTCCTCAGGTAGCTCTAACCGGTAGGCTACAGCTCCTACTCTTTGAGATATGCGAAAAGGTCCGATAAAACGAGGACTCAGCTTTCCTTTCTTTCCAAAACGAATCAAACCTTTCCACGGAGAGACCTTGAGCATCACCATATCACCAACCTGAAATTCTATAGGTTTCACCCGACGATCAGCATACTGCTTTTGGCGGTTTTGGGCAACCTTTAAATGTTCTCGAATTTCTTGAATTTTCTCCTCGGTTTGAGCTACAATCTCGGGTCCAGCTAACGGCTTTTCCCCTAACTCTGTCCAACATGTCGGAGTACGACATGGTGCTCCATACAATGCCTCGTATGGCGCCATCTGAATGCTGGAATGATAGCTATTATTGTATGCGAATTCCACCAAAGGCAAGTGATCCTCCCAGCTTCCACCAAAATCTATAACACAGGCACGAAGCATATCCTCCAATGTCTGAATAGTCCTTTCACTCTGTCCATCAGTCTGAGGATGGTAAGCAGTACTCATTAAAACTTTCGATCCAAACCGCTTTTGGAAGCTCTGCCAAAACCCAGACATAAATCGACTATCTCGGTCGGATATAATGGAGGATGGTACCCCGTGTCTACAAACTACTTCATCAATATAGATCTTAGCTAATTTGCTAACTTTATCATCTTCACGTATGGGTATGAACTGAGCGGATTTGGTCAGTCGATCCACGATCACCCATATTGCATCGTGTCCTCGTGGCGTTCGAGGGAGTTTTGTCACGAAATCCATTGTGACTTCGTCCCACTTTTTCTTCGGGACTGGTAACGGTTGAATTTCTCCATACGGTTTTTGATGATTGGACTTCACTTGCAAGCATGTTTGGCACCGTTCCACGTATCTTCCTATATCCCGCTTCATGCCCGGCCACCAGTATAACGGCTTCAGCGTCCGGTACATCTTGGTGCTACCCGGGTGTATAGCATAACGGGAACAATGCGCATCCTCGAGGAGTAGCTTCCGTGCTTCACCCTGCTTTGGCACCCATACTCGACCTTTAAAGGTCTTCAATCGCTGAGAATTTTCTTCTAGTTGGTTAATATAGCTAACCATGCGTTCGCTTTTCACATGCTCCGCCTTCCCTGCTTCCTCTTGAGCTGTTCGAATTAGCTCAGGTAGCCGACTAACTATGCTCATACAAGCAGACACAACCCTAATGGGTCTCTCTTTTCGACTGAGAGCGTCTGCAACTACATTCGCCTTCCCTGGATGGTACAAAATTTCGCAGTCATAGTCTTTGAGTAAGTCCATCCACCGCTGCTGCCTCATGTTCAGATCCTTTTGATTGAACAAGTATTTAAGACTTTTGTGGTCCGTATAGATCCTGAACTTTACTCCATATAGGTAGTGCCTCCACAACTTTAATGCTAATACTACGGCAGCTAGTTCAAGATCATGTACCGGGTATCTTTTCTCAGCTTCTTTCAATTGTCTGGATGCGTATGCAATCACCCGGCCCCTCTGCATTAAAACGCATCCCAGGCCCTTCCTAGAAGCGTCACTGTAGATCACAAAGTCTTCCCCACCTTGTGGTAATGCAAGTACTGGGGCTTCACACAGAGCTTGCTTCAGCTTCTGAAATGCAGCTTGCTGCTCCTCAGTCCATTCAAACTTCTCGCCCTTCTTAGTTAATTTGGTCAAAGGAGCTGCAATAGAAGAGAAGTTCTCTACAAATCTCCTGTAATATCCAGCTAGCCCAAGAAAACTGCGTATTTCTGATGGATTCCGCGGCGGCTCCCACTTCATTACAGCCTCGATCTTTGCAGGATCAACTTTAACACCTTCGCTGCTAATAACATGTCCCAGAAACTGAACTTCACGAAGCCAAAATTCACACTTTGAGAACTTGGCATACAGCTTCTCTTGACGGAGTAACTCCAAAACTTGACGTAGATGCGTCTCGTGCTCTTCCTGACTTCGGGAATAGATCAGTATATCATCAATGAACACGATAACAGAGGTATCAAGAAATGGACGACACACTCTGTTCATCAAGTCCATGAAAGCTGCAGGGGCATTGGTTAACCCAAACGGCATCACCAGGAACTCATAATGTCCGTAACGGGTACGGAAGGCAGTCTTTGGGATATCCGACTCCCGAATCTTCAGCTGATGATATCCTGATCTTAGATCAATCTTAGAGAAATAGGATGCTCCCTGAAGTTGATCGAATAAATCATCAATCCTGGGCAATGGATATTTGTTCTTTATGGTGATCTTGTTCAGTTCTCTATAGTCTATACACATTCGCATAGACCCGTCCTTCTTCTTCACAAACAGGATAGGTGCTCCCCAAGGTGAAGTACTCGGTCGAATGAATCCCCGATCGAGTAATTCCTGCAACTGCTTCCTCAACTCTGCCATTTCTGATGGTGCCAATCGATAAGGAGCACGAGCAATAGGGGCTGCTCCTGGAACCAAATCGATGGTAAACTCTAGCTGTCGATCCGGAGGTAATCCCGGAAGCTCATCGGGAAAAACATCGGCAAACTCCTTTACAACGGCGACATTTTCAACGGATCGTTTGGTAGGCTCTGTCGAGACCACACATGCCATGTAAAATATTCCTTCTTTGTTGTTATGACGTCGTACTTTGGCAAAAGACATGACAGGCATCCTGGTACGTGGCCGTTCACCTTGAATTATTATTTGCGACCCGTCTGGTGCCAGAACTGCAATTCTTTTTCTTTTACAATCGACTTGAGCATCATTGGATGCTAACCAGTCCATTCCTACAATTACTTCAAATTCTCTGGTGGTGATCGGCTTCAGATCAATAGGGAAAATGGTCCCGTTAATCTCAAGCTGACACCCTGGCATCTGTTCAGAGACATATACATATCTACCACCTGCTACTTCTACCTCCAGTTGTTCATTCAACGGGGTTAAGGGTATCGAAATTTGGGGCATGAATGATGTGGATATAAAGGAGTCGGTGGCTCCAGGATCAAAGAATACATATGCAGGGATCGAGTTTAGTTTAAAAATACCTGTGATAACATCCGTCTTTTCCCGGGCCTCCTCAACGGTCATCTGGAATGCTCGGGAGACTACTGGTCCACCTCGTGCCTCCTTCCTTTCTCTTCCCTGCTCCTCTCGTGTCCTGTCTCGGGATCCTCCTGTCTTCAGCTGTGGACATTCTGATCGGATATGATCTTTGGCTCCACACTGGAAACATACTCGAGTTGTTTGGTTGCAATCTCGAGCATAGTGTCCCGTCTTCCCACACTTAAAACAATACAATGGTGAGGGACTAGTAGGACAATCTCCCGTATGCTTCCTCCGGCATTTATCGCACCATTTGCCTTCATCCTTCCGAGTCTGACCCCGCGACCCAGATTCTGATTGTTGGGACTTCTTCTGAGAAATCCACGGACGTTCCTCAGCCTTTCTTTTTGCTTCTGCGGCCCTCCTTTCACCTTGTTGGCGTTGCAGCTCCGCCTCACGTTCTACCGCCCGATCAACTACTTGCCGAAAGGTAGTCAGCTTGAGTGGCTGTACAACCTCTCGAATCCGGGTTTTCAATCCCCATACGTACTTGTCTATCTTTCTTTTCTCAGTATCAACCTCATGTTCACAGAATCTAGCTTTCTCCAAGAAATCCATAGTATATTCTTGCACAGAACGAGTCCCTTGTTCCAAATGTAAGAACTCTTCTGTCAGCTTCTTCACTGCTACTTCGGAACAGTATTCTTCAGTAAATTTTGCTTTAAACTGTTCCCAGGTCAACATTCCAAGCAAATCTGAACCCAAAGCTCTACTGAAAACTTGCCACCAATACTGGGCATTCCCAGCGAAAAGGTTGGTAGCAAACTCCACCTTGTCTGCCTCATCACACTTGCTAATCCGGAAAACTTTCTCCGTATGTATCAACCATTCCATCGCTTGTACGGGACTATCAGTTCCCGTAAATTCCTTAGGCTTGCAACTAAGGAAATTCTTATACGTACATTTGTTTTTCACTTCCGAAGTTCCCTCCACGCCTTTACCCTTATCTGCCACGTGTACTCCACTTTCGGCGTGTCCCTCGTCTCTGGGGGCTCCATCATGCACCTGCTTAGCAGTATCCTCCCTATGTGTCTCTACTATAGTAGGTAATAGCTCCCGTACTACATCAGTAATGATAGCTCGTAAATCTGGTTGGTTCCTTGCTGCCTCTCCCGCCTCCCGACGCAATGAGCCCTGTGATCGAGATCTGCCTCCCCTGGAAGCTCCCTGCCTAGCACCTCCTCGGCTCTGACCACTCCTGGTGTTTGCCATCTTCAAAGTTCAACAAAAAGATTAGTCTCCTAATCAGATAACATAAATTATCCTTTTCCAATCCCGAATTCCACTATTTCCTAAGGTTCAAGTCTAGGTATCTACCCTATAGAAACCTAATTCACTTAAACCTCGGCTCTGATACCAACTTGTAACACCCGACTTTCAATATAAATATACCCATTTATTTTCCACACTTTAAAACATATTTTATTCAACAAAATATTATACAGGGTATATATTACAAGAAAAAGGTACAAGTGGTATCTCCCCAAAGCCGGGCTGCTACGGTCATCAGTTCTAACCCCGAATTAGATCCTTCCCTTTAGTAGGGTCTACAGCACCTGCACAGTTAGTATCAACAAGGATGAGCTTTACAAGCTCAGTGAATAATCGATAAGTGTTATAACAACATTAAATTTTCAGCTTCCACATCATATCACAGCCCCCTGTGATACCGAGTCTCAAGGACTCAATGTACACCTGTTGAATGTGTGATAAAACTGCCAGCCAAATAGGCCATCACAACATTTGTATGTGGTCCCACCACAATTACTGCTAATTCGATCGTCACAGCATATATGTGGTCTCAACCACAATTACCGAGTATGTGACCCCACGGAAAGATGGTCCCAATCACAATAACCGATAATGTGGCCCCACAGTAAAAGTAACACTTAGGGATAGATTACTCACATTGATTTTTGGTATACGGTATCTGGTTATTCCTGCCTTCTTACACCCACTATAACTGCTTGGTTTGTACCTATATATTTGTTTATAGGTGAACTATTATTTCAACCGGCATTACTACGGATCACACCATCACTCTGCTTTATATTCTCTATAATTCCAATATGATACCTCGTGATTTATCAAATAAAGAACGGCCAGGTAGAAGATCAGATGGGGTGGCAGGATCCTTTCAGCATTTTAGCCTTTCGGAAAATCCAACAACCAGATCCCATGTAATCGGCCTAGGCACCGTTCTTGTAAGTAAATCATTGGGCATTATTCTTGGAATTACGAATAGTACATAACTTCCACATATAATAGTTTAACACTTTATAAACTATTAAAGAAATAAAGTAGCGATTACTCACTTAGTATTGTCGCTGGCTCGTTCCCCGTTCAACTCTTCCGACAACTCTCGAGCACTTCGCTACAAGCTATCGCTCGTTCCTTACCTCTCCCGATCTATTTTTCTCACCAGAACACTCCCCGATATCGTAAGGTTGTTTGGTGTTTGTTGTGGTTTGAAATGAAGGGGTTAGGCCCCTATTTATAGGGCTTGAAAACACTATTCACGACGTCAGCACGACGTCATCACGACATCATCGTTGATGTCATCACGAGGTAAGCGCTTACTTCATCTATCGGTTACTATTCACACCGGAGTTACTATTCATGCCGGAGCACTATTCACGCCGGAGCACTATTCACGCCGGAGTTACTATTCATTTTTTTTTTTTTTTTTTTTTTTTTTGAAAACCGTCGTTACATTAAACCCATGAGTTCATGAGTTTGGGTTTAAACCCGTTGGTTTTGGGTTTGAACCCATTTTCCAACAACTAGTAAAAGACGTAGAAAAAAAATAATAATTAAATGTTTATCAATGGGTTTTGGTTTTAAACTCGTCGGTTTTGGGTATGTACCAAAACCGAATATTATTAAATAATAATATCATTAAATGTTTATTAATTGGTCAGTTCAAATTTTGAATGTGTCGGTGGGTTCTATAAAAATCGAAACCGAATTTTTCGGTTTTAAAAACCGCCGGTTTCTGTTTTGGTTTCGTTTTTTCGGTTTCAGTTTTGTCGATTTTAATCTATTTCTCGGTTTCTGGGTTCCGTTTTGCTCACCCCTAGATATGGGAGGCCGATACTGCAATTATACTTAGGGGTAAGTATAGGCGGATATCTACCTAATTTGGTCGGAACCAGAACCGGCAGTTACTGTAAAGTTGGAACCGGAACTGAAACCGGTCTAAGCGCTTCTTAAATTTTAGGAACTAGAATCGAATATGATGGTTCCTGTTCTAGGGTCGGGTACCCCGGTTACGCCATTTTTTTTAGTTTCGTCGTTACAAAAATAAATATTATCCATAGAAAAAAAAGCTAACACATGTATGTTTGTTTGATAAAACTTTTATCAAAAGATGTAATAAGTATTACCTTATGCTCACCTAATCTAATTTTTAATATATATATATATATATATATATATATATATATATATATATATATATATATATATATATATATATATATATATATATATATATATATATATATATATATATATAATTTATTTTCTTAAATAACGGGTACATGACGAGTAGCGGTTCCAAAAAAATGAGAACGAGAAACTAAATATCCTCCTACAATTTCTTCTTACTCATCCTCCTACCTATGTTAAATGATGATAAGTGTCTTAAAATATTATTATTTTTATTGGATATGACACTTGTCATCATTCAAAATGGGTAGGAAGATGAGTAGGAAGAAAATATAAGAGGATATATAATTTCTCAATGAGAACCAGAACCAGACCCGCTTCGGGCGGTTCCATCATTTTAGTAACCAGAACCGTTTAAGGCGGTTCCGGCTCAAAAAATGGGTGCATTGTTCCAAGAATGGGTACCCTGTTCCAAGAATGGGTACCCCTAGTTCTACTACCTCGAGTACTGCAAATGTTGGCTTAATGTCGCAGCTTTTTGCCAATGTTATAGTCTTGTGCCCGACATTGTAGCTTTTGCTCTTTGATATCGCAACTTTCTGAGACAATGTACTTAAGTTGTTGCGACCTAGCACCGAAAAGAAACTTCATGTTTGATCAGACTCCACATCCCATGTGACACCCCATTTCTAATATTTTCAAATACTATGGTTTTTCGTATAAATACATGAATACAAAAATACGGTTTATCAAAAAACGATAATTTACATTTTTAAAACTGTGGGTGTTACAAATCCATACCAAATCTAACAATAGTCAGCAAGAAGAGGATTAAACCTTGCGTCCAAATTAGGAGCTAACTCAAGCTCCACTCCAGCTAAACTTCATCCCATTTATAGCAACTTATTTTAACCTGGAATACATGGCAAAACATAGAATACGTAAGACAAAAATTGTCTCGTGAGTTACATGAGTTTTAGACTCAAACCTTTAACTTCTTTTCCAACCTTTATATAAAACTTATGACATAAAACATCTTTCAAAGTTTTAAAATATTATCATACCATAGTTATTTATTCTTTTCAAAATCATTACGTATCATACCTTACATAATTATTTTCTTTCAAAACTTTATAATAACAACATAATATAACTCATTACTTCTCAAAAATCATTCTATGACATACTTTACGAAAATAACATCGTTTTTACTTTCTTTGACTGGTTTTATAAGCTTGCTGGATTTTTATACTTAGGGCTTTAATCACTATAGGTGATACCCCAAGTCTCTATGGCTAGAAAAAACGGATCATCCCTCACCATAGAAGTGCTGAGGCAATCTACTTCGCGATGAGGATTTTCCCCAGTAGACCCCTTACCTAACCCGGGTAGGTTGGAACATAGTTCCCTTACTAACGCTGCTTGCTACAATTACCAGTCATACAAAAACTTGCTGCTTGCTTGAACATTTCTCATAAACATATAACTTGTGGCTAGGTGCCAAACTACATCATTTTATGTCTTTATGGCTAGATGCCAAATTTATAACTTTCATCACATATCAATCATATGTTTAAAACATATCTTTATAACAATTTAGGCTTAATGCCAAATCATACTTTCCAAACATCTTATGGCTATATGCCCATTCATACTTGAAAACATATACGGTTTGTAACAAAAACATACTTCTTAAACAACTTGTGGCTATATGCCTATTCATACTTGAAAACATATATAGCTTGTAATCAAAATATACTTTCACATAATTGGTTCATAGACCAAAACATACTTTCACATAATTGGCTCATAGGCCAAAACATAACTTCAAATATAGCATTATACTTTCACAAACAAGTTAGAAATAATACTCTTGCATATAATTTCACATATAGAAATTTTATAAAAAATCTTAAAATTACTTACTTGCCATGTACCCCAAAATGGGTAAAAATACTGCATGTACTCACCTTGTCTAGTTAGAGAAGTCTAACTATAATCACTTCTTCCCGTTGAGTTTTCATTTCCTTCAACTTTACTCCTTAATATCTAAGAGTTCATTTAACATTCTAGTTAATATAAGCTAGGCCCTATTAACAATTAAAGACCTCTTAATCTACATCTTAATAGATTAATATCACATTATTTACCCTTTTTTTTAGATTTTGATATCTAAGACGCATGGTCAAAGAATTGACCATAACTCCCAACTCAGAAACTCGAATGGCACAAACTCAGAAATTCTGAAAACTAGACACAATACATGACAAGTCTCAAGAAGATACCGAGACTTGAATCACATTTTAAGACCTTAGAAAATAAGCGACAAGATTGACAGTGCAATCTGTCACAAATCTGGATTAATGGAGGAATCACCAATTCCATTCCACTTGGGAATGGAATCAAGGGAAACCCTCTTACATAGGCATACTAGATATAACCAAGAGACTACCCTTCGAAATTCAGACCCAAAAGACAAACCAATTAAGAATTAAAAATCATACAATATGAAGGAAATGAGCAGCAACATTTCTGTCACAACTCAGCATAGGTTGACAAGATCTGTCCAACAACCTGACTTCTGAAAGGAAATAAGTCAAGCCTTTTAGATGAGTTGCACTATACATGAAGATAAAGCTCTCATCAAAAAATCAAACTCAAAGCATAAGCCAACTGAGAATTAAAAATCGTGCAACAAGGACAATGTGCACAGCGACAATTCTGGTTCAGTCAAAGAGAAGGCATTGGAACCCTAGCTTCCTAATGGAATTGGATCAAGCCCTCTAGATGAAACACTGTAGACATGAGAATGACCTTCCCATCAAATTTTCAGACCTAAACCATGGAACATTTGGGAAATAAAATTCCCACAAGTTGACCTAGGTGTGCAGCAGCCAATTTGTGGAGGTCGGGTTGCACACACCAAAATCCAAACCAAAACAACGAACTGGGTAAATTCCTTTTGGTCGAGTATGGCTCATGACAAGGTTCTTCTCCACACAAAATTTCAGAACAATCCAGTGAACACACGATTTTACAAGAATTTCACAACACAATTGGACACAGAAATCATACTCATGGAAATCGGGTTCAAAACCCTAGAAAACGACTGAACGAGGTCTGAACCCCAACTGATGAACCGAAGAAGACATCGAGACGAAACCATGGGCACTGGAATCACCTAATTTGGACATCGTATGATTTTTCTACGAATTATACAACATAGGACAGATTCTTACCTCTTTGAAGCTAAAATCTTTAATTCTTGCTTCAAATCCTTGAAAACTTGCTCACGGTTCTTGAGAGGATTTTGTTTTTTCCAGAAGTTCTCTCCTAAATTATGACCATTTATGATATATTTTCTCATATTTATATTTTCCATATTTTCACTTTAGCCCCTCAAGTTCTATTTCTTGAATTTTTGGCACTAAAATCACCTTTCATCACATAAGAACTACATCTCTTATATTTTTGCCACAAACAACAATATTTTTACTTATTAGGTCATTCACATGGTCAAATGACCAAATTACCCTTTTATGGTAAAATGACAAATTTACCCTTTTTCAATCTTTTACTGTAATTTTCTTACCAAAAAGGTTTTCTAACAAAACCAATACTTAACAAAAATATCGTGGTTTAGTTCATTACATATTATCCCCAAAATCATATATTCATTACTTAGAAGTCATTTTAATGTCAAATGACCATTTTGCCCTTTTTCATCGATTTTCTCCAAACTCTTGGAAATTTTCTATATTTCTCGTTACATGATTTTAAAACTTTCAAAGCATTATTTTGAATATAATAAAAATTCAAGATTTTTGGGTCGTTACAACTACCTCCCCCTTATTGGGATTCCGTCCTCGGAATCTTTTCGTATCTTAATAGTGTGATTTTTACTATTGAAGTTGAACTATTATTTCTGTCAACTTATTTACTCTCTACTCTTGACATTTATATTACAGATTTATATACTTCTTTTCACTCCCTACTAGCTTTCATACATGTACAACAGATTATTATTATCATTATTTCCCACTCTGCATTCTATATGTATCTATTCATACATGTCTTGAATCTTTCTATTTTCTCATCATATTTATTTATTAATAACTCAATTATAAGTTTACATTTTCACATACCTCTTAATCATTTATTGTACATTACATGTACTACTTTCTTTACATATCTCATATCACCTTTTTCTTGTATTACTTTCACATTTCGATATACTAACATTGTAATTGCTTCTTTCATCTTCTTTTATGAGATTTCGGTCTCATTTACTCATTAAGCTTACTAATATAATCATGTTTTTTTTTACACTAGTGCCTAATTTGGCACTTTGTCTTCTACTTACTCTTTCTCTACCCGTCTTTCAATTTCTCAAGCAACTTATAAAAGTTCATACTTATTTCACTTTTCATGGTATTACCATCTTGTGGTGTGATTAAGTCTCACACTCATATATGTTAACTTCTTGGTTACAAATATGAATTTTCAATTTCTTGTCCCATTTTAGACTTTTATAAATAAATTTTATCCCTTGATTTCTGTTTAGCATCGCAACTTTACCCAGTGGATTCTTTGGTGTTTTTAGTTCATTCCATCTAGTATTTCAACATTCCAAACTCAATATCAATATACTTCATACATACTTCAAAGAGATTTTTTTTTACACTTATTCTCAGTTTGACTCTTATAAAGATCAAAGCTGTCAAGGATTTATTACCATCTTTGTACACTTTTAGTCATAATATAATTCTATCTTGACAATAATATATAACTCATTGTCCCACATAACCTCTTAACACATGTTTGTAAATTATTAATTGTATAATATACACATGTATTTATATATATATGCTTGATTCTCTTTTGGTTTAAGAACACAAACCAACATTTTAGCCATTTTTATTCCATGACAATTTCTTGACACACCTCTTCACCACCGTTATCACTCTTTACCCTTTACTTGTTGTAGTTAGTACCAAAAATAATTTCCTTACCTTTACATCTTTTACCATTTCTTCCATGTGTTATAGGCTATATGCCTAACACATTATATTATTCTTTCATTTAAACTACATTTCTTTACACTCTGTATATCTCATATGTCATATAAGACTTACTTATTATGTATCATTAGATAGTGCACAACTCCCATTAATTCTATCATTATCTTTCGTTCTTTTGTATTTCGAAATTACATGCCCATTACACTATCTTACTCTTTGGCTTCATACTTTATAGTATTCTAATTAGAATACCTATTTCATAACTACCTTTATAATATTATACATTATATATATATATATATATATATATATATATATATATATATATATATATATATATATATATATAAATATATATATCTCAAAACTTACTCATGCTTTTATATTCATAGGCGCGTATAAACATATACACACTTCTTTGTATTTCATGGTTATTAATCATGTACTAACCATTTCTCACAATCTTTGGATTCCTTTACCCATCATTTCTATTCGGAAGTAGTAACTTCCTGTCTGTTTACTATCGTTCTTTTCTTATCTTTGATTTTTTTGTCTAATGTAAGTTTAGACGTTTACTCTTGTTCTTTACTTCGTATTGACCATGACCTTTAGTCATTTTCCTTACATACTTATAGTTTTCTTCCATTATCATACATCATTATACTCTTTCATTACTGATATTTCTTCTTTTATTTCATTCATTTGGTTGCGGAACTTAATTCCTGGCAACCACTATCTTATCATCATTTGTTTCACCTTTAATTTCTTGCCTAACATTTATTTAGGCATTCAACCTTTATTTCTCGATTCACATTCATTTTATCACATTACATTAATATATTTTGCTTAAAATATCATAATCTTTAACAATTTACCATTTATCATTCTTTTAAGGAAAATTTGAAATTTTAATGGTCATGCCCGAGGCACACCACCAGCTTGCATTAAACTCTTCTTTACCATTCTTTTATTTTTACAATTCTATGTACTATCAATATACTCTGCTTAAAATTTTCATTCTTCATGTAAGAGTCTTACAACTCCTATATAGGTAATCAATACCCATAATTCCTCTTTAAATTACTCTTATTCATACTTTCTCTCGCCTTGACAGGCATATATTTTAATATCTTTCAATCTGTCTAAAAATATTAATTATCACATTATTTCTTTTACTTTACCATACTAAGTGGTATATATCCACTGCATTATCTTTTAATACTCATAATTTTTTACTGGTTGTTATTACATAGGCATATAATTCCTATGTTTTTCTTACTACTCTCTTCAAGACCTTACCCACCAGAGTACCATAATTCATTTGCGATTCCACCAGTCTCAATACATATCCTGTGATTATGATAATACGGGCCCATATTACAATAATCACCTATACATATTGATTCTGCTGTTACCACAAGGTTTCATGGGACACTGGTTCCTTTAACATATAACACCATTGTAAATACATGGTGATCAATACTAGAAATCTTACTACTTTATAAACATAGCCTTTAATAAATTTAGACGGTTATGGAAAATATTATATAATTTTCCTAACGGTCAGATTTTTGCTCACTTTAAACGCTAACTTAACACTTCTTAGTGTTATATATCTACATATTTTAAATAATACATAATGTCTTAATCATTTAAGACATCATATAACATACTTTCATAAACTAACATTTCTATAGCATGAGTTTAAGCCTAGGAGTGGAACAAGCCAATCCTAATTCGCTTAAACTATGGCTCTGATACCAACTTGTGACACCCCATTTCTAATATTTTCAAATACTATGGTTTTTCGTATAAATACATGAATACAAAAATACGGTTTATCAAAAACCGATAATTTACATTTTTAAAACTGTGGGTGTTACAAATCCATACCAAATCTAACCATAGTCAGCAAGAAGAGGATTAAACCTTGCTTCCAAATTAGGAGCTAACTCAAGCTCCACTCCAGCTAAACTTCATCCCATTTATAGCAACTTATTTTAACCTGGAATACATGGCAAAACATAGAATACGTAAGACAAAAATTGTCTCGTGAGTTACATGAGTTTTAGACTCAAACCTTTAACTTCTTTTCCAACCTTTATATAAAACTTATGACATAAAACATCTTTCAAAGTTTTAAAATATTATCATACCATAGTTATTTATTCTTTTCAAAATCATTACGTATCATACCTTGCATAATTATCTTCTTTCAAAACTTTATAATAACAACATAATATAACTCATTACTTCTCAAAAATCATTCTATGACATACTTTACGAAAATAACATCGTTCTTACTTTCTTTGACTGGTTTTATAAGCTTGCTGGATTTTTATACTTAGGGCTTTAATCACTATAAGTGATACCCCAAGTCTCTATGGCTAGAAAGAACGGATCATCCCTGACCATAGAAATGCTGAGGCAATCTACTTCGCGATGAGGATTTTCCCCAGTAGACCCCTTACCTAACCCGGGTAGGTTGGAACATAGTTCCTTTACTAACGCTGCTTGCTACAATTACCAGTCATACAAAAACTTGCTGCTTGCTTGAACATTTCTCATATACATATAACTTGTGGCTAGGTGCCAAACTACATCATTTTATGTCTTTATGGCTAGATGCCAAATTTATAACTTTCATCACATATCAATCATATGTTTAAAACATATCTTTATAACAATTTAGGCTTAATGCCAAATCATACTTTCCAAACATCTTATGGCTATATGCCCATTCATACTTGAAAACATATACGGTTTGTAACAAAAACATACTTCTTAAACATCTTGTGGCTATATGCCTATTCATACTTGAAAACATATATAGCTTGTAATCAAAATATACTTTCACATAATTGGTTCATAGACCAAAACATACTTTCACATAATTGGCTCATAGGCCAAAACATAACTTCAAATATAGCATTATACTTTCACAAACAAGTTAGAAATAATACTCTTGCATATAATTTCACATATAGAAATTTTATAAAAAATCTTAAAATTACTTACTTGCCATGTACCCCAAAATGGGTAAAAATACTGCATGTACTCACCTTGTCTAGTTAGAGAAGTCTAACTATAATCACTTCTTCCCGTTGAGTTTTCCTTTCCTTCAACTTTACTCCTTAATATCTAAGAGTTCATTTAACATTCTAGTTAATATAAGCTAGGCCCTATTAACAATTAAAGACCTCTTAATCTACATCTTAATAGATTAATATCACATTATTTACCCTTTTTTTAGATTTTGATATCTAAGACGCATGGTCAAAGAATTGACCATAACTCCTAACTCAGAAACTCGAATGGCACAAACTCAGACATTCTGAAAACTAGACACAATACATGACAAGTCTCAAGAAGATACCGAGACTTGAATCACATTTTAAGACCTTAGAAAATAAGCAACAAGATTGACAGTGCAATCTCTCACAAATCTGGATTACTGGAGGAATCACCAATTCCATTCCACTTGGGAATGGAATCAAGGGAAACCCTCTTACATAGGCATACTAGATATAACCAAGAGACTACCCTTCGAAATTCAGACCCAAAAGACAAACCAATTAAGAATTAAAAATCATACAATATGAAGGAAATGAGCAGCAACATTTCTGTCACAACTCAGCATAGGTTGACAAGATCTGTCCAACAACCTGACTTATGAAAGGAAATAAGTCAAGCCTTTTGGATGAGTTACACTAGACATGAAGATAAAGCTCTCATCAAAAAATCAAACTCAAAGCATAAGCCAACTGAGAATTAAAAATCGTGCAACAAGGACAATGTGCACAGCGACAATTCTGGTTCAGTAAAAGAGAAGGCATTGGAACCCTAGCTTCCTAATGGAATTGGATCAAGCCCTCTGGATGAAACACTGTAGACATGAGAATGACCTTCCCATCAAATTTTCAGACCTAAACCATGGAACATTTGGGAAATAAAATTCCCACAAGTTGACCTAGGTGTGCAGCAGCCAATTTGTGGAGGTCGGGTTGCACACACCAAAATCCAAACCAAAACAACGAACTGGGTAAATTCCTTTTGGTCGAGTATGGCTCATGACAAGGTTCGTCTCCACACAAAATTTCAGAACAATCCAGTGAACACACGATTTTACAAGAATTTCACAACACAATTGGACACAGAAATCATACTCATGGAAATCGGGTTCAAAACCCTAGAAAACGACTGAACGAGGTCTGAACCCCAACTGATGAACCGAAGAAGACATCGAGACGAAACCATGGGCACTGGAATCACCTAATTTGGACATCGTATGATTTTTCTACGAATTATACAACATATGACAGATTCTTGCCTCTTTGAAGCTAAAATCTTCAATTCTTGCTTCAAATCCTTGAAAACTTGCTCACGGTTCTTGAGAGGATTTTGTTTTTTCCAGAAGTTCTCTCCTAAATTATGACCATTTATGATATATTTTCTCATATTTATATTTTCCATATTTTCACTTTAGCCCCTCAAGTTCTATTTCTTGAATTTTTGGCACTAAAATCACCTTTCATCACATAAGAACTACATCTCTTATATTTTTGCCACAAACAACAATATTTTTACTTATTAGGTCATTCACATGGTCAAATGACCAAATTACCCTTTTATGGTAAAATGACAAATTTACCCTTTTTCAATCTTTTACTGTAATTTTCTTACCAAAAAGGTTTTCTAACAAAACCAATACTTAACAAAAATATCGTGGTTTAGTTCATTACATATTATCCCCAAAATCATATATTCATTACTTAGAAGTCATTTTGATGTCAAATGACCATTTTGCCATTTTTCACCGATTTTCTCCAAACTCTTGGAAATTTTCTATATTTCCCGTTACATGATTTTAAAACTTTCAAAGCATTATTTTGAATATAATAAAAATTCAAGATTTTTGGGTCGTTACAACTACCTCCCCCTTATTGGGATTCCGTCCTCAGAATCTTTTCGTATCTTAATAGTGTGATTTTTACTATTGAAGTTGAACTATTATTTCTGTCAACTTATTTACTCTCTACTCTTGACATTTATATTACAGATTTATATACTTCTTTTCACTCCCTACTAGCTTTCATACATGTACAACAGATTATTATTATCATTATTTCCCACTCTGCATTCTATATGTATCTATTCATACATGTTTTGAATCTTTCTATTTTCTCATCATATTTATTTATTAATAACTCAATTATAAGTTTACATTTTCACATACCTCTTAATCATTTCTTGTACATTACATGTACTACTTTCTTTACATATCTCATATCACCTTTTTCTTGTATTACTTTCACATTTCGATATACTAACATTGTAATTGCTTCTTTCATCTTCTTTTATGAGATTTCGGTCTCATTTACTCATTAAGCTTACTAATATAATCATGTTTTTTTTTTACACTAGTGCCTAATTTGGCACTTTGTCTTCTACTTACTCTTTCTCTACCCGTCTTTCAATTTCTCAAGCAACTTATAAAAGTTCATACTTATTTCACTTTTCATGGTATTACCATCTTGTGGTGTGATTAAGTCTCACACTCATATATGTTAACTTCTTGGTTACAAATATGAATTTTCAATTTCTTGTCCCATTTTAGACTTTTATAAATAAATTTTATCCCTTGATTTCTGTTTAGCATCCCAACTTTACCCAGTGGATTCTTTGGTGTTTTTAGTTCATTCCATCTAGTATTTCAAAATTCCAAACTCAATATCAATATACTTCATACATACTTCAAAGAGATTTTTTTTACACTTATTCTCAGTTTGACTCTTATAAAGATCAAAGCTGTCAAGGATTTATTACCATCTTTGTACACTTTTTGTCATAATATAATTCTATCTTGACAATAATATATAACTCATTGTCCCACATAACCTCTTAACACATGTTTGTAAATTATTAATTGTATAATATACACATGTATTTATATATATGCTTGATTCTCTTTTGGTTTAAGAACGCAAACCAACATTTTAGCCATTTTTATTCCATGACAATTTCTTGACACACCTCTTCACCACCGTTATCACTCTTTACCCTTTACTTGTTGTAGTTAGTACCAAAAATAATTTCCTTACCTTTACATCTTTTACCATTTCTTCCATGTGTTATAGGCTATATGCCTAACACATTATATTATTCTTTCATTTAAACTACATTTCTTTACACTCTGTATATCTCATATGTCATATAAGACTTACTTATTATGTATCATTAGATAGTGCACAACTCCCATTAATTCTATCATTATCTTTCGTTCTTTTGTATTTCGAAATTACATGCCCATTACACTATCTTACTCTTTGGCTTCATACTTTATAGTATTCTAATTAGAATACCTATTTCATAACTACCTTTATAATATTATACATTATATATATATATATATATATATATATATATATATATATATATATATATATATATATATATATATATATATATATATATATATATATATATATAAATATAAATATATATATCTCAAAACTTACTCATGCTTTTATATTCATAGGCGCGTATAAACATATACACACTTCTTTGTATTTCATGGTTATTAATCATGTACTAACCATTTCTCACAATCTTTGGATTCCTTTACCCATCATTTCTATTCGGAAGTAGTAACTTCCTGTCTGTTTACTATCGTTCTTTTCTTATCTTTGATTTTTTTTGTCTAATGTAAGTTTAGACGTTTACTCTTGTTCTTTACTTCGTATTGACCATGACCTTTAGTCATTTTCCTTACATACTTATAGTTTTCTTCCATTATCATACATCATTATACTCTTTCATTACTGATATTTCTTCTTTTATTTCATTCATTTGGTTGCGGAACTTAATTCCTGGCAACCACTATCTTATCATAATTTGTTTCACCTTTAATTTCTTGCCTAACATTTATTTAGGCATTCAACCTTTATTTCTCGATTCACATTCATTTTATCACATTACATTAATACATTTTGCTTAAAATATCATAATCTTTAACAATTTACCATTTATCATTCTTTTAAGGAAAATTTGAAATTTTAATGGTCATGCCCGAGGCACACCACCAGCTTGCATTAAACTCTTCTTTACCATTCTTTTATTTTTACAATTCTATGTACTATCAATATACTCTGCTTAAAATTTTCATTCTTCATGTAAGAGTCTTACAACTCCTATATAGGTAATCAATACCCATAATTCCTCTTTAAATTACTCTTATTCATACTTTCTCTCGCCTTGACAGGCATATATTTTAATATCTTTCAATCTGTCTAAAAATATTAATTATCACATTATTTCTTTTACTTTACCATACTAAGTGGTATATATCCACTGCATTATCTTTTAATACTCATAATTTTTTACTGGTTGTTATTACATAGGCATATAATTCCTATGTTTTTCTTACTACTCTCTTCAAGACCTTACCCACCAGAGTACCATAATTCATTTGCGATTCCACCAGTCTCAATACATATCCTGTGATTATGATAATACGGGCCCATATTACAATAATCACCTATACATATTGATTCTGCTGTTACCACAAGGTTTCATGGGACACTGGTTCCTTTAACATATAACACCATTGTAAATACATGGTGATCAATACTAGAAATCTTACTACTTTATAAACATAGCCTTTAATAAATTTAGACGGTTATGGAAAATATTATATAATTTTCCTAACGGTCAGATTTTTGCTCACTTTAAACGCTAACTTAACACTTCTTAGTGTTATATATCTACATATTTTAAATAATACATAATGTCTTAATCATTTAAGACATCATATAACATACTTTCATAAACTAACATTTCTATAGCATGAGTTTAAGCCTAGGAGTGGAACAAGCCAATCCTAATTCGCTTAAACTATGGCTCTGATACCAACTTGTGACACCCCATTTCTAATATTTTCAAATACTATGGTTTTTCGTATAAATACATGAATACAAAAATACGGTTTATCAAAAACCGATAATTTACATTTTTAAAACTGTGGGTGTTACAAATCCATACCAAATCTAACCATAGTCAGCAAGAAGAGGATTAAACCTTGCTTCCAAATTAGGAGCTAACTCAAGCTCCACTCCAGCTAAACTTCATCCCATTTATAGCAACTTATTTTAACCTGGAATACATGGCAAAACATAGAATACGTAAGACAAAAATTGTCTCGTGAGTTACATGAGTTTTAGACTCAAACCTTTAACTTCTTTTCCAACCTTTATATAAAACTTATGACATAAAACATCTTTCAAAGTTTTAAAATATTATCATACCATAGTTATTTATTCTTTTCAAAATCATTACGTATCATACCTTGCATAATTATCTTCTTTCAAAACTTTATAATAACAACATAATATAACTCATTACTTCTCAAAAATCATTCTATGACATACTTTACGAAAATAACATCGTTCTTACTTTCTTTGACTGGTTTTATAAGCTTGCTGGATTTTTATACTTAAGGCTTTAATCACTATAAGTGATACCCCAAGTCTCTATGGCTAGAAAGAACGGATCATCCCTGACCATAGAAATGCTGAGGCAATCTACTTCGCGATGAGGATTTTCCCCAGTAGACCCCTTACCTAACCCGGGTAGGTTGGAACATAGTTCCCTTACTAACGCTGTTTGCTACAATTACCAGTCATACAAAAACTTGCTGCTTGCTTGAACATTTCTCATAAACATATAACTTGTGGCTAGGTGCCAAACTACATCATTTTATGTCTTTATGGCTAGATGCCAAATTTATAACTTTCATCACATATCAATCATATGTTTAAAACATATCTTTATAACAATTTAGGCTTAATGCCAAATCATACTTTCCAAACATCTTATGGCTATATGCCCATTCATACTTGAAAACATATACGGTTTGTAACAAAAACATACTTCTTAAACATCTTGTGGCTATATGCCTATTCATACTTGAAAACATATATAGCTTGTAATCAAAATATACTTTCACATAATTGGTTCATAGACCAAAACATACTTTCACATAATTGGCTCATAGGCCAAAACATAACTTCAAATATAGCATTATACTTTCACAAACAAGTTAGAAATAATACTCTTGCATATAATTTCACATATAGAAATTTTATAAAAAATCTTAAAATTACTTACTTGCCATGTACCCCAAAATGGGTAAAAATACTGCATGTACTCACCTTGTCTAGTTAGAGAAGTCTAACTATAATCACTTCTTCCCGTTGAGTTTTCCTTTCCTTCAACTTTACTCCTTAATATCTAAGAGTTCATTTAACATTCTAGTTAATATAAGCTAGGCCCTATTAACAATTAAAGACCTCTTAATCTACATCTTAATAGATTAATATCACATTATTTACCCTTTTTTTTAGATTTTGATATCTAAGACGCATGGTCAAAGAATTGACCATAACTCCCAACTCAGAAACTCGAATGGCACAAACTCAGACATTCTGAAAACTAGACACAATACATGACAAGTCTCAAGAAGATACCGAGACTTGAATCACATTTTAAGACCTTAGAAAATAAGCGACAAGATTGACAGTGCAATCTGTCACAAATCTGGATTAGTGGAGGAATCACCAATTCCATTCCACTTGGGAATGGAATCAAGGGAAACCCTCTTACATAGGCATACTAGATATAACCAAGAGACTACCCTTCGAAATTCAGACCCAAAAGACAAACCAATTAAGAATTAAAAATCATACAATATGAAGGAAATGAGCAGCAACATTTCTGTCACAACTCAGCATAGGTTGACAAGATCTGTCCAACAACCTGACTTCTGAAAGGAAATAAGTCAAGCCTTTTGGATGAGTTACACTAGACATGAAGATAAAGCTCTCATCAAAAAATCAAACTCAAATCATAAGCCAACTGAGAATTAAAAATCGTGCAACAAGGACAATGTGCACAGCGACAATTCTGGTTCAGTCAAAGAGAAGGCATTGGAACCCCAGCTTCCTAATGGAATTGGATCAAGCCCTCTGGATGAAACACTGTAGACATGAGAATGACCTTCCCATCAAATTTTCAGACCTAAACCATGGAACATTTGGGAAATAAAAATCCCACAATTTGACCTAGGTGTGCAGCAGCCAATCTGTGGAGGTCGGGTTGCACACACCAAAATCCAAACCAAAACAATGAACTGGGTAAATTCCTTTTGGTCGAGTATGGCTCATGACAAGGTTCTTCTCCACACAAAATTTCAGAACAATCCAGTGAACACACGATTTTACAAGAATTTCACAACACAATTGGACACAGAAATCATACTCATGGAAATCGGGTTCAAAACCCTAGAAAACGACTGAACGAGGTCTGAACCCCAACTGATGAACCGAAGAAGACATCGAGACGAAACCATGGGCACTGGAATCACCTAATTTGGACATCGTATGATTTTTCTACGAATTATACAACATAGGACAGATTCTTACCTCTTTGAAGCTAAAATCTTTAATTCTTGCTTCAAATCCTTGAAAACTTGCTCACGGTTCTTGAGAGGATTTTGTTTTTTCCAGAAGTTCTCTCCTAAATTATGACCATTTATGATATATTTTCTCATATTTATATTTTCCATATTTTCACTTTAGCCCCTCAAGTTCTATTTCTTGAATTTTTGGCACTAAAATCACCTTTCATCACATAAGAACTACATCTCTTATATTTTTGCCACAAACAACAATATTTTTACTTATTAGGTCATTCACATGGTCAAATGACCAAATTACCCTTTTATGGTAAAATGACAAATTTACCCTTTTTCAATCTTTTACTGTAATTTTCTTACCAAAAAGGTTTTCTAACAAAACCAATACTTAACAAAAATATCGTGGTTTAGTTCATTACATATTATCCCCAAAATCATATATTCATTACTTAGAAGTCATTTTGATGTCAAATGACCATTTTGCCATTTTTCACCGATTTTCTCCAAACTCTTGGAAATTTTCTATATTTCCCGTTACATGATTTTAAAACTTTCAAAGCATTATTTTGAATATAATAAAAATTCAAGATTTTTGGGTCGTTACAACTACCTCCCCCTTATTGGGATTCCGTCCTCGGAATCTTTTCGTATCTTAATAGTGTGATTTTTACTATTGAAGTTGAACTATTATTTCTGTCAACTTATTTACTCTCTACTCTTGACATTTATATTACAGATTTATATACTTCTTTTCACTCCCTACTAGCTTTCATACATGTACAACAGATTATTATTATCATTATTTCTCACTCTGCATTCTATATGTATCTATTCATACATGTTTTGAATCTTTCTATTTTCTCATCATATTTATTTATTAATAACTCAATTATAAGTTTACATTTTCACATACCTCTTAATCATTTCTTGTACATTACATGTACTACTTTCTTTACATATCTCATATCACCTTTTTCTTGTATTACTTTCACATTTCGATATACTAACATTGTAATTGCTTCTTTCATCTTCTTTTATGAGATTTCGGTCTCATTTACTCATTAAGCTTACTAATATAATCATGTTTTTTTTTTACACTAGTGCCTAATTTGGCACTTTGTCTTCTACTTACTCTTTCTCTACCCGTCTTTCAATTTCTCAAGCAACTTATAAAAGTTCATACTTATTTCACTTTTCATGGTATTACCATCTTGTGGTGTGATTAAGTCTCACACTCATATATGTTAACTTCTTGGTTACAAATATGAATTTTCAATTTCTTGTCCCATTTTAGACTTTTATAAATAAATTTTATCCCTTGATTTCTGTTTAGCATCGCAACTTTACCCAGTGGATTCTTTGGTGTTTTTAGTTCATTCCATCTAGTATTTCAAAATTCCAAACTCAATATCAATATACTTCATACATACTTCAAAGAGATTTTTTTTACACTTATTCTCAGTTTGACTCTTATAAAGATCAAAGCTGTCAAGGATTTATTACCATCTTTGTACACTTTTTGTCATAATATAATTCTATCTTGACAATAATATATAACTCATTGTCCCACATAACCTCTTAACACATGTTTGTAAATTATTAATTGTATAATATACATATGTATTTATATATATGCTTGATTCTCTTTTGGTTTAAGAACGCAAACCAACATTTTAGCCATTTTTATTCCATGACAATTTCTTGACACACCTCTTCACCACCGTTATCACTCTTTACCCTTTACTTGTTGTAGTTAGTACCAAAAATAATTTCCTTACCTTTACATCTTTTACCATTTCTTCCATGTGTTATAGGCTATATGCCTAACACATTATATTATTCTTTCATTTAAACTACATTTCTTTACACTCTGTATATCTCATATGTCATATAAGACTTACTTATTATGTATCATTAGATAGTGCACAACTCCCATTAATTCTATCATTATCTTTCGTTCTTTTGTATTTCGAAATTACATGCCCATTACACTATCTTACTCTTTGGCTTCATACTTTATAGTATTCTAATTAGAATACCTATTTCATAACTACCTTTATAATATTATACATTATATATATATATATATATATATATATATATATATATATATATATATATATATATATATATATATATAAATATAAATATATATATCTCAAAACTTACTCATGCTTTTATATTCATAGGCGCGTATAAACATATACACACTTCTTTGTATTTCATGGTTATTAATCATGTACTAACCATTTCTCACAATCTTTGGATTCCTTTACCCATCATTTCTATTCGGAAGTAGTAACTTCCTGTCTGTTTACTATCGTTCTTTTCTTATCTTTGATTTTTTTTGTCTAATGTAAGTTTAGACGTTTACTCTTGTTCTTTACTTCGTATTGACCATGACCTTTAGTCATTTTCCTTACATACTTATAGTTTTCTTCCATTATCATACATCATTATACTCTTTCATTACTGATATTTCTTCTTTTATTTCATTCATTTGGTTGCGGAACTTAATTCCTGGCAACCACTATCTTATCATAATTTGTTTCACCTTTAATTTCTTGCCTAACATTTATTTAGGCATTCAACCTTTATTTCTCGATTCACATTCATTTTATCACATTACATTAATACATTTTGCTTAAAATATCATAATCTTTAACAATTTACCATTTATCATTCTTTTAAGGAAAATTTGAAATTTTAATGGTCATGCCCGAGGCACACCACCAGCTTGCATTAAACTCTTCTTTACCATTCTTTTATTTTTACAATTCTATGTACTATCAATATACTCTGCTTAAAATTTTCATTCTTCATGTAAGAGTCTTACAACTCCTATATAGGTAATCAATACCCATAATTCCTCTTTAAATTACTCTTATTCATACTTTCTCTCGCCTTGACAGGCATATATTTTAATATCTTTCAATCTGTCTAAAAATATTAATTATCACATTATTTCTTTTACTTTACCATACTAAGTGGTATATATCCACTGCATTATCTTTTAATACTCATAATTTTTTACTGGTTGTTATTACATAGGCATATAATTCCTATGTTTTTCTTACTACTCTCTTCAAGACCTTACCCACCAGAGTACCATAATTCATTTGCGATTCCACCAGTCTCAATACATATCCTGTGATTATGATAATACGGGCCCATATTACAATAATCACCTATACATATTGATTCTGCTGTTACCACAAGGTTTCATGGGACACTGGTTCCTTTAACATATAACACCATTGTAAATACATGGTGATCAATACTAGAAATCTTACTACTTTATAAACATAGCCTTTAATAAATTTAGACGGTTATGGAAAATATTATATAATTTTCCTAACGGTCAGATTTTTGCTCACTTTAAACGCTAACTTAACACTTCTTAGTGTTATATATCTACATATTTTAAATAATACATAATGTCTTAATCATTTAAGACATCATATAACATACTTTCATAAACTAACATTTCTATAGCATGAGTTTAAGCCTAGGAGTGGAACAAGCCAATCCTAATTCGCTTAAACTATGGCTCTGATACCAACTTGTGACACCCCATTTCTAATATTTTCAAATACTATGGTTTTTCGTATAAATACATGAATACAAAAATACGGTTTATCAAAAACCGATAATTTACATTTTTAAAACTGTGGGTGTTACAAATCCATACCAAATCTAACCATAGTCAGCAAGAAGAGGATTAAACCTTGCTTCCAAATTAGGAGCTAACTCAAGCTCCACTCCAGCTAAACTTCATCCCATTTATAGCAACTTATTTTAACCTGGAATACATGGCAAAACATAGAATACGTAAGACAAAAATTGTCTCGTGAGTTACATGAGTTTTAGACTCAAACCTTTAACTTCTTTTCCAACCTTTATATAAAACTTATGACATAAAACATCTTTCAAAGTTTTAAAATATTATCATACCATAGTTATTTATTCTTTTCAAAATCATTACGTATCATACCTTGCATAATTATCTTCTTTCAAAACTTTATAATAACAACATAATATAACTCATTACTTCTCAAAAATCATTCTATGACATACTTTACGAAAATAACATCGTTCTTACTTTCTTTGACTGGTTTTATAAGCTTGCTGGATTTTTATACTTAGGGCTTTAATCACTATAAGTGATACCCCAAGTCTCTATGGCTAGAAAGAACGGATCATCCCTGACCATAGAAATGCTGAGGCAATCTACTTCGCGATGCGGATTTTCCCCAGTAGACCCCTTACCTAACCCGGGTAGGTTGGAACATAGTTCCTTTACTAACGCTGCTTGCTACAATTACCAGTCATACAAAAACTTGCTGCTTGCTTGAACATTTCTCATATACATATAACTTGTGGCTAGGTACCAAACTACATCATTTTATGTCTTTATGGCTAGATGCCAAATTTATAACTTTCATCACATATCAATCATATGTTTAAAACATATCTTTATAACAATTTAGGCTTAATGCCAAATCATACTTTCCAAACATCTTATGGCTATATGCCCATTCATACTTGAAAACATATACGGTTTGTAACAAAAACATACTTCTTAAACATCTTGTGGCTATATGCCTATTCATACTTGAAAACATATATAGCTTGTAATCAAAATATACTTTCACATAATTGGTTCATAGACCAAAACATACTTTCACATAATTGGCTCATAGGCCAAAACATAACTTCAAATATAACATTATACTTTCACAAACAAGTTAGAAATAATACTCTTGCATATAATTTCACATATAGAAATTTTATAAAAAATCTTAAAATTACTTACTTGCCATGTACCCCAAAATGGGTAAAAATACTGCATGTACTCAGCTTGTCTAGTTAGAGAAGTCTAACTATAATCACTTCTTCCCGTTGAGTTTTCCTTTCCTTCAACTTTACTCCTTAATATCTAAGAGTTCATTTAACATTCTAGTTAATATAAGCTAGGCCCTATTAACAATTAAAGACCTCTTAATCTACATCTTAATAGATTAATATCACATTATTTACCTTTTTTTTTAGATTTTGATATCTAAGACGCATGGTCAAAGAATTGACCATAACTCCCAACTCAGAAACTCGAATGGCACAAACTCAGACATTCTGAAAACTAGACACAATACATGACAAGTCTCAAGAAGATACCGAGACTTGAATCACATTTTAAGACCTTAGAAAATAAGCGACAAGATTGACAGTGCAATCTCTCACAAATCTGGATTAGTGGAGGAATCACCAATTCCATTCCACTTGGGAATGGAATCAAGGGAAACCCTCTTACATAGGCATACTAGATATAACCAAGAGACTACCCTTCGAAATTCAGACCCAAAAGACAAACCAATTAAGAATTAAAAATCATACAATATGAAGGAAATGAGCAGCAACATTTCTGTCACAACTCAGCATAGGTTGACAAGATCTGTCCAACAACCTGACTTATGAAAGGAAATAAGTCAAGCCTTTTGGATGAGTTACACTAGACATGAAGATAAAGCTCTCATCAAAAAATCAAACTCAAAGCATAAGCCAACTGAGAATTAAAAATCGTGCAACAAGGACAATGTGCACAGCGACAATTCTGGTTCAGTAAAAGAGAAGGCATTGGAACCCTAGCTTCCTAATGGAATTGGATCAAGCCCTCTGGATGAAACAATGTAGACATGAGAATGACCTTCCCATCAAATTTTCAGACCTAAACCATGGAACATTTGGGAAATAAAATTCCCACAAGTTGACCTAGGTGTGCAGCAGCCAATTTGTGGAGGTCGGGTTGCACACACCAAAATCCAAACCAAAACAACGAACTGGGTAAATTCCTTTTGGTCGAGTATGGCTCATGACAAGGTTCGTCTCCACACAAAATTTCAGAACAATCCAGTGAACACACGATTTTACAAGAATTTCACAACACAATTGGACACAGAAATCATACTCATGGAAATCGGGTTCAAAACCCTAGAAAACGACTGAACGAGGTCTGAACCCCAACTGATGAACCGAAGAAGACATCGAGACGAAACCATGGGCACTGGAATCACCTAATTTGGACATCGTATGATTTTTCTACGAATTATACAACATATGACAGATTCTTACCTCTTTGAAGCTAAAATCTTCAATTCTTGCTTCAAATCCTTGAAAACTTGCTCACGGTTCTTGAGAGGATTTTGTTTTTTCCAGAAGTTCTCTCCTAAATTATGACCATTTATGATATATTTTCTCATATTTATATTTTCCATATTTTCACTTTAGCCCCTCAAGTTCTATTTCTTGAATTTTTGGCACTAAAATCACCTTTCATCACATAAGAACTACATCTCTTATATTTTTGCCACAAACAACAATATTTTTACTTATTAGGTCATTCACATGGTCAAATGACCAAATTACCCTTTTATGGTAAAATGACAAATTTACCCTTTTTCAATCTTTTACTGTAATTTTCTTACCAAAAAGGTTTTCTAACAAAACCAATACTTAACAAAAATATCGTGGTTTAGTTCATTACATATTATCCCCAAAATCATATATTCATTACTTAGAAGTCATTTTGATGTCAAATGACCATTTTGCCATTTTTCACCGATTTTCTCCAAACTCTTGGAAATTTTCTATATTTCCCGTTACATGATTTTAAAACTTTCAAAGCATTATTTTGAATATAATAAAAATTCAAGATTTTTGGGTCGTTACATCCCATCAGTCTCCCACTTGGATTCTTGATCGACTTGAAATTCTGCCATCTAACTCTGTGTAACTCCTCTTTCTTTCTTTCACACACACACATACACACACACACACACACTCTCTCTCTCTCTCTCTCTGTGTGTGTGTGTGTTTCCTCTCTCTCTCTCTCTCTCTCTCTCTCTCTCTCTTTCTCGTTATTTTTCATGTTATCTCTTCAAGCTTTTGGAAGACTAACTGAAGTCATGCACGTCTTCAACTTTTCAGTGATAACAACATTAGTGAACATATCTGTTAGATTCTTCGAACCAAGGAACTTTTCAAGTTCAGAGTCTCATCATATATTAGCTCTCTAATGATATGACATATCACACTAGAAACAAAATGACAATTAGTGGCATAGAAAAAGTACTGCTACCGAAGGCCTGCATAGCAATCAGGAGCTCAAAAAAATGTCACTAAGCGTCGTCATTAAAAGTCTTTACTGACACTTTTTAGTTGTCGCTGCAACTTTTTGGTTTTAGTGAAATTTTTTTTATGCCACTACAACCTTTAGAATTTTAGTGACACTTTTTATGCCACTATATACATACTAAAATAAATGTCATTTTCATGCTTTTAGCGACACATTTTGTACAACAAACAATTATATTAAAAACTAGGTATGATTGTTTTATTTAAATAGAATTTAAAATAATATCATTACTTTATTTACACGAACTTGATGATCATTGTCCCTGATCATATGTTATGTACCATTCATGTACAAAACATGTTAATAAGGCTAGATATCTTGTTTATTTTCACTTAATTCATACACATTTGCAACATTCCAAACAATTGAAATCTAAGGTTTATATCACTTTCATGTTTCACCAAATGGCATAATTCAAAGTTCATTCTTGATGTTTATTTGCTAATAATAGATTCTCTATATCCAAACTATCTATGTCTATTAATAATCTCAACATAACATGTGTGACATCCCCAAATTCGGCCATTTAAAAAAAGTTGTGCTTAATTTAATATAGAACTGTTGATTTAACAACAGTAATTCTCAAATTTTCAATACATTTTGATAACAAACATTATTCAAAACTCAACGGGATGTCAACTCATATATCAAGCCATAAGTAAAAGTATAAACTAAAATAACCAACATTATAAAGACTAAAATGTTTAAAATAATGGTTAAAGGAAGAAAATGGTAGAATGAAATATGCCCTTCTATCAGGAGGAAATTTGATGAACTTAATACGACCCAATAGTACTTGTTGATATTTCTTTATTATTACTTTGTTTTACAATAACTGTAATGTTACATTTGTTTGTTTTAACTTTTTATTTCCTATTATAACTTTTTAAAACATGTACAGGGGTGTGCATCCAAATGGATTCTAGTAGTTATGAGTAGATACGACCATGGAGCATATAATGTTGATTTGAAAAAAGGACTTACATACAGAGAGGATGGAAACTTACTAGACTATCTTGTTTGCATATAGTTATACCATTTATCGTAATATAAGTGTAGAGAAATATGTTTCTTTGTGGTTTAAGACATAAATGTTTCTTAATGCTTACAGGTACAACATACATCCAATCACTGGAATGCCATGTGGCCCAATACTTTGTACATATCATCTTTACCACCCAAGAAAATATGTGTGCCTTGGGACCAACATTTAAAAGAGTAAGGGATATGTTTGAAAGAGATGAAAGGTATGCGAAGTACTCAGTACGTAAGAAAGATTTTGTAAGGTTCTGTTACGACATGTAGCATTTGCAATGTAAAAGATCACAACAAAAAAATTATAGCAAAACAATTTCAAATGAAGGTTCATCAAGCAAATTAGGAAAAATAAACCAAAGCAAGGTGCAAGAAAGAAAAGTGAGGCTCATGGTCAAGGGGTTGAAGTTTTTCCAGGTGCAAAGAAGGAAGATGAAAATGTTAATTGTCAAGGGGAAGTAAAAATAAAAAAGAAAGAAGAGAACGAAAAGAGAACTTCGTATTTTTCTTTTCAAAATAAAGGTGTTGAAGATTTATGGGTTCAATATCTAAATTTTAATGGTGAAGGGGTCAAATGAAGGTATTCCAGATGTAAGGGGTCAAGATGGAATTTGTAATGATTAAGGGGTTCAAAATTAAGGTGTTGCAATTTTAGGGGGCTTAAGATCTAAATGTTAATGGTGAAAGGGGGTCAAAATGAAGGTGTTCTAGCTGTAGGGGTCAAAATGAAGGTGTTTCGACTATAGTGGATTATGTTAGACAATTACATACAACCTAACAAACTCTTGCTTTACATGCTTAACGGACTACTCTCAATGCTCATCATGTTGTGATTCTAAACATGATTAGGAAGTCTGAGAGGAAGGTGCAGTTGAAGATTAAGAAAGCAATTTATGATAAAGATGGTGAGGTAGCAGTTTAGATAAGACTGTCCAATTGGAGGAAGCCTAGTTGTTAGTGACAAGTCATTTTACATGTTAAGATGTTCAAATCTTTCTCAGACATTTTGTTATGCTTTTTTATAAGCTTATTGGATCTTTGGTACATTGATAAGATTTAAACTTTAACATGCAAGATAGTTTGTTATTTTGATAACTTAATGTTTCTTGGGTAGATAGCAGCCTGCCAATGCATGCTATGTTGATAAGTTCTTACATTATTAAGCTATTTTGATAAGTTCTTAATTCCTACATAAGCTTGTTTTGTTCAAACAACTACTTTATTGTAGCTTATTGAGAAGGTTATTGGTTTTGTATGTTGTAACCTCGTAATGTATGTCAAACATTTCCATTTCTTCATTACTACAACCATTACTGCAACCATTACAAAACAACACTACCAAACCCATTAGATTGATCAAACCAACACTACCATTACATTGACCAAACCAACACTATTATTCCATTTACCAAATCAATTCCTATTTTACATGAAAAACAATATCACTAACATCACAATTACCAAACTAATTGCCAAACAACTATCTTTGTTTAGCCTAGACTTGTGCATAGTTAACTGCTTCTCTACATCTTTTTTTTTCTTTATATTTCCACAACTTTGTTGGGCATTTAGTTGTTTCTCTATTTCGTCAAGCAACAACTTCTGTTTTTCGATGGTATCCTCATGTGCCAACAATTTTTCATGCATATTCTACAAAAGATGATAATATCAAGTAGTCAACTCAGGGTATGCTCAATCTCCTAATCTTCCTTTGGGTTCTACAAATCAAATAGAAATTTCAGATTCTTCGGGCAAGAAATCAAGAAAATTGATTATATTTGACTTACCACAGAATTAGGGCACATATCGCATGTCCTACCAGGGTTGTCTTTGGTCCATCTTGTGTGTGTTTCCACTTTCTACATATAATAACATAAACCTCAACAATGAAGGAAGATCAAGAGTCCGTATTGTTGCTCTAGGATGAAGATGAAGACATGTTGCCAATTCTTAACTTCCGCACCTAAAAACCACTAATTATATACAGGTAAAGCTACAATAGATGCTTACTTGTATAGTTAATATAGACAAATTAAGCCAACTCAACATGTTATGAGGTATAACCGATCATAATGACCATTTCAAACTAAAGTATCAGGTTAAATGACATTTTAAAACTTAAATGTAAGTTGTCAAACGAACACAAAATCAAAAGTCATCTGACCAAAATTGACATTATCCAATATAAATTTATATTTTTGCACTTTTATCCAAATTATGCTGATAAATCATCAATGAAATTTTAAGACCAAGTGACTAACAACTTGGTCCAGCCTAGCCAATATGATTAAACCCAATGTTTCTAAATCATCTAATAGATAAAAAC
Source organism: Cichorium intybus (assembly GCA_023525715.1). Lineage (NCBI taxonomy): Eukaryota > Viridiplantae > Streptophyta > Magnoliopsida > Asterales > Asteraceae > Cichorium > Cichorium intybus. Next base: position 33,353,073 of record CM042011.1, read on the forward strand.
CTAAGATAATACTTATTAATAAGAAGGTGTAGGAATAAACCTTTTTACCCTTTTATAATCTCCCGTTGAATATGAGAATCTGATAAATATGATGATGTAGGAAAATACATATTTACCCTTTTAAATCCGTCACGTGCCAAATGTCATTGATGGTAAAATGGTCATGTGTAAAACATGACGATGATATGGACATTTTTAACTGGTAGAAATGGACATGGATGTCTTGAAATGGGCCAGCCCATCTGTTACATCTCAGAAATCTATAATGAAGCAAAAAATGGAGCCCTAAAAATCATGATTCCATATTTTCTTCTCATTGATTAACCGACCCGCAAGTGTACAATTTTAGGTGAAGATTCCATTAAAGTTAACGAGTTTTGATATGCCCAATTCATCGGATTTAGCCCGAAAACTGACCTCTTTTTGACCCGAATTTGACGAACGCTTCTTCCTTTTCTTCTCTATCCAAATTTCTAGGCTCTCGACGACGGCAACCCTCTTCTCCATCTCTCATCGGAGACGAAACGGGATCTAGGGTTCAACCTTCATCTTCACACCGTACAACTGGTACGACTCCCCTTCTGTTTCATCGATTATAATTTGGACAAGAAAAGAATTCAAGTTCGAACAATGAAGTTGTCAGTTTCTTAAGCAATCAGTAACTCAGCTGGATTTTGTTAGTTATAGCTTCACACATCCTCATAAGTTGTAATTTTGAAATCAGACCATTCTTTAAAACAATTGAAAAAGAGCTTGTGTTTGAGCTGTAAATTGAATCATTTCAATGTAAACCTAACTAAATGTAATCTGTTTCCTTTTCGTTTGGAATGTTGAATACCTTCACTAACATCTATTTGAGATTGTTATTTTCCGAATTGGATAATCTGAGTTGTTGCATGGTAGAATGTTTAGCATGAAATCCAGACCTTTGGACCATAGTTAATGTAGTCATCCATCAACGCAAATCAATTAATCTGTCACTACTTCATCTTAACTGTTGGAAACTAGCTCTTCTGTATGTTTAATCGTTAAATCTATTGCAAATATGGTTCTGCTCTCTAAAAATAAAAATATAACTATCGTTCCTTTGATGATTATCTTTTGGCCACAGAAATCATAGCAGAATTCTCATCTTTCTACCATTTCTCTTCACTGAAGCGGCAAATCCAATTAGGCTTGAGTCATTAACAACACTCTCTATCATCAGACAGTTTGAGGTACCCTCTGTAATGTGTTTTCAGTCCTTATTAAAGATATAAATGGTGTTTACTTTCTTAAAATCCATTTGTTATCATACTAACACAGCTTCTTTTGCTCATACAGGTACTTTAAATAACATCGAGCAAAAACAATAACTACAGAATTTCAGAGATCTAAGGATATATTATATGACAACAAGCTGACCAAAAATGAATTATTCATCTGATGAGGATGATAAGCCCTTGGTTTTCAAAAGGAGCTCAAATTCTGATAGATTCAAGCATGCCAATCAACAGAAGCCAGCTGTCCCTAAACCAGTGGTTAGACCTGCTGCTAAACAAAAGAGTGAGTCAGATGATTCAGAAGATGACAAACCATTAAGTTCTAGAATTTCGACTGTACCCATTAAGCCGAATTCCAACCATGTGAAAATAATACCAACCACTAGACCACAAGTGAAACATGAAGATTCTAATCATAAAAAACCTTTACCTTCAAAAATTCCATCCAAGCCCTCTGTGGGACCATCTGTCAAAAAGCATGATGATTCTGATGATGATGATGATGATGATAAGCCACTATCTTTGAGAGTTAACCAAAACGGTTCTTCATCAAGGGATATTAATATTAATCAAATCAAGAAACCGAATATTGGATCAAATAAAAGACCCCCAAATGAGGAAAGATCTTCAAGTCAACCATCGGTCAAAAAGTCAAAGCTTTCAGATTCACATTCATCTCCACCAATCAACCGGAAGCCAGTGAAACCGGAATCTGAGTCGGATGATGATGATGATCATGTTCCTATTTCACAAAGAATAAAGAACCAACCACCATCAAGTAGTAAATCATCATCTGTAAAAAAGGTGATGAAAGTTAATTCGTCAAGTAGTACCTTCAAGAAGTCAAAGAAGGTGGAGAAAAAGTCAAAGTATTCCAAGCCATCAAAAGTTCCACCTGGATCCGGTGAAGGGCAAAAATGGACAAGTTTGGTTCATAATGGTGTAATTTTCCCACCACCATATAAGCCTCATGGTGTTAAGATTCTTTACAAGGGGAAGCCTGTTGATTTGACTCCTGAACAAGAGGAGGTTATAATCTTTTTCCATTTGTTTATTATAGCATCCTACTTTCATTTCTTTCTATTACAACATTGTACTTTAAGAAATGTAATTCAAGTAGAAAGCAATTTTCATTGTTATAATTGGTTAGATTTTCAAACCACGAAGAAAATTGAAAGTACAATGTTGCAATGGAAATAATTGAAAGTAGGATTTTACAATGCACAAATAAATGAAAGTATGTTGCTATTTCTTGTGTTTAGCCTTGAACTTACTGGAGATACTTGGATTTTTATTTTTTTGCAGGTTGCAACAATGTTTGCAGTGATGTTAGATACTGATTATATGACCAAATCCATGTTCAAAGAAAATTTTTGGAATGATTGGAAGAAAATGCTTGGAAAAAATCATACAATTCAGAGTTTAGAGGATTGTGATTTCAAACCAATATATGATTGGCATCAAAGTGAAAAAGAGAAGAAAAAACAAATGAGTACAGAAGTAAGTTTTTAGGAAATTTATCTTTGGTTATACAATAATTACTGAAATGTTTTGTTTTTTCAAATTTTTACCTTTTTGTAGGAGAAGAAGGCTATAAAAGAAGAAAAGATGAAGCTTGAGGAGAAATATATGTGGGCAATAGTTGATGGTGTGAAAGAGAAGGTAACTTTTATAAATATATCATAAGATTTTCATTTTGTTATTAGTTTTCTTTGAGTTCATTTCATAAAAAATATGATTATTAATTAATTTTACAGGTTGGAAACTTTAGGGTTGAGCCACCTGGCTTGTTTCGAGGCCGTGGAGAGCATCCGAAGGTTAAATTACAATTCTATCCCTGTTATGATTTTTTTTTAGCTTAGTCTATTGTAAATTGATAAACTTAGTTTGTAAATTTTATATTTTTCTTTTTAAAATTTCAAACTGTAATTATTACTTTTAATGTGTAGATGGGAAAGCTGAAAAAACGTATCCGTCCATGTGATATCACAATAAATATCGGGAAGGGCGCCCCAATCCCGGAATGTCCAATTCCAGGAGAAAGGTTCGACTTCTTTTTTATTTATTTGTTTCCGTCTGTTTGCTTGGATGGAATGGAATGTACAAAGTAATGGAATAAGTCATTACATTCCTGGATCATGTTTTGTTGGCCTGTTCTTTCAAGAAAGGTCATTCCATTCCAGTAGAATGAACCATTCCATTCCAGTCCTTTTCCAATTCCATCATTATCTGCTCTAAAACCCAAACTTTTAATGATTGACAGCTGGAAAGAAATTAGGCATGATAATACTGTGACATGGTTAGCATATTGGAATGATCCAATAAATGGAAAGGACTTCAAGTATGTGTTTCTAGCTGCCAGCAGTGCCCTAAAGGGTCAAAGTGACAAAGAAAAATACGAAAAAGCAAGGCTTTTAAAGGTAATTCAGATTAATTTTTTAATTTTCAAAAATGCCATTAATAAAATAAATATCTCATTTATTACCATTTTATTATAGGGATACATCTCAGGAATCAGACAAGCTTACACTAAAGATTTCACAAATAAAGATTTAACAAAAAGACAAGTCGCAGTTGCTACATATCTCATTGATAAATTAGCACTCAGGGCAGGAAACGAGAAGGTATTGCTATCGTGGACGGAATCGGAATTCGTGATTCCATTCCGATGTCTGATGGATTTGACATTTATACTTGCAGGACGATGATGAAGCTGATACAGTTGGTTGTTGCACATTAAAAGTAGAAAATGTCGAACCAAAACCTCCAAATATCCTCAAGGTATAAAAAAAAAGAAAATTTTAAAATTGCTACATTATTATATGTTTTGACTTTTGAGGATTTTCCAGTTTGACTTTCTTGGTAAAGATTCCATAAGATACCAAAACGAGGTTGAAGTTGAACTTCCAGTCTTCAAAGCAATTCAACAATTTCGAACAGGTACTTCATGCCTTCATTAAGGTATTATTATTGAGAGGGGCGTTAATGTCTTTTTGGCATCAGGGAAGAAGGGTAATGAAGACCTTTTTGACAAACTGGATACAAGTACATTAAATGCTCATTTAAAGGAACTCATGCCTGGCCTCACAGCTAAAGTTTTCCGTACATATAATGCATCCATCACATTGGATGATATGGTAATATCAATAAATACTAACCAAGGGCAAATTTGTCAAAAGTTACAACTTAATGAAGAAACCTCTGTTCTTCTTTGCAGTTAAATAGGGACACGAAGGGCGGTGGAAACATTGCTGAAAATGTAGTTGTTTACAACCAAGCAAACAAAGAGGTATGAAAAATAGCAATGTACTTTCATTTCTTTCTTTCTATTATAGCATTATACTTTGAAATTTCAACCCATTATAACATTGCACTTTCTATTTGTTCCTTATTATATAATTATATACTTTTGTAGGTTGCAATAATCTGTAATCATCAACGTAGTGTTTCAAAGTCTCATAGTGCACAAATGATGAAATTAAATGAGAAAATAGAGGAATTGAAGGTAAGTATTAACTAACTTGGTTTAAATTATTTTTTTTATAAAATATATTTATTAACTTAATATTGTTTTTGTTAGGGTGTTGTAGGAGAATTGGAAATTGATATGGCACGTGCTAAAAAGGGGAAGCCACCATTAAAGGGTTCTGATGGAAAGCCAAAGAGGAACATGAACCCTGAAGCGTAATATACTCTTGACACATAAATAAATAAATAAATAATTAAACATGTTTTTTTATTGTTTAATTAAATTTACAGGATACAGAAAAAAATCGATCAAACAAATGCAAAGATTGAGAAAATGGAACGTGACAAAGAGACAAAAGAAGATTTGAAAACAGTCGCATTGGGCACTTCAAAAATAAATTATCTTGATCCGAGAATAACTGTGGCATGGTGTAAACGTCGTGAAGTTCCAATTGAGAAGGTAAAAAAAATTGTTTTTTTTTTTTTTGACTTATTAATCTGGTAAATTGTTATTTTATTTATTTATTGAGAAGATATTTGTGAATTTAATGCAGATATTTAATAAGTCTTTATTGGCGAAGTTTGCTTGGTCGATGGACGTGGATCCTAGCTTCAGGTTCTGATACCTACGCAAAAATTGAAAAATAAAAAAAGAAAACAACGAATTACAATTTTTTTTTTTTTATATTTTCCATTTTATGTTGTTATTTAGCGACTCTTTGCGGAAAATTCATGTTGTACTAAGCATGTAAACAATCTAATGATGAGTTGTTGTTGTTATTGTTACTGACTATTGTTAATATTTCATATGCAATGTTTGTTAATTGTTATATTATAAATTAAATTGATGTTTAATTTGTTGTAGGTTGAATTTAGTTTTTATGTTTCAAACTTGTATTAAAAACTTTAATATTTTTCAATAATTTGCAGCACGTTACATGTTTAAATAGAACAAATAGTTTGACACATATTATGATGCTGGTGATTTAATAAAGACGCAAATTTTGAATATGCTAAACACATAAATTTGTAAAAAACTTGTAAATACGAAATATTTACACCAATCTTGTTATTTTGGTGTAAAAGATGGTGTAACAAGTGTGGAGGTTTTGTGGTCAATCCTCGAAGGACATGTGGATTATTACAGATTAAAACTTTTATTTTGGATCTCTTATTTTCTTCCTGTCTATAGAATATAGAGACATAGAACCAACATTGTGTCCCCATCCTCTTTTGACTCCGTCTTCTTTATTACAAAAATGAACTGGAAAAAAGTCAAAAAACATATCCCAAAGCAACTACAATCTTAATAAAGACAGCGACACATTGGACACGCCTACAATTTCAAAAGAAAATCAAAATCAATCTTTTAAAACCCGGTTTTTTAGTTGACCCGGTGCGGTGACCGGGTCACGGGTCAACCGGTCCAACCGGTTCAACCGCCGGGTCAACCGGTTTTTACATTTTTCATATATTTTATATTTTTCAGCATAATTATATATTTATAAAACATAAACAATGTAATTTAATCTTTTTGATTCAAAAAAAAATATTTTGTCCAGTTTGTATAAGAAAAATTTATCAAATTTGATGAACTAATAATGGACTAATCTTAAAAGTTTGAGTCTTGACCTCTTTAACCAAGTTTTTAAAGTCTAAATTCTATTTTTTTTTCAACCACCGGGTCAACCCGGTTCCGGATCACCGGTTCAACCGGTTTTTTGAGAAAACCGGCCGGTTCAATCCGAGTCGGAAATTAACAAAAAACCAGTCATAATTGACCCGCTCTCTTCACCGATTCACGGTCCAACCGGTTCAACCGGCCTGGTCAACCCGGTTTTTAAAACATTGATCAAAATGCCGCATACCAAACAAATTTAAACCAAACATTTTTGTAAGACGAATATGTAGTCAATTGTTTACTCTCAAAAATAACATTTATGTAGAAAGGAAAGACACCAAAATATACTAACACTTATAAGTTAGTGTCTAACAAATATAGATTCATTGACACTGCAAATAATTCCAATCTTAGACCAACAAGAGTGGAGGAAGTGGTATGTGCGGTGATGTACGTGGCATCACCACACCGCACGGGAACACCATCCCGTGCGGTGTGGTGAAGGTGAAGGGATGGGTTTCAAGGGGTTGGAACACCGCAGCATCATTCTCTCTCTCATCTCTTTTCTCTTTCTTTCACACACACACACACACACACACACACACACACACACACATATATATATATATATATATATATATATATATATATATATATATATATATATATATATATATATATATAAGTGAGTGGTAGTGAGTGATTACCATTTCTTATAATTGAAGGGGTGAGGGGTTAGTGTGGGGAATGTGAGGTGGCGCCTACGTGGCACTCCAACCCCTTGGGGTGAGTGGTCACAGTTCCTCTTAGTCTTATTGGTAAAGACAAGTGCTATGCAACCAGAAACAACAAAATGTCAAAATATAAAAAAAAACCACATTTTGTATCATCGTCAATTACACAGTCATGCCATGCACATAAGGGGACACCATTGGAGGATGGGCAGCCGGTGTCATGTGAGTGAGGCCTTGAGTGGCTGCAGTCGATAAAGTGACAGTTTCCAATTTTCTTCTGAAAGTACAAAAAGAATAAAAAAAATCCCTTTAGCTTACAAATTTCGTGCCATTTTATATGCTTTTTAAAATTCATACACCATGCACACACACATACACACACAAAGATACACGTACGTATGCACACACACTCACAAACTTGCTTGCTTGCATGCATACATACATACTATCACACACTATCATGATGATTTAATATGTTAAATGATCTAAAAACACGACAAAAAAACATGACATAACCATATGCAAAATGTAATCGATATTTTGGATATGTTTTTTAATCTACAAATTACCGCGTTTGAAAATGTCCTAGAACTAACAACTTAAAGAGAAATTGTATTGGTTCCTAATTTTTGTTCCTAATTTTATTCCTAACCATTTGAAATGATGACAAGTGTATTTACAGTTGTCATCATTTCAAATGGTTAGGAATAAAGTTAAGAACAAAAATTAGGAACCAATACAATTTCTGCAACTTAAACTACACAAAAACGTGCATATACTACCAAAATATTAATTAATCTAAAAAAATACTTGGTAAAAAGGTAAAGCATAACATTTCGTATAATAAAATTTATATTATCCCGATACATTGTTATTACACGAAAAACATCTATTGAAAAGCATAACTAAATTAGCATCAAAAAATATACTTAACTTGGCTTAAATACGATTATTTAAAGAAAAACCTGATCATATGTCATTTCCAATTTTCCATACCTAGATTGTTTGTATACCACTTTCCAAATGGAGTTTTTTACTTTTTACTCAAAAAATCAAACGAAAGGTTTTATAATAAGAACAATCCATAAAACAGTTTTATAGATACTTTTACAAAATCTGCTATATAAAACAAATTATCTGTGATCATTTCTAATTAAAGATTTAAGAGAGAGATCTTATTCCATTAAAATGTGTGCTTTCCTTTTTATCAGCATACATCGATAGATCTCCGGCGATTATTCTCTTTTCAGGTCTGCGACTCTTTACCCGTTACCCTTACCCATCGCTCCTTTTTCTCTTTCTCTCTGTCTCGTACACACCATAAGAAATCAGGTACGCTTCGTTCATCTTAATCTTGCGCACAAGGTTATCGTTAATTGTTATTTTGTCTGCGTTTCTGGTCGTTTTATTTGAAATTCAATGATCTAATTCAGTAGCTATGTATCGCATTATCGGGTAAACACTATCTTACATGGCTTTTCAACGATCAGGAATCTAATTCTCGATTGTAGACTTACGTTCTGAGGTCTGATAATTACAAAGTTTTATTTAGGTTTACGGAAGTCTCAATGCTACATTAGCACTCGAAATTCTGTTTCTCTTTGCTCGTTGGTTCATCTGAAGTTATACGGGCTAATTATTTGTTAAATTTGCTTTAGGTGAAGCTAGCGTTCATAATTGACTCGATCACTGCGTGATAAACTGGGTTGGAACTTGGAATTTAGCAATGAGTGTGGTTGGGTTTGATATCGGGAACGAAAACTGTGTTATTGCGGCTGCAAAGAACCGTGGAATTGATGTATTATTGAATGACGAATCAAACCGTGAGACACCTGCTGTGGTCTGTTTTGGTGAGAAGCAAAGATTCTTAGGCTCTGCTGGTGCGGCATCTGCTACTATGAACCCTAGATCTACTATTTCTCAGGTTAAAAGATTAATCGGAAGTGAATTTAGGAATCCAGCCGTGCAGAATGATCTTAAACTTCTCCCTTTCGAGACCAGTGAGGCATCTGACGGTGGTGTTTTGATTCATCTACAGTACTTAAACAAGAGACAAACATATAAACCTGTTCAGATTTTGGGAATGTTATTTGCACATTTAAAGCAAATGGCTGAAAAAAACCTCGAAACCCCTGTTTCAGATTGTGTTATTGGGATTCCATCATACTTCACAGATTTACAAAGACGTTCATATCTTGATGCTGCACAAATAGCAGGTTTAAGACCTTTAAGATTAATGCATGATTGTACCGCGATTGCATTAGGTTATGGCATTTACAAGTCTGATTTTTCCGATTCTGGACCTACAAATGTTGTGTTTGTTGACATTGGACATTGTGACACTCAAGTGACAGTTGCAGCTTTTGAAAAAGGGCACATGAAAGTTTTGTCACATGCTTTTGACAATCATTTAGGAGGTAGAGATTTCGATGAAGTTTTGTTTAAATACTTTGCTGAAAACTTCAAACAACAATACAATATTGATGTTTACTCAAATACCCGAGCTTCTGTAAGGCTAAGGGCATCATGTGAGAAGTTAAAGAAGGTTTTAAGTGCAAATGCTGAAGCCCCAATTAATATTGAATGTTTAATGGATGAGAAAGATGTAAAGGGGTTTATAAAAAGAGAAGATTTTGAGAATTTGTGTGGTGATTTGTTGGAAAGAATAAGTAGTCCTTGTATTAAGGCTGTAAATGATGCAAGAATAAATGTTGATAAGATATATGCTGTTGAGCTTGTTGGTTCTGGGTCCCGCATACCGGCTATTATGAGAAAGTTAACTTCTTTATTTAAAAGAGAACCAAGAAGGACATTAAATGCAAGTGAGTGTGTTGCTAGAGGATGTGCACTTCAATGTGCAATGCTTAGCCCGACTTTTCGTGTTAGAGATTATGAGGTTTGTTTTTAATAGCAATGTACTTTCATTGATTTGTTAGTTATAGCATCCTATTTTGGTTTCTTCCTATGACAGTATTGTGCTTTGAAAAATCTATCTAGTTATAACAATAGTGCTATAAATTGGTAGGTTCTCTATAGTTCAATGTCCTGATAAGAAATAAAGTGAAAGTACAATGCTGTAATGGGGGGTGGGGGGATTTTTTAAAGTACAATGCCTTAATAAGAAAACAATTGTGAATACAATGCTATGATAGAAAGAAATAAAAGTAGGATGCTATGATACACAAATAAATGAAAGTACATTCCTCTTCGTTGCATTTAGTCCTAGGAATTTTAAGGAAATAATTATTAAAATTCAGATTTAAGTAAAAACAATCATAGCTGAATCTTGTGAAGTTTGGTTGGCCTGTTGGAATGAAATGAATTTCATAAGAGAATTTTAGTATCATATGTAGATAGACTGATAGAGGTGTATTTTTGACACTCTCCTATATAATATTAGGTATAATATATTATTTTCAAAACTAATAAGTTAAATGTAGTAAAAGCTCATTAAAACCGAAATGAGATTTCAGTAAAAAAAGATTTTCTAGTTATTTTTAGGAAGTAAAAATATAACTTAATTAAAATCATGAAATTCTCAAAAAAGAAATTAATTTGCATGCAAATCATCCTATTCCATGTTACCATCTTACCGAATAACCATGTTACATTTATTTTTGATTTGTAGGTTCAAGATTCATTTCCTTTTGCAATTGGACTCCAATCAGATGAAGGGAAAACCATTTCACTACCCAATGGTGCCTTGTACCCAAAAGGCCATCCATTTCCAAGTTTCAAAATGCTTTCATTATATGGAACTAAAACTTTCTATTTGGAAGTTATTTATACCAATCACAATGACCTTCCTGTTGGAGTATCCCCTAGACTCTCCCATTTTACAGTAACAATATCTTCCCTTCTCACCTTTTATATTCCACTTTCTTACCCCCCCAAAAATTGCAACTTTTTCCACATTCAAAAAGTTAAACTTCTTGTCCCATTGACATCAGTACCCAAAAATTGCCAAAAAGTTGGAACAACTTTTGTTTTGCTTTTTTGGGTACTGAAAAAGTTGCAAATTTTGTCTCATTGACATCAATATCAAAATCACTGAGTTAATAATTAATTCTTTTTCCAGATTGGTCCTTTCACAAGTGGGGAAAAAGCGAAAGTAAAAGTTAGATTTCATCTAAATCTTCATGGAATTGTAACAATAGAATCTGCTTCGGTAAGTATATATACTTTTTAATTCCCTTGATCTTGTAACATAAATCTAATTATGTACCTTCATCATGTTTCTTGTTTCAGCTTATAGAAGAAGATCATTCAAACAACAATGCTCATTCGCCTTCAGAACACATGGGAGTTGACAACCACATGTCAAATGGCGATTCTACCCCTTCCACTACACACACCGTAAGTAACATCATGTTGAATCCAACACTATGAGTGCCCATCTTTTTAGTTTCTATTTTATACAACAGTTTAAAATTGTTTTAGGGTGATGAAAACGAAACGAGAAAAGGAAAGGGTAGGAGACGTAATATTCCGGTTTCTGAATATGTATTTGGTGGAACAACAAAAGATGAATTATTCCAAGCTCAAGAAACCGAAAGAATGTTGGCACATCAAGATATAGAAGTCGAGCAAACTAAAGAAAAGAAGAATACCCTCGAATCTTTCGTCTATGACACACGCGAAAAGGTATTTTTTGGTTTGTCGGAATCGGAATTGAATTCCATTCCGTACTTGCATTATGGTGATTGAAGAGAATTTGATGTGGTTTAGGTTCTAAGTTCGTACCGGAGCTTTACCACAGAGGAAGAGAGAGAGGAAATTTCTAGAAATCTTCAAGAAACTGAAGACTGGTTATATGAAGATGGTGATGATGAATCTCAACAAGCATATACCACAAGGTTGGAGGATTTAAGAAAGGTATATTTTATATCTATTTTTCAACTTTTTACTCCGTGTATAATTTTTTAATAATTATAATATAATAAACAATGCAACATTTTATGTATTTTTACAAGTTTTAGTTGAAGTACTTGGTTTGTTTATAATTTATAATTCAAATTATTAAGTATTCCTTTGTATATAATATTTTTTCTACTTATTAATTTTTATAATTCTTGTAATTTCATTTGTTTTTTTTACAAATATTTAAGTATTCTGTTTGCAAATTACAAATAATTGAATATAAATAAATCTGCCAATTTTAATTGAAGTATTCGGTTTGTTTATAATTTATAAGTCTACTATTTACTGTGTTTGGTTATTAAATATAATCATTTCAATTTTTTCTATAAATATCTATTCCATTTGAAAATTTCTTATAATTAAATATTAATATAAATGACATACATTCTTTTTACATATTTTATTTGTTTATCATTTTATCCAAGTATGTAAGTATTCCGGTTTCTACTCTTATAAATTACAAAAATTCACTAACGTTTATTTGGTCTGATTTATTAAAAAAAAAAAAAAAAGTAATTTTCCTTTGTTTATGTATAGTTGGTAGATCCTATTGAAAATAGATACAAGGAAGAAGATGCACGAGCACAAGCCACAAGCAGTCTTTCAAATTCTATTAAAGAATATCGTAAGGCTGCAGATTCACTTCCCCCAACTGAGAAAGAAGCAGTATGATCCTACTTTCATTTCTCTTTATTACAACATTATACGCTGTAGTTTGAAAAGTATACCCACTTATAGCATTGTACTTCCATTTTCTTTATTACAACAGGTTTACAGTGAATGCAGTAAAGCTGAAGAATGGTTGGTTGAGAAATCCAAACTTCAGGATTCAATGCCCAAAAATGCTGACCCAATTCTCCGGTCAACTGATATTATTCGAAAAGCCGAGGTTCTTCAAAGGTAACTTTTATTACAGCATCCTACTATGAAATATATTTTTCAAAAGTATGTTGTCCTAATAAGATAAAATATTGGAAGTACAATGTTGTAATTGGGTAAATGAAAGTACGTTGCTATTTCTTATATCATAATCAACCTATAATTAATTATTGACAGTCTGATTAACACAAAGTTGAGCATGATTTCAATCATCCCAAACTATGACTCTTAAGGGTGTAAGCCAATGTTTTTGGAAGGAATACAGTTTTTCTAAAAATTTGGAATTTAAAAGAATTAAAATATCAAGGAATAATAAAATGTAAATATCTTTTAATTTTATTTATATATATATTATTGTTGTAATTCAGAATGTTGAAGCACATAACAAGGAACAAGTATTCAGCCTCAAGTTACGAGGAAGCCATGGGATCAAAACAAAGGGACAAGCCTGATGACATGGATGTGGATTGATGATTTTATTATGTATTGATGAAAACAAGCATTTTGTCCATCAATAATCAAATTTTGTTTGGGGGGATGCTTTGTTTTTTTTTATGTCTCCAAGGTTAAATTGCTTTTGGTTTGTTGTGGCATACGAGTTGTATACTTGCATTCTCTATTCAAAACTTTGTTTTCATACTTTTCTATTATCAGAAATACGATAGTCTAATAAAATTATTAAAGGGTTAAATGTACTTTCAGTATTTTTATTTATTTATTATGATATCCTACTTGGCTATTGGAACATTGTATTTCAAATAGATCCACCTAATAACAACGCCATTCAAATATCATTAAGGGCAATATTATCATTTTAAGTCGGTTCGGGACTAAAACTGTAACAAATCTAAATCATAAAGACCATCTGAGTGAAAAGTAGAAGTTGGGGATTAAATGAGCAATTTACCCCAACCATATGAATGATTTATGTAATTTAATAATATTTTTATTTGTAATTGTAAAAATTAGTCTATCAACTTATGAGTTTAAAACTGTATAAGTACATAAAGTGTTTTGATAACTTGTCTAAATCTTTGCACATTTGAGTGTGGAGATGTTGATAAACTCTCAAATATTTCAATATTTAAGCTTTACAACCCAAGTCTATAAGTATGGAATATTTGTTCGTGAAAATAGTTTCTATTATGATAGTGAAAATTGTTTATAATTTAATTAACATTCCTATACATGAGTAGTTTCCTTGAAGTACAAAGTTGTAATAGGAGGAAACAAAATTGAGTGTTAAAATAAACAAGTCTGCATTCAAAATGACTCCCTCATAGCATATAAACAGGATCTTAAGGTGTGTACAGATTGCAAGGTGTTATCGGGAGAGGTATGTACATCGTAACACATTGTTTGGTCGTTGACTTACTCTTGAGTAGGAGTGTACAAAAGGGAGATAAATTGATAGCCACATATTATCTGAAAAGATAAATGTTGCAAGATCTAAGGAATTAAGGATAAGGTGGTTTTAGAAGCAATTTTTTGGAGTCATTCTTCGAGGAATGCAAAGCAACTAAGGGTGAGCATATGGACCGGGGAACCGGGAACCGGAAGTACCGATCGGGCCGGGACCGGGTCTCAATTTTTTGGGATTTTTGGAACTGGGAACCGGATGGAACCGAACCGCGGAACCGGCCCAAAACCGGGAACCGGACCAGGGTACCCAAATAAAGCGACAATTTGAATTCTATTAAAAAAAAAAAAACAAAACATCGGCTGTTTTTGGCAATCCTCACGTCACACAGCAGAGAAAAAAAACCCCCCTTAAATCCTACCCTCAATCGACAACCATCATCATCTTCTCCACTTTCACCTTCAATAATTCCAAATATGGATGCTCATGAAGATCAAGTAAGATTATATATTTGTACTGTATGTTTTTAGTTCAATTTAACAATGTAGGATATTGACAATGTAGGATTTGAATGGGTTACCAAATGTACCATCATCAAGATAGCGAAACTCGGATGATCATGATGCTAATAATCCAGATGGTAATCCGGCTAATTGGATTGGAAAAGACTTTGATAACCAAGTAAAAATTGTATTTTTTTTTTCTGTTTTAACACTTATTGTTATTTTGGTAATATGAGTTTTTCTTAAAACGTTTACATCTCACTCAATTTAAGTTGTATTGACCTGATTCTTTTTCCAACATGTAGTTTAGGTTTTGTAGATAATTTTAGACTATAAAAACTCTTGATTTGCTTAAAAATTGAATGAGATAGAAGCCTCGCAAGATAGCATAGCAAATCAGGATTTTTTTTTTCTGGTTCAGCACTTATTATATAATCTGAGTTTTGCTTAATACGTTTATATCTCACTCAATTTAAGTTGTATTGACCTAATTCTTTTTCCAACATGTAGTTTAGGTTTTGTAGATAATTTTAGACTATAAAAACTCTTGATTTGGTTAAAAATTGAATGAGATACAAGCCCCGCAAAATAGCATAGCAAATCAGGATTTTTTTATGTTTCAACACTTATTTTGTAATCTGAGTTTTGCTTGTTTCTTCTTATTTTGTAATCTGAGTTTTGCTTGTAATATGAGTTTTGATTGTTATTTCTTTGTTCTTTTGATATATCCAATGTTTCAGAAAAGCATGGAAAGGATACCGACGCATTCAGACTTTGAGAATATCAAAAAGATGATGGAGTTCCTTGAGAAGTTTAAGAAGAAAACCGGAAAAGTTTCGTGTTCATCAAAGCCTGTCATCCATACGTATACCCGGGAGATCCTAGACATAGAGCAACATCTTAGGAAACATGAAGCAAACCAGATTTTATGTTTATGGTACCGGAGATGAAAGAAAAATATGACAAATATTGGGGTGACTACGACAAGATAAGTGATTATGTCTTCTTTGCCACATTGTTAGATGCTCAATGCATGCAAGTCAAAGTTTATGAAATTTTTTTTACCCAAATGCTTAAAGCCAAGAACAAATATAATCAGTGGTCCGTTGATGAGATAGAATCGGAGGCACGTGCAAAGGTTGTTGATATCGAATGTTGGACAAGTTATTCAAGACATACTTGGAAAGTCCAAACACGGCCTCGTCGTCTCAACAAGAAACTCCCAAAGAAGTTGTTGATTTTGATGACGAAAACGAATTCTTTGGAAGCTATCTGACCTCGGGAAGTGTCCCATCGTCTTCGTCGGAATGTCAATTACAACGATACTTAAACGAGGACCCAATCGGACGTGAACAAGGATATGATATCCTCACATGGTGGAAAAACAACGTGGTGCTTTTCCCGATCATTGCTTGGATGGCAAGAGGTATCAACCTTTTTTTATTTCAATTTTCATATTTATTTTATAAATTCATGTCGTGTATTATACACTAATTTGTTTCTTAATAGATATTTTGGGGATGCAAATTTTCACCGTAGTATCCGAATCCACATTTAGTGACGGTCGTCGAGTAATTACCGACTATCGTTCAAACTTGTCCGTTGTGATTGTGGAGGCATTGATATGCACTTAAAATTGGCTAAAAAAGAGTAGCTTGCATATATATGCTATGACGAAGTACACGGCATGTTAAATGACGATGATCTCGCTATTGGTAATACTTGTTACATTTTATTTTTAACGTCTTTTTACTAATTGTTACATTTTATTAAGTAATAACGGTTTTCTTTTGCATTATATATAGACATTATGGATGCTATACATAGCTTGAAGCTAATGGGGAAGAGATCGGGAAATTAGTCATAATGTCATATAGATGTTGGATTTCACATATTAGACTTTGTTTTTTCTTTGTTGGGAAACTTGAAAGTATGTTTTGATTGTTGGATATTTTGAAAGTTTGTTTTTTCTTTATATTTATAAGACTTTCAAACTACAAGTACGTTGCTAATTCGCGTTTACCGGTTCCAACTTTTAGGATCCGGCAAGAACCGGAACCGGTAGAACCGGCGGTCCGGTTCGGTTCCATATTTTCACCATATTCCGGTTCCCGGTCCGGGTCCGGGTCAGGCCGGTTCCGGCCGGTTCGATTCCTTTGCTCATCCCTAAAAGCAACTCTAGAATACTATGAGCGACACCATCAAAGTGGTTGCTAAAACATACTTAGGATGTTAAAATAGAAGACCATGAATATAGAGAGTCATGAGAATCATGATGGAGGGGGAAGTATAAGGTGAGGTCAAGATAAAGCAAACCCACGTTAAGCAAGTGTTATTGAGTAATGAGGATGGGAAAAGAGGCGTAGCGAAATGAATATACTAGGAATCTAAATGAACAGACAAAGGAAGAGGTGACTAACGCAAAATATGTGACATATAAAGAGACATATAGGTGACTAAACACAAAAGAAAGGGGTGTAGAATATACAAAGTTTGAAAAAGACAGAATGAGAAGCCAAAGGGACATAAGACATGGGAGACATAAGGTATATTAAGAATGACAAAAAATGAGTTCTAGACAAAGACGAGCATAACAAGAGGAAATGTGGTGGTCACTTTCATCCTGTAATTAACAACACTACTTGGTTGTATTTGACCTGCCCGTGGTAGGAATATGGTGTCCTTTTTTGTAGCTTATCCATTTAGCTTCTTGGGTAAGTCAAGATGTTGGTCAATAAAGAACGAGCATGCGTGGAAATTGTAGGTCATAGAAATGATGATGTTGTAGTGGATATATGGTGTTAGACATGATAATCAGAAATTCACTAAGATTGGCATTAATCATTAAGAAATCAAGGAACGTCAGATTACATTGGTCCGATCATGTCTGTAGGAAACCACCAACGATTATGGTTACGAGGATAGAGACGATCACTATTGATGGTGCAAGAAGAATATGACACACAAGAGGGAAGTGGGAATATAATGTGAGGTTAAAACTGAAGGATTGGACTGTTACTGATGACATGACCCTGATAGAAAGAAAGGCGTAGAGGCTTAAAATTAGGATGGTGGAGTAGCAGTGCTATGTTTGTCACATATAATTTACCATCTTTCTATTGTCCCTCTTTACTTTTAGCTTTCGTTACTAGTACATACTTCTTCTTTTTCTAGTATCTGCTTTCACACTTTGTATTTTCAACATTTACATGCTTACTTGTTTCACCTATTTATCTTTAGCTTTATTGTTAGTTTATATGTTTTTAGTCAAACAAAAATGTTTATAATCCATGGTAGCTTATATTCCATATGCATGAGATCGTCCGATGTGGATTTATGTTGGAGATCATCAATGCATGAGATAATCCATTGCGGGCTTGTATTTTCCTAATGCATGAGATCATCCATGGTGGCTTATATTTCATATGCATGAGATCATCTAGATTGGGCTTGCATTTTTCTTATGTCGAGATCATCAATGGAAGTATTCACTTTATCCTCTGATATGTTGATGATTTTAGTGTCATCAACACATTTAGTGTAGTTAGGATTAGTTTGAGACAAGTTGAGTTCAGTTTGGTTATTCTCTAAGACTGGAGGTGCGTGATGCACATTCAGATAGCTAATCAAGACTCGGGAACACGGGGGTCCGGGGGCCACGTCTCTGGAGGGGTTCCAGTGGGCATTACCCTTATCGGCGGTCCCACTGGCCGGTCAGTGGGCAGCGCTTCGGCCCGAAACATAATCCATAGTAGAAAAATGGATCCAACCAATTTTTCCCATCAAATTCCAAGGGTTGTGTCTCTTCCAAAAGTCGTGTTGTTTCATATCATACTCGTCATCTTCTTCCCATAAATTGAAGAATTGAACGTTGCAGAAGATACACCGAAATAAGCATCATTACTCTGCCAAAATTCTATCTCATGAAAGCACAATCAATTACAAGGTATTTTGTGTTTATGATTTTGGATTAAGCGTGTAATACAAATCGATTTCTTGGATTATCTCATATTTAAATTTGTGTAACCCCAAATATAAGGTCGAATTATAGATATTGAAAACACGATCCACAAAATTATCAAAGTAGTTATTGTTATTTGAATCCATATTTCTAACACCATAGTCTATTATTTACATCTTACGTTGACCTTATCTTATTCTCAGGAGACTTGGGTATTATTGTTGTCGTGGATCTAATTTGTTTTATACATAAAAATCTGACAGAGAAGGAAATTAGACGACAACAAAATAAAACGGATGAGTGGTTGTGACGAAGTGCAATTCAATTTTATTTCTTCGTAAGACAAAAGCTCTTTCACAAAAAGTGCACATTCAGAAAATGACACCTGAGGTCCGCAAAATTGGGCCTATAAGATATAAAATTCCATAAAATACACCTGATATTCATTGAACCACACACCAAAAAGAAGACAAAATTACGTAGACTATTTGGACCTTAGAGATCGGTTGAATAGTAGCCAATGACATTATAGTTGGGATTACAAAGTACAGAATACTCCAATTTAACGACTAATTTTTAAATGTCTCAAACCGCTATTAAAAAAAGAAATCTAATTTAAACAAAGATATTAGGATTTTAATGTCGTTAAATACATTTTGAACGATTTGAAACCTATTTAGTTAGTCTTTATTTTCGTTATTATATATATATATATATATATATATATATATATATATATATATATATATATATATATATATATATATATATATATATATATATATATATATATATATATATATATATATATATATATATATATCTTTGTCCATTTGGGCAGTTAAATATAGTGTACAACTCAACCTGATTCCTTCATTATATTTTGTTCAAAAGTGTTGGATCCACTAAATTATTGAAAAGGCCAATCACTTTTTTTATAATAGTTTGCTTTATCGTATATCATTTATTGGGAACCGATACATCTATTCTGAAAATAATTTTACAGGAAGGTTTATATTTAATTCTTTTAAAGAAGATACCAATTTTCATGTCAATAAATGGCCATCAAACGATATGTACTTACTCGTTTCTGAAAATTTACACGATCAGACACAACGATTCTAAAGTATAATAAATTGTTTGTTAAGTTTCTAAACTAAGTTAATATTATTAAAGTTCAAATATGTAAATATAACTAAAATAATTCAAAATAATTGATATATTAAAATTTCTACACTTCACATCTTTATCATGAAAAGACCAATTTTTTTCTCAGTAATTATGGGATGTCTCTCTCAGTCTCTAAAGTCTATATAAGATGTATTGTTTTTTTTTCTTTTATACACAATATGCAAACTTTAGATATTTTGATAGCCTTTTTTAACATTATGAAGTTAATTAATAGCACCTATATATAAGCTCGTAAATAATGTCCTAAGTTTTATCAACTAGAGCAATAAATTAAAATTAGAAAACTCAAAACATTGTTGAGATATTGATGAGATAAATAGAAACATGAGTTGTATGTGTCGTTCATTAATGATTATTTGTATGAGGGAGAAGTTGGAAGTGGATTTGACATGTCTAACCTAATTCGTATCAAGTTTAATACTTTGATTTCTAAAACTGATGACATATTTATTTTGCTTTCGTTGTTAGTTATATCAAATAACTATCATGTCACCCATATATACTACTTTTGTATGCCATTATCATTTATACGAATTATGCATTCTATTCTCATGACCTCAATACTTAACATGATATTTGAACCCTAAGAGAAATACTGCTCTTGTTAATGTGTATATGCCTCGATGACTCATAGTTACTCGTGCATGTATATGCCTGAGTCACCAGTAAGTTCAACGACAGATTATGAAATATACTGATAAGAGGTATTTTTAAATTTTAGATGGTTTTCCCAAAAAAAAAAAAAAAAAATACATTTATGACGAGCATTTTTGTTTTTAAAAGATAGTAATGGGATGAAATGCACGAGGGACTCGCGTGTTTGGAATCTCACATTTTAAGTTACTATATATAGAATGAGAAAGATGCACAAAGTCCTTGAACGTTGATCCTGTTCTCGCTTACCTGTTGGCATTTATGGTTAGGGTTAATAACATAAAAGTAACTGTAGTTTGGTCAAAATTCCGATTTAACCATTATATTTTTTTTTGTTTCATAAAAATCACTCATGCTTTCAAAAAAATCCATATTGACCACTATTTATTTTATTTTATAACTTTTAAGGATTACTTTCATCGAAAAATTATGTGAAATTTTTCATATCGACATTTGAAGCAAATAGGGATGAGCTTTTGACCCGGAGAACCGGACCGGACCGGGAACCGAACCGAACCGGAACCGGAACCGGAACCGTGTATTCGGTTCAGTTCTCGGTTCTCCATTTCCCACAAAATCGATTCTCGGTTCTTCGGTTCTCGGTCCGGTTCGGGCCGGGTCCGGAACCGAACACATTTCTTAATAGCACACTACTTGTATAATCAAACCGGAACCGAAACCGGACCGGGACCGAACCTGTAGGAACCGGAACCGGGGTATTTGGTTCGGTTCCCGGTTCTTCGTTTTCTATAAAATCGGTTCTCGGTTCTTCGGTTCTCGGTCCGGTTCGGTTTGGGTACAAACCGATTCTCATCCCTAGAAGCAAATATTGGAACTTCATTGCAGTGAAAATAATATATAATGTTGTCTACATGTGATTTTGGTCTTCGTAAGTGCAGCTCTTCGGCCGCGTTATGAATGCATATGGTGTCCAAGTGATCCACTAAATTTTGAATGTGACGGGGATAAGAAGTGTTCCGAGTTGGCGGCATACAATCATGCTTTTTATTTGTTATAGTGGTCACAATGTATCATTTTGAAAATTTGAGTGGTTTTTACGAATTTTTTTAAAAATACAACTGGTTTTTAGAACAAAAATATAGTAGTTAAACCGGATTTTGGCCAAACTACAATATTTTTTATGTTATTAGACCTTATACTTCTAATAATTTATTGAGTTTTTTTTAAAAAAAAAAAAATCACAAAGTTTATCATTTTATCTTAAAATTTACAGTATTTTTTTTTAGGAAATTAAACATTCATATTTGAAGAAGTTTTCAAGAAAAAAAATGATTGATATTTAAATTTTTTAAGAAACCATCATTTTAAGAAAAACTTTTTTATACAATACAATGTAATTGCTAACCATGAAATAGAGTTTGTTAACCACCAGGGGTGAAAATGGTTCGGTTATGACTAAAACCAAAAGTGCACCGAAAGTTTCGCTTTTTGACTTTGGAAATACCAAATTGGTGTTGGTTCCCCGTTTTATTGAGAATTTTGGGATCATCTAAGGAGTTTTGGGATTATCTTATAGTTAACTCCACCCAAGACACCATAAAACAATTGTGTAGACGAGAGGAGAAACCGACGATACTAGATATAATTATGTCCATGATGAGTCACACTACACTTCTAATTTGCTTCAAGGTTTACGCGTTAGAACTAATTGCAAGAGTATTGAGCCTTGTACCAACAAAAAAAGGTTTCCAAAATACCATCTAAAATATGGTGTTAAGAAGTTCCATCACCAGCATATTTAAAAGTCCAAGTCATAAGGCTTATGTTTTGTGACAATTCTAAATTTAGTAAACAGAAGTCAACCGTAGTCAAACGAAGCGTACGTTAATCCATATGTTGAAAAGTAATTTTTCCATAATTTTATGACGTATTATTTGATATTATAATACTATGTACGCTAATTCAAAACAATTATCGAGTAAACGCCGAAAATACGGTTAGTAAACTACTGTAGCGTAAAAATTCGATAATCGTAAAATTATTATTTTGAGAATATAATAATATTCATAAAACAATGTATTCGTAAATACGAACCTGTGGATATATAGAACGTCGAAAACGGAGTTCGTATGTGAAATTTACAACAATTAAACCGCTGTGAACGGATAAATGTACACATGGTTTGGACTCAAAATACAAAACGTGGTGCCTTAAACATCAAATATGGAATAAAAAATTATATATTATGAAGCGTAATCACGTCTAGTATTTAATTTCAAAGCCAAACATAATTTTCGGTAAAATGCCGAAAATCGCGTAATCGGAAGAATACTGCGCTTAAATGCGTATTTCATCGTCTAACAAGTTATGTTTCCATCTAATTAAATATTTAACAATGTTTTTATACATAATATTTGTTTAGAACTTCATTTCTTCATAAAACTCATAAAATCTCGCTAAAACGTATTACGATTCTATAAAAATCACTTATTTATATAAGTAGATTGCTATTTGTTATAAAATTAACCCACCCCACCCCCCCTACCCCATTGGCTGAACATACTATTTCCCATGCACATCACAAAGTCAAAAGCTAGAATCCTAGACTAAAAAGGCTATAACTACAATTAATCAAATTTAAAATCCATAAAATCAACTTTACATCTCATTTGAACATAAATCACCAACATTTTTCTCTCATCTCTCTCTCAACTCTCTCCTCTCGGCTCCCACCACCACCTCTCAAACCCTCCACCACCACTTTCCACCACCATCTTCCACCATTTCAAGTGTAAAACACCTCTTTCTTGGTAAGTTAGTTCCTTTTGTGATTTTAAACATTATTACACAACTTTTATTCATTTTACACACACTAACATCTACATAAAACCATTGTGTAATAGATTTGTCCAAGGGTCATTTGAATTCCGAAGCCTAGATCCTTGTTTCTACCGTCAATCCCGCGAGAACAACCTTGTTTCTAACTAAAGCACGCATCAAGGGTGAGTTCATACCCCTCATTTTCATCTTTTCCAAACTTTTAGGGGAGAATACAAGTTTATATGCTATATACAAGTTTATACACAAGTTTATATACTATAAATAACGATTTACACAAGTTTATAAACTAGTTGTTGTGTAAAAACGTTTTTGACATGAAATATGTTTAGATCTATGTATTGTGAACATTATGAAGTATAATTTTTGTGTAAAAGTCACAAAACTATAAACATATTGTGTAAAAATACTAGATCTTTAAAAAGAAAAGTCACAAGAACGAAAACTAGAATAAACTACGTTTTTATGATCGGAAATACGACTTTTCTAGCAAAAATGGTTATAACCAAGTTATTACACAATTTTTGTGGGAAATATCTTAAAAGATGTTGTTTATAACCACCTAAATAAGTTATTTCACCTATATTCGTGAATATATGCTTTTTACGACGGAATACTAAAAATAAACTATTATAGAAGTAGTTTGTGGATACAAAGGTTACTATAACATTTTGAACAAGACAAAATAATTATATAAAAATATATAATTATTATACATTACTATATTATCATGGGAAAAATGATAATGGACAAATATAAGGGTTTTTTCATATACAAATTTTACGTAAACAAGTTGATTGAATACATATATTTTGTGAGACAGATCTTCACAGTACTTTTATAAGTACCTACTATAAGTCCTGAATTTATAACCAGAGTCTCTGTAAGGTAGCGTGATATTTGTGTATAGATCTATACGGGATTGACAACCCCGCACCTATGGTTGCTAGCTACAACTACGACCGACGGGTCAAGGGTGACAAATGTCATAACATTCTGACGCCTGAAGAACGTCGCAGCAGGCATAACATGTCGCAGTATGCTTATAGGGTGTCTCACATGGGAAATCAACTATACATTTTGTTTACGTGGAAAAATATACACTTCAAATAGTTTTATAGTATATTACAACTTACGTTATACATTTTTAGTCTTTAGACATTTTAAGACTGCAACACGTTTATAAGAAAATATTGGATTTTCTGGGTTACGACACTATATTTTACAAGGAAATGGATTTCTCATACAAGTTTTATGGTATTAAAACTACATTCTAACAAGTTACAAATATAAGTATGGTTTTACTTATACATACAAGTTTTATGGAATTAAAACTACATCTTAATAAGTTACAATTATAAGTATGGTTTTACTTATACACACAAGTTTTATGGAAATTAAAACTACATTTTATCAAGATATAAATACAAGTACGGTTTACTTATACATACGAGTTTTATGTAATTAAAACTACAATTCAGTAAGATACAAATAAAAGTACGATTTTACTTACGCAAAGGTTTTACAGAATTAGATCTATAATTAATCTACGAATAAACATGTATTTACATGGTTTCATATAAGAATAAGACTATGTAATACTATTTTCAAGTATAGAACACTTATACATTTTCGGTCTTTGCGTTTTTAAGACTACGACTCATTTATAAGAAAATATTTGATTTTCTGGTTTCAAACACTATCTCTTTACAAGGAAAAAGGACTATGGATTTTCTCATACAAAAATCTTATGAACCCACCAACGTAATGTTGACACTCTTTCAAATTACTTGTATTCTCAGGTAACAATTAGTTAGGTTCGACTAACATTTTGGAATGGGACGCGAAACCGTCTCTTTTACTTATTTCATTATCATACTGTAATTGGGTTGAAACAATATCGTTTGAACAATGTAACTTTCCAACTATAACGTATGATGGTTGTTTATCTACTTATGTTTCAATGTATGCAATGGTTGTGATACTATGTCCCGTTCCGCCCTTAGACGATTCCGTCATCGTGGTTTGGGGGTGTGACATGTTCATTGTAAAGCTCAAGACGAATTACAACCTAGACTAGAGATAGGGATGTCATCGGGTCCAGGACCGGACCGACCCGGACCGACCCGAGTTTGGAACTGACCCGTTTTGAGGTGAGATGTGGAACCGAGAACCGGACCATATAGAGTACCGCCGGTTCCGGGTTTTTCCTCGGTTCGGTTCCGGTTATCCGGTTCCGGACCGGGTAGAACCGAAAAGTCATTATAGCGAAAATATACGAATCGGATTAGACTTGGTCTCTGTTAATCACAAACAGGTAAGACTTGGTCTCTGTTTTCACGGATGAATTCTCAGAAACCACACACAATACATGAAATCAGATTTGACAATATATGAATCTGATTAGAAAAAAAAACCCCAGTCTTAAATCGGGTTGGCAATATAGGTAATCAGATTTTAATCAAACAGGTAAGATTTGGTACAAGTTAATCAGAAATCAACTCGTTCATATACACCCATTCATGATTACAGATTAATGTATATATGATTACAGATCAACTCGTTCATATACACCCATTCACGTCCAATTCTTAGAAACCAATTATCGATCAACTCGTTCATATACACCCAGAAAACTGAAGAAGCAAGGACAAGATACTTACGATAGGTTCTGATTAGAGAGTAAACCCAATTCTCCTGCACCATTGTTGTTCGTCTGTGTAAAAGCTGAAGGTCGTGAAGGGTGATCGAGATTTGACTTGGGAACGAAGGGTGAATGTGTGTTGATCGGTTCATACGTGTGCGAGATTTCCTTCCGTAATCGGTATCAGATTCCATTATGACCTTTCATCTCACCGGGGCGGGTCTGGGAATTTCCATGAACCGGTTGGAACCGAACCCATAGAACCGATTACCCGATTGAGTGTCTTATCAGAACCGGGAACCGAACCATTATTGTCTAGATTTGACCTAACTAGAGATATGTTATTTTGTTGGGGTATCCTATCCGATCTTTTGGATATTTATTTTAAAAACCTTCTAAGAAAAAAAGTCTTTGTTGCTTGAAGGGCAAACTTCCTTGAAAATGAGCTAATGTCCCAGGAGACTAGTGGGAGTCAAATTGATCTTTTCAATCAACAAATACATTAATGTTGGCACTGCACTCAACTAGATGTTGAAAAACCTATTGAGCCTCAACAAGCAGCCAATTCGAGAGGTTGAGAAGGAAATTTACATATATTACTTATTGGAAATTCAAAAACAACGGGAACTATGATAGAGATACTGAATGATGCACAATGAATGAGTTGTCTTATTAGTTTGTTATGATCATTCTGTAGCAATGTTTGAAAATATTTACTATTGTGCTTGAAATTCACAATAAACTTTGCATATTACTGCAAGTTAATTTTGAAATAAAAACCATAGCTTTAGAAGCTCCAAAAAAATACACCCTATAACCACAAATCCATATCCCTAAATCCTAATTACAATTGGCACTAATTATAACCTAACATAAGTAGCAGAAAGAAAATCCAACTAAGAATGAGAAACAATTTTAAGTTCACTACTTCTTTTCAACTTGGTTAACTAATGGTTCCAATCTATTGATGTTTCTCAATAAACTAGGTATGATGATCATGGAACGGGGATACATAGGAGGGTCTACCAATCTTATAAAGCAACAAATTAAGCCCTTCTTGTAAAAGAAAATAATTAGGTTTATTATGAGAAAATGAAATTTTATGTGATTAGAAAAAAAATACCTTCAATGGACAATACAAGTGTGGATGGGGCCGTGCAATTTAGATAGTAAGAAAATTGTGAACCGTGACTATGAGGTGGATAACTGGTTTACACGACCCGTAATTGAACCGGATGCTTAGAAAAATCAAACTGAATCGAACAGTAAGAAGGCGGTTAATTATGGTTCGGTTCATGGATACCCACAAAATATAAAAAATCAAAATCAATAGAAACTAAAAAGTACATGTATGCCAATTTTAAAGCATCTATTCAAAGCAAGTTATTCAAAAATAAAAATGTTCAACAATACACAATTTAAAAGTACATAACATAAGTTTAACAACTTAAAAAACATCTAACATTTATTTGACAACACAAAAACCAACAGTTGAATACTTAAACGGATTTCTATTTTGAAAAGATCGCATATATATATATATATATATATATATATATATATATATATATATATATATATATATATATATATATATATATATATATATATATATATATATATATATATATATATATATATAGATATATATATATATATATATATATATATATATATATGTATGTATGTATGTATGTATGTATGTATGTATGTATGTATGTATGTATATATATATATATGTACGTATGTATGTATGTATGTATGTATGTATGTATGTATGCATGTATGTATGTATGTATATATATATATATATATATATATATATATATATATATTATTTATAATTTTATATAATATATGTCGGTTCAGTTCAGATATACGTGGATATTTAAATGCCCAAACCGTAATCAAACTGCAGGTACCCAGTTTTTTCCGATTTTGGTTTTTTTCGGTTTCGGTTCTTTCGGTTTCGAATCTGCCTAATCGGTTTGGCTTTTTGGTTTTGTGGTTTTTTTCCACACCCCTAATGGACAAGCCATATAAGTTTCTTCATAGGTTATTTATGGTTCGTATGGTCGAGTATAGGGCGATGATGACTTTTTTCCTATTAGTGTGTCTCTGGAAAAAAAGAAAGAAAGAGTAAAGAATAAAATAAAAAGAAGGGATTTAATATATAGTAGGAGAGAGATGAGAGGTATGTGTTGTGTCTAATTGCTGAATTTAAACAGGAGTTAGATACATGACCAAAACAACAATGAAACATGCCCATAAGGGTATACTCTGCAAAATTTGTACTTTCAGAACTTGAACCGTAGTTTTTTTTGACAAACACATGACCAAATTTTATTTTTTTTCCTTTAATATATAGAACAATTTGATGTAGCAAAGTAATGGACGTGTAGAAATATCTGTAATGACATTTGCTTCTAGTTTATCTGGTGTACATACGCCCACCTATGGGGTGCTGAGGTGGAGGCAAGGCCTTGGTCGGAACACCAAACCCTACATTTAGCCCTTCCATTTTGAAGGACCAGCGAGTGGTGACGACCTCGGACTCTATTTTTCTCTTAATTTCTTTTTTATTTCTCTCTATTTTTTACTTGTATATTTTGTATTAGAACTTGTACATTTCTCTTGAAAGATTAAAGAAGGATACAACATAGCTTGAAAAATAGAATGAAAGGAGGAAGGGTGTGATGGGGTGTTTGCATGACACAAAATGACGAAAGATAAAAGATGAATAATTGAATATACCACATAACTTTAGACATGAATTCTTACTTATACATGTGAAAGTAGTGAAAGATAAAAGATGAATATACAACATAGCTTTAAACCTGTATACATACTTGTACATATGATATTGATTAGCTTACAATACATGTACATAACACGATACCAACATAGCTTTAAACCTGTATACATACTTGTACATATGATATTGATTAGCTTATAATACCATGTACATAACACGATACTTGTCTCTAAAATTTTGCGAATCATGCCCTTCAAGTGTTCAACTTGTAATAATTGCAATGAGAACCTTAATAGTCTAGTTGTTATAGGTTCATACTTATCGTTCACATCTATTTTAGGATAGATGGTTTGGTTGACGATGAAGTCATGTTTATCATAATGTTTTGCCATTAAGTTTTAAGCACATATCTCGTTTATATCACAAGTTTTAGCCAACCATGGATAGTGATTTTTAGTAAACATCATTGTTAATTTGTATCGGGGACTAATTGGTAACATATCACCAAACTAATGACCACTTTTCAACATTTACTACAAAATAATTCCCATGTAATATGAGTATATTTTACATTATAATTATTTTTTGATTTTTTCAAAATGGTTTATTTCTTTTTACAAGATCCTAATGAAGACTTTATAAAACAATTTCATAATTTTTTTTTTCCAAAATTGATGATTATTTGTTGATAACTATATGGTTATTTTATACCACACATAGAGATGACAAAAATAATCATACCCGACGGATACCCGAAACCCGACACCGAAGTTAACAAATAAATCCCCGAGTTGAGCAGGGAAGGGGATGGGGACGGATAATACCCGATATACAAATCGGGGATGGAGGCGGATGGTTCTACCTGTCGGGTCCCCATAACCGTAACCAAAACTCTAATTGACTTATTTAAGTTATTGTTTGTGTTTGAATGCCTTTTTATGGTTGTAGTTTATAAATTTGGAATTATTTATATAAAATTTCAAGAACTTGTAACAGGAAAAAAAATATCTGATTATCTGTTTGAGATCCCCGTTCCCTGTTAGGGATGGGGATGATGACGGATTTTTAATACCCGACGGTTATGGGGGCAGTTATGGGAATGGGGACGGGGATATGGTTATGGGGATGGGGATGCAATCACCGGTATACCTGTCACCGTTGCCATCCCTAACCACACATCAACCATTTTTAATCGTGTTAGGGATTATCTATTTTAAAATTCAAATCACATTCTAAAGTATGTAAGAGTTTGTGTTTTAACTGTTGTAATTACATGTAAGAAACTCATCGAAATCATCTAATGATACAAATTTAAGAGCATTTTTTTTTGGAACCAGCGAATAGATATGGTTTCACCTGAGGGTAATCAGCCCCGCAACCCAGGGCGGTTGGCGATTACCTAAGGCGCAAAGGCCTTTCCCCTCCACCTAATTCGCCTTCTAGGAAAATCCCCCACATGGGGTTAGTCGGAGTCGAACTCCAGACCTCCCACCACATGTGTATATAACCCAGGTGCATCCATCCAGCGATGAAAGTTTTTTAAAAGTCTTTTCAAACCAATAAATTTTTGAAAATTGAAAAAGTCATTGGATGAGCTTTTCCAAACCAAAGGTTTTTCAATGAGCTTGTAAATCTACAAACTATTTTTATGAGCTTTTTCAATAATCATAGCGGGTCTTGAATTTTCAACCAATTATAAATAGACAATTTATAAAAATAAAAATAAAATAATAAAAACACAACCAGTAGATCCCAAAAATAAACAAAATAAAATAATCTCTATTGTGAATATACAATAAATTTTTTATTTTAAGTTTTTCCTTTTTAATATTTCAACAAAAAAAACTCTGCTTCATGAATACTCTTCAGAGAATTATCTAAAAGTCTGCTGTGAATATCATAATTGACATCTTTTTTTATTTTAACAAATATGATAATTAGTTTACAACCTAATATAGTTCGAAAACAAATTTACTCTAATACAAATTGCTACAAATGTTTAGGACTGTTACTGTAATTTACCAAACTACATATCCTTTTCTGTAAATATGAATAATATATAACGGCGACGATAATGTAATCATGAGCCTCTGTAAATAGCTTTCACCTGATTCTGGAAAGGGCTACCAATGGATTCAAGCTCCACACAAGATGGTGAGCTGACTCAACCCATCTTGTTAAATCACCGGAGCTCGCCGGTGGTTCAGCCGCCGCCGGGGGAGCTGGTGAGCTCGGAGCTGGAGGAGATACTATCGGATACCAGTTTAACTTTCTTCCGGCGACACCAAAAGGCGATGGCCATCGAGCTGTATAGTTTGTTCCGGCTAGCAGGTCCGGCGATCATAGTGTACTTGCTGAACAACGTGACGTCGATGTCCACCCAAATCTTCTGCGGTCATCTTGGTAACCTTGAGCTGGCGGCGGCGTCCCTCGGCAACAATGGCGTCCAACTTTTCGCTTATGGTGTCATGGTACGATCGCTTTTAGTAATTAATATTCCTTTTGAAAAAAAAAATTGTAGCCATAAAATTTCTTAAAAGGAACATCTAGAAACTTTAAGAATTTGATTCCATTATTTCATCATAAGAATGGTACTGCTTCTTAATTTTTAAATTAAATAGATGTTTATGAATGGTAAAGTTTTCTTGCAAATAATACTCTTGTCTTTTGTTGTGTAAAAAAAAAGCATTGCTTTTTTTAGTTTTACTTTTAAGTTGTTCGAAAACTTAATCAACCTTCCTCTTCAAATATCAAAATTAAATAGATGTTTATGAATGGTAAAGTTTTCTTGCAAATAATACTCTTGTCTTTTGTTGTGTAAAAAAAAACATTGCTTTTTTTAGTTTTACTTTTAAGTTGTTCACCTTCCTCTTCAAATATCAATCTAATGTTACGTCAAACTAAACGATGACTGACATGTTTTGTTTGTACTTCGTTTCTAACATGGTCCTAAAATACCTACGCAAAAAAATCAAGGATGGACTTGTCCGGTCCATGTGTTCTGGATCAAGTGTACAACTTGAAACCGGGTTCAAACAAAAAGAACTAATGTTCTATATATTTGTCTTTTTGTCAAAAAGTAGAAGTTATTTTTAAAAAAAAAAAAAATTTGGTGTTTCAGAAAAATAAATTGTTAGTTTTTAATGTATTATAATTTTAGTTATATTTATTTTTAGTATTTTTCAGCCGTCGGATATTTATAAGTTGTTTAATTATTTTCATATTTTCTTCATTCACTATATTCAATAACTATTGTAATAATTATTGTTTCGATTTTCATTCGTCGTAACTTTTCTGCATATTCTTTTTGTAGCTTGGAATGGGAAGTGCAGTGGAGACTCTTTGCGGGCAAGCCTATGGAGCCCAACAATACGAAATGCTTGGAATTTACCTCCAAAGATCAACCATCCTTTTAATGGCGACCGCCATTCCTCTCATGTTTCTCTACATTTTCTCCAAATCCCTCCTCCTCCTAATCGGCCAATCCAAAGAAATCGCCGCCGCAGCCTCCCTCTTCATCTACGGCCTCATCCCCCAAATCTTCGCCTACGCCGCCAATTTCCCAATCCAAAAATTCCTTCAAGCCCAAAGCATCGTCAACCCTAGCGCCTACATTGCCGCCGCGATGCTGGTGGTTCACGTTATCTTAACCTGGCTCGCATTGTACGTGTGGGGTTGGGGGTTATTGGGCGGCTCGCTGGTTTTGAGTTTTTCGTGGTGGGTGATTGTGGTGGCGCAGTTTGTGTACATCGTGAAGAGTGATCGGACTAAAGAGACGTGGACTGGATTCAGTGTGCAGGCGTTTTCGGGTCTTTGGGCGTTTTTGAAACTATCGACGGCGTCGGCGGTGATGTTGTGTCTGGAAACTTGGTATTTTCAGATACTGATTTTGATCGCCGGTTTGCTTCCGAATCCAGAAATAGCGTTGGATTCATTGGCTGTGTGTGGAACCATTCTTGGATGGGTTTTGATGATTGCCATCGGGTTTAATGCCGCTGCAAGGTATTCTTCAATTTTCAATTTATACGATTCAAACGGACCGGGCTTAAACCAGGCCCAAAAATTCTATTTGAAAAAAGTCAAAAACCATGCTTTATGTTTTTCATGAATTACTTTGGATTTTATATATTCATGTTTTTAGTGACAAAACTACGTATATATGACAGTGTGAGAGTTAGCAACGAGCTAGGCGCAGGACATCCAAAATCAGCTGCATTTGCTGTTGTTGTGGTGACCATGACGTCATTTGTGGTGGCTTTGATATGCGCTGCCATTCTCTTAGCTACACGACATGTCATAAGCTATGCTTTTACCGACGGAGAAACCGTCGCAAATGCTGTCTCCGAACTTACTCCACTCCTCGCGCTTTCCATCCTCCTCAATGGCGTTCAACCCGTCCTTTCAGGTAATATATTATAGACACAGGAAATGACATGTTAGAACAGGTTTGTACTGTGTTATGTCATAAATGAATTACTTTTTTTAGTGAATGATAAAGAAAATGAAAATGAACAAATATATATATATAGGGGTTGCGGTTGGATGTGGATGGCAAGCATTTGTTGCATATGTGAATGTTGGATGTTATTATGTGGTTGGAGTTCCGCTTGGTGTTTTGCTGGCCTTTTATTTTAACTTGGGTGCTAAGGTACAAGTTTTATTATATATTTATGAGTAACTTAATCACTCAAACGTATATTTTTAAATGTTTACTGGCTATAAAATGTAGGGGATATGGTCAGGCTTGGTAGGGGGTATGACGATGCAGACGTCCATTTTATTATGGGTTACTTTTCGGACGGATTGGAACAAAGAGGTGAATCTTCAAAAATAGTAAATAAAATTTCAGTTATGTTCTTTGTTTTTAGTAATTATTGTAACTGTCTTTATGGAATTTTCAGGTAGAGCAAGCAAGAAACCGAGTCAATAAGTGGCAAAACAGAAAAGAGGAGCCTTTGCTTAATAATTAAGAACTTTTATTTTATTAATTTTGAACTGTATAATTTCTTTATGTTAACAGAAAGTAAGGGGCTTGTGTGCAACTCAATGGATGTTGATATTTTAATCAGCGAAGGAATCAATCTATCGTGGCTTTTCTTCAAGATGGTCAAAAGAATTCCGCTTCAAAATCCAATGTTGATAACAAACAACTTGTAAATTCACTACCTCAACATCACATGAGAGCTTCACTCATTAATAATAAACTGAAACTCTTATAAGCAACTTTGTAAAAAAAGATAAACAACAATACATTACTATTTTCTAAACATCAACTTTCTAGTATTTTTAGAAGAAAATTCATATATTACAGTTTCATAAGCAATATTCTCAAGATACTCATTCTCAATTAAAATCAAAGCCAAAGCATTTAATTTGTCTTGAGACATGGTAAATCGCAAATAAAGTTTAAAAATTTTAATTTTCAAAAGATTCTCTTGTTATTTTAATCCTTTTAATGATTAGAGACAGTGATAAACACAAGACACTGTACAAACGGAAAAACTAATAACCTTTCTTTGACTTTTTGTACTTCATTATGAATTAACAAATAAACCATTCAAATATACGATCATTAGTCAAAGGGGCGGGTTAGGCGTTCATTGCTGAGTGATGGCTCGCTATCTAGAAACCTTTTTTTTTATTATTGGCCCAGGATGGCCTTCTCTCTTCCTAATTCTCCCAATGAGACCTCTTTCACCATTCAAGATCAATGCTTGCATCAAAAGATACATGGGTGAAAGATGGATGAGCCTTTACCCTTATAGAAAAAGTATGGTACTACGGTCGGAAGATTGAAAGAAATTGAAGATACTAACCTACAGCAAGTCAATGAGAGGTTGATGAATGGTAAGATATCAAGCAATAAAAACAACAATTTTTTATGAAGATATAAGCAACAGATCTGGCGATTCAGTGATGTCGTAACTTCTCATAGTTAGGTTTCTTAGGTTTTATTTTTAAATTTTGTTTTTATTAGTTTTTAGTGGATTTTATAGAAATTAAAAAACATTGTTGGAAATTGGTTTTAGAAATGCAATCTATATTTTTCTTGGATGTAAATTCTTTCTTTAAATTACTAATAAGAAGGTTTAGGATTTGTGATAAGTTTTTGATTTTTTTCTATTGTTTTCTTTACAAATAAAATGACTTTCAGATTGTAACCAAGGGTTACATTGTTTATGAGTAATTGTCAAGGCTAATTATAATAACTCATAAAAATATATATTTTCTAATAATATTTATATCATAACTATAGATCTTCTTCTGAATTTTGTGGCCCTTACCAAATGAGGCCCCGTGCAACCGCACCACCAGCAAACCCCAGGGCCGCCACTGTTCATGGTAAAGGGTTTTACTTTATTTAAGATTATCTGATCAATATCTGGATTCTCCTTGCCTTGAATGGAGTCTAATACAATAAATATATACTGGAAACATACCGAAGTTATACAAATGGGTCTATATCTAAAGGATAAGTATGGGATGCACAGCCAAATGTACAAGTTATAAACAATGATATATATTAACATCTCCTGACAGTTTGATTGAGAAGAGGCATTCAGACGTTCAAGCTGGATATGGATCTAGTAAGTAGAGAAGATGGTAACCCTTTCGTGAAGATGCCAGCGTCCTATGAGGTAGATGGGATGTGACTTACTCGAACATGGCCTAGTGCGAGTTTTTGATGGACAAAGTGATATCAATCTCTATGTGTTTAGTGTGTAGGAGTTGAACCGGATTCAAGGTCATGTATATGACACTAATTTTGTCACAATAAACAAGTATGACTTTAGTCACCGGGTACTGCAATTCACATACCCAACATGTCTTGACAACCGTGTTTGCGACCTCGCAGTATTTTGTTTCGACACTAGAACATGATATAAGCCTTGGTGTTTCGAGGACCAAGAAATGAGGTTATCCCAAAAGGATTATAGAGTAGTCAAATGTAGATCAACGAGTGCCTAGAACCCCCCCCCCCCCCCCCAGTCAACATTAAAATAAGGTATGAGGATCGATGTGGGGAGATAGGAAACAAAATGGAAAAGTTTTTTTTTTTAGAAAAAACAACTTAAAAACAAATGAAACATCATGAATAAATAATGGATCAACGAGTGCCTAGAACCCCCACCCCCCCCCCCCCAGTCAACATTAAAATAAGGTATGAGGATCGATGTGGGGAGATAGGAAACAAAATGGAAAAGTTTTTTTTAGAAAAAACAACTTAAAAACAAATGAAACATCATGAATAAATAATGGAAGCTTTATGACTGATTAATTAGGCTTGAAACTGGAGTGTGGAAAGCTAGGTGGACATTGTTGAGAAATATGCATGTTAATTATAAGTACAACCACCAAGTAAGTAATGTGTTAGCATCGATGACGGTTCATGACTATATTAGATGGGATGATAGGTTTAATGAAGCATTTGATAATAATCTTACAATCCCAATGATGTTGAGACGGGAGGTAGTACTAATAATGAAGCACATGAAGAAAGTCCAAGTATACAACGTACGAACAATGATGATTTTTATATGGAAGCGATACAATAATAATACAATATATTATTGTGGGAGATATAATGGGATAGTAACGACGAATATAATATAATATCACACATGATGTTTTTTAGGAATTATTTAGAATTTATAAACTCATTTTGTATGAAATTAATTTTTAATATTTAATCAAAAACTTAAAAGTTTTGTAAGAAAAACTTAATATGCTATTATATATTTTTAATATTTGTTTAAAAGAATATTTAAATAATTAACTATAAAATATTATGTGTAAAAATACTAAATAGTTTAAAAAAAAATTTTGTTATTATATATATAAGTTAATCCAAACATCTTTTAAAAAATTGACTTATCAATCTATAAATTGCTTCCACGCGATAGACAAATAAAAACAATTTTCTAGAAACTCATTTTTTCACCCTACAAGTAAATAAGCAAATCCCAAACACAGACCTCTTTTGATATTCGACAACAAACTATCCTCGTTTTTTCTCCTTAAAACTTCATCTCCCAATCACTATCGGCTCTAGCAGTTGGTAGTCATGAAACACACAACGATGACATCAATAATTCACGA
Source organism: Cichorium intybus (assembly GCA_023525715.1). Taxonomy (NCBI): domain Eukaryota; kingdom Viridiplantae; phylum Streptophyta; class Magnoliopsida; order Asterales; family Asteraceae; genus Cichorium; species Cichorium intybus. The sequence goes on from CM042011.1 coordinate 33,389,924, forward strand.
TCTACCTCAAAACTTCTAGTTTTCTTCTGCAAAAAAATTAAGAAACCATCACAAACAATTTAATCTAACATTTAGGCTGTGGGGTATGCCGCACGCGGCCCCCCACGCGTCCTCCACCTCAGCCGGAAAGACGCGGCAAACACCGCGCCCCCCCCCCCCCCCCCCCCCCGCGTCCTCGGCGTGCTGCGTCCCGACGTCGTCTTCGGGCGAACGTACGAAGACGTCCAAATTTCAAATTTTATATCCGTTTCTTACCGTTGGAACATTTAAAAAAAAAAAATTAATCTTTTTTACATATATAAATACATACCACACACAACTACAATTTACACACACATCTACAATTTACACACACACAAACTCAAATTTATCTCTCAAATTTACTAACCAAGCCAAGATGGAGAACGATCCGAACACCCCTCCGTCAAATCGGAACACGCCCCGCGGCGAATTCAACTACAACTTTTCCACGAATTGCACATTTACGAGTATGCTTACGGGTTCGTCGCAACAACCACAATACCCGTATCCATATCCACCACCGAACCAATACCAATATCCGCCACAACCTTACCCGTACGCACCCTTCCAACAACCGTTTCTATCACAATCGCCACCGCTTCCATCACCACCGCCACAAGCATCACCCGAAGAGGTCGTGATGGAAACACAAGCCCCCGCGTCTTCCTCCAAAAAGAAAAAGAAAAACAATAGACAAAAGAACAAAACACGAAACGCGCAAGAGGCGAAGGTGCCGTGGACGACCGACGAAGAGGTTCAAGTGGTTCGCTCGTGGCTAGCTATTTCCATGGATTCGCAAAAAGGAAATAGCCAAAGTTCCACATCGTTGTGGGAACGCATTTTAGACCACTACCACGCGGCGATGGGTCGTGGGGTGTACCGAAACAACGACGGTATTAACGGAAAGTGGCGGAAACTTCGTATCGAGTGCACCAAGTTCAACGGCATTTACAACAACTTGGTGAACATGCGACGAAGCGGCGAGAACGATTTTGGGATTTTCACAACGGCTATGGAACAATATGCGCGAGTTGTCGGGAAGCCGTTTAAACATATGCGAAGTTGGGAGTTGATGCGTACCGGTCCTAAATGGCTACTAACTCCCGATTCGCCTCACTCGAGCACGGGTTCCAAACGTGGGAGGACCCCGGATGACGATATTTCGGATGCTCGAGACCCGATCGACCTCGACGACGACACCGAACCACAAACCGAGATGCCTCCGCCTCGACGCCCCATCGGCCGCGACCGAGCGAAAAGAGCAAGCCGAGATGCCTCCGGCTCGTCTTCGAAAGACGATGTCGAGGAAAAGGTCGACCGGCTCGTTGAACAATTCTACCGCCACAATGAAATTGCGGAATCGCGGTTGGATTACGTTTTGTTTAGCCGATCCGGGACCGAAGAGGACCTCGAGGCGATCCGATTGATGACGGAACAACGACGCAAGAAATATTTAAATAAGTAGTTTTTTTTTTTTTTAATTTTAGGAGTTGTCGTTTTTATGTTTTTTTTCGTGCAATGTCGTTTTTATTTTTATTTTTATGTAATGTCTTTTATTTAATTTTAAATGTTTGGTTTTAATTAATTTTTAATGTTTGGTTTTAATTAAAAAAACGTAAAATATAAATGTGACGTGGAAATTAAAATGGTAGTCATGGGAGTCTTGCACACCCCTAGTAGGTGTCTTGGAAGTCTTTGTGACGTGGCGATGACATGGCGGTAGTCATGAGTTGTCATGGGTGTCTTGCACACCCTTCAGCCTTAAAGATAACGCATTTGATCACGATCCTTGACTAGATCAGATGTCGCATCATTCATCTCAGTTCGCCTTTATCTTGGTAATGATGTTGCACCCATCGGTGATCGGCCCCACATCCACCTCCGACGAAAACCTTTAAACTTTTCTCTGTAGATTCACTACAACTTTTAGCGAATTCCACAGTCTCTGGTAAATTATTATATACATATTACTCAATTTATAAAATTACGAGCTGAAAAGGAAGAGTTGCAATTACAGACTCTAAACCAGGTGCTGAAAACGACGGAGATGATGACGAAGTGGGTGACCGGAGGGAAGCCGGTCGAAAATCCGGTTGAAAATTCCTCGTGAGGAATGAATTGATTGATTCGAAGCGTACAGAGAAATTGTTTGGGAGAAACACAATTACACCAGTGATTGTTTTTTTTTTCTTTCTTTCTTTTTAGAACGGCGAGAGAGGCGAAATTTGGATCGAACCAAATTCCATCTGCATGAAACACATGTTAAAAAGCGATGGGTTGATTGTGTATGTGCTGACAGTGAAGTTTGCTAAAATTCCACGTGCTTTTCTCTATTAATGTGTGTCAATCGAAAATTAATGCTACAAGAGGAGGTTTTTGTTGTTTTCAACTTTTCATAGAAGTAGAGGTGTTAATGCAGTCACCGCAATAAATGGTCGAATCTGTTAAACAATTTAATTTTTTTTCTTTTGGAGACCGGCTGAAAAGTTGTATTTAGGCAAAAGGTGAGTATAGTACGAAGTCTCTGTATTGAATTGAAAATATCGAAACTGAAATAGCATAAAAATGAATGATGAATACCGACCTGAAGTATAGTGCTGATACTGATTTGGTTCGGGAAAATAGTTTAATTCACTAGTAGAAAAATGGCTTTTCATGACACACAATGCCTGTCGTAAATGGCCATAGAGACATTTGTGTCTGTCATTGAAAGCCATGTCATAAATCAGAGATGACATACATTTGTCTGTCATAAATTTATGACAGACTTTTATGACATACGTTTATGACGGACAATATCTGTCGTAATTTTGAAAATATGAGAAGCATTTATAAATCTCATATGACAGACATTTGTCTGTCGTAAATTTATGACAGATCTTTATGACATACATTTATGACGGACAATGCCTGTCGTAAATTTGAAAATATGACAAACATTTATAAATCTGATATGACAGACATTTGTCTTTCGTAAAGTTATGACGGACATTATATATATATATATATATATATATATATATATATATATATATATATATATATATATATATATATATATATATATATATATATATATATATATATATATATATATATATATACAAAATAAGATATTAATACACAAAAAGCTACTTCACTGCTCAGATTATAATACGTCAAACACAAAGTATATTTCCAAGTTCATCTAAAAGTGATTGACGAATATACAAAATACCCTTCCAAGTTTATCCAAAAGTAATTGACAAATACAATATCACTGATAAATAAAGGTCGTGACATATGTAGCCCATTCTTCACGCAGATCATCAAGTTCAGCGTTTGTATATTCATTCTTCCCCCAAAACTAAGACATAAATTGCTATATTAGCCATAAAAAACAACTTTAAACAATTATATGAAATTGGCCAATGTTAAACAATTTTACTTACGTTGTTATTCAACACTTGAAGTCCTTCATCAACAACCGCTTTCATGAACTTTAAAACATAATATCCACATTCCGTGTCACCTGGCTGAAGCGGACACTATACATACATAATAAATGATTAGCCAAGAAATAAAATACATTAGGCAAATCCGGTTAAAGTTAAAGTTAAAGTTAAAGTTACAATTTGTGCTTACCAAGACATTTATCCACTTGATATTAAACCTTTTCTTGGATCCGCTTTGCATTGTATACAAAGACAATGCTCTATAAAAAATGGACAAAATATATATCAAATAAAATAAAATAATGTTTGACAATTTATATAACTTACGCCTCAATCATATGCTTCAAATCCGCATGCACATTGGTAGGCCTTAAAGAATCAATGTAATAGCAAGTTGTTGTTTGCATGTCTAATACTGCTAGCACCCAATGACCACTGTAAAACACAAAAACCAAATTAAAAATTAAGGTAAATAACTAAAATAGATTGGTACTTTCATATTCACAATCAAATAGAAAATGTACCCAGGATTGTAAGGCATTAAGATGATGTGGTTGTCCTTTCTTGTGGACAACCGACATGCTATGTGCCTACTTGCATCATCGCCTTTAATGAACTCATCTAGGCGCCCATCATTAGAGATCGAACTCGGACTCACGAAACAGATTCCATGATCTACTTTTCCTCCATTCTTGATTTCTTCATATAAGTGCATATTAAGATACAAAAAAGTAAATTGGTTAAATACACCTTCTCCATATGCATTTGCTAATCTATTAGAGGAAATCCATGACTTATCCATTGAATATTTGTTCCCGGCCTACATAATTATAATGTATTAAAAGTATAATAATAATAATAATAATAATAATAAATCCACGATCTACCAACATGTGTAGATCATTAATTATTGTAGGATTTTTTTTTTCTAATTACAAAAAGTCATGAGAATTAATTGCATTAATTATTGTAGGATGTGAGGAGACAAGACACATATATGGAAATTAAACTCAAAAACTGAGTGCGAAAACTAAATATAACTAATATAAAAGTGTTTTACCTTGAGATTAAAATGAAACTCCAAAACTCTTGCACCTCTTATGAACACCTCGTGGATCCCAAATGCTAACCTGAGAAATCAAAAAACAGTTTTCAACTTGAAAGAGGGAGGGAGAATAAACGGACAACGCCATTAGTGGTCAATGTACTTAAGTCATGGAAAGACCATTTGAGTAATATGCAGTCAGCTTCAAAGGACCTCAAGGTATGTAGTAATGTAATCTTATTGTTTGCATTATTGAGGACAATATAGTAATATTTTTCACATGACTTTGAGTAACTTACAGTTTAACCAGAATTAAACGACTATATTAGGCATGTTAAGTGTTAACCAATCACATATCACTAACATGGACTGCATATTAAAATACACGCACACACATACACACTTAACAAACAGGCACTCATCACATGCATTTGGTCAATACATATAGCGCACACTTACATACACAACATAGTGTCTTAAGTTTGAACCAGAAAAGTTTTAAAATCTAATAAATTCCTACATTCTTAAATTTAAATAATTCAATTATATATTCACTATATATGATGTGTTAATTGTTTTAAAAAAAACCATTGTATTACAGATCCATATAGTGGCAAAAACTGCAGGCATGAATCATAACCTGTGGGTTGAAAATGCTGACCGTTTGGTTGCTGGTTTTCTTGAAATGTTTGAAGAAGGCTGCCATAAAATGGTGAGATTTTTTTATATTATATAATAACAAGATTCAAAACTTTCTTTTTTCTAATAATAACATTTAAATTACGGTCTCTCAGTGGACAACAATTAGGGACCGAATTCAAGAACAGTTGAAAAACAAGGGAAATGCAGGTGAATTGACATATGAAAAAGATGAAGAAGATGAAGATGATGAAGAAGAGTATTATTACGATTATAGCACTGAAGAAGAAGAAGAAGAAGAAGAGTATTCTGATGGAGGTGAAGTTGAAGTGGAAGTTGAAGGGGCAAAAGTGAAACATATTATCTAAAGTATAGCTACTTGAAGATGGTTAACTTAATATTCAGATCAGCTAAAGACTGGTTGAGGATCAAGAGATTAACCAGTCATGACTACAAAGGACATGACTACAAAGGACAATTCAAAGTTTTCTTTCCAAGAACTCTCTAGGAAACAAAATTCAAACAACACGTGACTTCTAATGTTAACTCTAGTCAACCGATTTTAACAACCAAGGACTCCCCTGCACCTGATTCTGATACATTAAATGACACTCACCTCCCTACCAAAGACAAAAAGGGCGTGGACTACCTTGATAAATGTGTGGTTAGCCATGTTGATGATCATAAAACCAGTCATGATGATGCTTTCCCAAAGAATAAAAGGATGGTGCTCCAGTTTCAAGCATAAAATTTGGTGATATCGAGGTTTCTGGTGATGATTTGGTTTCAATAATGCCACATTCTACTGAATCTAAAGAGAGGGAAACCACCGTACCAATTATTAAATCTAAACGAGTTCGTTGATAACCACTTACTTGTGGAATACTTGCTATTATTGACCAGGTATATTGTAATAGTTGGATTTAGGATTTTATAACCACGTACCTTACTTGGAAGCCCTAAACGTTCATTGATTTCGTGATCGGTGGCATCAATTGCCAGGCGGAACAGTTATTGGCAGAATGTTGGTGCAGTAGCCCTAAATCATCAGTGAAGTAGCGGAGCAAACGCCCGCTGATAGACCTAATCGGCGGTGGAGAAGTACCGGTTAGCGCACCGGTTAGCCTAATCGCCAGTGGAGAAGCACCGGTTAGCGTAATCGCCGATGGAGAAGCACCGGTTAGCCTAATCGCCGGTGGAGGACTGGTAGAGTAGTGGAGTGTGACGGACGAAAGGATGTATCGCTGAGGGAAGGAAAGGGGGGAAATAGAGGGAAAGAGGAAAAAGGACGTCAAATGTGTTCGTAACTTTTTCAAAATCTGCCCGTGTTTTTTTTTTTTTAGATTTCATGACATGGAAATATGACATACAAAATATGTATGTCATGAATTTTGATAAATGATGACATAATTTTATGACATTTATTTTTTTCTGTCGTAATGTTTAAATTTTTACACAAAGATGATATATTTTTTATGACATACGTTTTTGTCTGTCATAAAACAATGTCTGTCATTGTTCGTCTGTCAAGAAAAGTCATTTTTCTACTAGTGATTTGAACTTAGAAGTGAGAAAAGTATCGGAACCAGATCAAACCAGTACCGGTGCCAGTACCGAAAATACCGAAACCGAAATTGTTAGGATTCAAAATGACGACAAACGCACTGTCTACACGATTTGATCACGGGTATTGAGAACAACTCGAAAAACATAAGCAACCAAACAAGAAACACAAGGATTTAAGTGGCTCATTCGATCTAAACTAATCCATTGGAGAACTAGAGATTTTCTTATTGATAATAAATGCTATACAAAGTATTTGATGCATCCCATGATAATCAGCTCACACACTCTAATGCCATATATTTGTTACAACTTGGGAGAGGTATTTATAGTGGACAATGAGATCTAATTGAATGATGACAAATCTTTAGTGGCTATGCTTTCTGCATCCGCCTACTCTGATGGGATATGCCATTTGTCGTATAGGACATAACACCTTTATGGTCCTGCATGTTGCCCATGTTAGACATTGTAATCAGTGTTAAGAGACTCTTGATGGATAAAGCCTTCGAAAGTGGACTTGTTATCTGTTCGGCTGAAGTTGCTACTCATGCACAACTCGTCATCACATCAACTGCTGAACTATCTGAAGCTCACAACCGTAGATTCGTCTAGAGCTACTACTAATCACTTGAGAACTCCTGATACGTCCAGATTTCTGACCCATCCAGAGAGAAGAAAAGTCAGATATGGCAGAATTAACCATTGACCCATCCATATCGTCGATTTATTTGCTTTGCTTCACCTGATCATCCGCGACTAATGATCCATCCGAGGCAGCCTTGCTTCAGATAATGATCTGTTTCGGTTTCTCCAATTAGACTCCGCACTTCAACAATCTCCCACTTTGAGGCTAATCATCTCTATCGTCTGAAACGTAACCCAAGCCTTCTCTCCCACACTTTCTTTGTCTAGTTTTCATCTTCCTCTTAAAAATAGAGAAGACCCGTTGAAGCTTTGCACAGCTTCAACTTCTCTGTTGAGCCTAAATTAGTGAACAAATCTACAGGATTCTTCGTACTAAAGATTTTCTTCAAGTTGACAGCACCTTCGGATATTAACTCCCGAATGAAATTGTACCTCATCTTGATGTCTTTCGTCCTGCTGTGAAACACCAAATTCTTTATGTGATGTACTGCACTCTGGCTATCACAATGTAACACGCAATCCTCCTGATCAAGCCTAACTCTAATAGGAAGTTCTTCAACCAGACAAGCTCTTTACTAGCTTCTTCCAGAGCCATATACTCGTCATTAGTGCTTGAAAGAGCTCCAACTTCTCTGTTGAGACCACCTTAGTGAACATATCTGAAGGATTCTTCACACTAAGGTTTTTCTTCAAGGTGACAATACCTTTAGATATTAACTCCTCAATGAAATGGTACCTCATATTGATGTCTTTCGTCCTGCTGTGAACCACCAGATTCTTTGCGAGTTTACTACACTCTAGCTATCATAATGCAATCACGCGATCCTCCTGATTTAAACCTAGCTCTGATAGGAAGTTCTTCAACTAGACAAGCTCCTTACTATTAGTGGTTGAAAGAGCAACACTTTTCTGTAGTCATGACATCCAATTGATTGTGGTTCCTCCGATTATGAATACATAACTGGTAGTACTCTTCCTAAGTCCATACAACCCCCTAAGTCAGCATCAACAAAACTTTATAGGATGGCTTTCTGCTATTGAAATCTCAAGGCTACGTCTGATGTGCCTTTCAACTAGCGAAGCAGCCACTTGGCTCCTTCACAATGCTCTTACCCCGTATTAGACATAACCTGCTGACTACACCCATTGCATACACAATGTCTGGTTTGGTGTACACCATTGTGTACATCAAGCTACATATTGTGGGCGTATAGGGGACTTAGCCATTGCAACCTTATCTTCTTCTGCCTTTGGGGATTGCTTTGTTGAGAACGTCATATGACTCCCAAGTGGTGTAATTTTGGCCTTCGCATCTACCATATTGAACTTCCCTAAAAACGTTTTTCAAATATACTTCTCTTAAGAAAGTTTTAGAACTCCTAAAGATTTATCTCGGACGATGCCCATGTCGAGTATCGGCTTAACTGTGCCTAGGTCCTTTGATGACTGTTTTGCATAGGTTATGCAAACTTTGATTTTTTGATAGGTTTCTTGAACCTTATTAAAAAGTTAATAGCATCTATTAATACAAATCTCTTAAATCAATGTCCTAAATTTACCAACTTGTCCAACTATTTAAAATTAACAAACTAAAAGACGATTGAGATCATTATGAGACTAGCAGTGTGAGTTGTTTTAATGCATTAATAACTTACTGCATGAAGGAAATTATATACATGTATATGATATGTCTCAGATAATCTGTATCAAGCTTAATGTTTGGTTTTTCGAATCCAGTCATATGAATTTTGCTTTCAATCTCACTTATATCATATTAGTAGTTTGTCGCCCTTTATTAGGTTGACAATTCACATTGTAGATAAATGTGTAGATTTAGGAGTGAGATTAGTGTATGTATGAGCTAGTCATTAAACAAAATTATGTGCCATCTCATTTATACGAAAGACCAGTGTTACTTATGTATGCTATTTTCACAAACTCGATATTTAACATGTATTTGCGTCAATGAGTCAAGTTACATGTGCATGTATATGCTTTAGTCACAAGTTTTCAACAACATATTATCAAATGTGCTAAGAAAATGTCTTTTTCTCACATCAATGAGAAGTTGAGTTTGATGGATGAATAACAAAATTTTCATCTTTCACGTGGGGTTTTTATAGCATATAAATTCATCATGAGCTTTTTTGTTTTCCTGAAGATATTGCCATCTATGGATGAAACATGTCAAATTGTATGTTCTTCTTTCACTTTTCTCCCTAACCATGAGGGACTCGTGTGTTTGGAATCTCACGTTTTAAGTTATTCTATAAAATGAGAAAAATGTCCAAGTCCTTGATCCCGTTTGCCCTCTATTCCCCCATATCTTTTACTCATAATATAATTTCTAGTTTTATCTTTTATAAATTATATTTTGTACTTTAATTTCTTAATATATCAACTTAACTTACTGAAATACAAAACAAAATTATACGTTATTGTAAGAAATTATATTGCTGAAAATATCTCATCAATATCTTTAAAATGATTTTAACATAAATATAATTCATATTTAATACATTTCGTCTTTTATCATATAAAGATATACTTAAGTACTTAACTGCTTTTGTTCTATATTCTGATGATATTTTTAAAGTTATTTGAACTTTTAAATGATTGAAAATTCTAATTTATTATGGTTTTAACTTATTGTTTCCTTTAATGTATTTAACGTGTTTATTGCGAACTTTTATCATCGTTATTGTTAGTTTATATAAGGAAAGACTAACCCTTGGACTTTATTAAACTCTTTTAAACGACAGTCCTCGGATTTTTGTTAATTTATTTGATGTTATGTAAAATCAATCGATCCTCAACAAATTACAGTATTTAGCAAGATCATTTAATTAATAATAGAAATGGACAAATTTTAGTTACATGTATAAAATAAAAAAATGTTTTCAATATGCATTAATATTAAGTAATAGCAAAATGTGAGACTCGTTTATAAACTATAAACATGTCCATTGTTGGTGCATATTTGGTATATGAATTTTTGTAATATGCATGATACAAACAGACTGAAATAGCAGTCATGAACCTCCGAAAAGATCCGTGATTACGGGAGCTTTTAGTAAACATACTTTTTTTTTTTTTTAGTAAACATACTTGTACACATGAATACTGATTAGCTTAGGATACACATGAATAGTGCATTGCTTTTACTTGTCTCTAAAATTTGTAAATCAAGCACTCAAGTCTTAAAGAGTCTAAACGAGAACCTTAATATTCTAGTTGTGTTACAAGTTCGTCTTCATCATTCAAATCTTTATAGCATAAATGGCTTGACGGACACTCATATTATATGATTTTGCTATTAATTTTAAAAACAGACATCCGTCTTTGTCACAAATAAACAGCAAGAACAGATCATCGAATGTGTTTCTTATAAGAATAAATATTTTTTAAAATTGAAATAGAATCTAAAATATGCAAGATTCTAGAGTCCTCCAAAGGTAACTTTTTTCAAAGTCTTACAATTGAAAAAAAAAAACCGTTTAGGATTAATCATTTTGTCTCTTATATTTAAGAACATATCATTTTACATCCTATTAATATTTGAATACTATTTTTATAATGTTTTGATTAGTTAATATTTTTAATTAAATATGTAAAATAAAAATAACTATATTTTATATAAAATTATATCATTAAAAATATATATAAAAAGTTAAAAACATTATGGTCACACAATATTTTATCCGACTTTTTATCTATGTATATATTAAAATAAACTAATGTTATATTTTGAAAATATGATATATGCAAAAGAAAAAAACTAAAATTATATGAACGCTTTATATAAATTACAGCATAGACAATCATACATTAGCTATTTGTTTAAGAATATATTTTGAAAACTTGAGCCATTAAAATGTTTATAATAATAGGCTTTAGATAAATAAATGTTAGTAAAAACTAATATCTCAAATTAATAAGTCTTCAAAAGATAAAGCAGTAAAATTTTCCTAAAAAAGTAAAAACTCTCTAGAATCATTCAGATTGCACTTTATAGTATAAATTAGAGTAAATTACAATTTTGGTCCCTGTAGTTTACCAATTTTTTAGTATTAGTTCTAGTTTTGAAAACCAAACATATTTGTCCTAGGGTATGATTTAGCTAACAATTTTGATCCCTGATGGTGTTACCGTCACTCTTGGTCCATTAAGTGACCAGGACGTGCCTATCACGTGAGGGGTATTTGGTAAATTCACCTTGCCTTCACTGTGACTACACACCTTTGCGCCATAAATGCTCTTCATCTTGCTAGGAAAGTTTAGTGATTACTCTAAGGCTAAGGCAAAGTTTAAAGTCACAACCTAAAAATTATAATCGTCTTCTACATTAGGAACATAATCAAATCATGAATGACATCGACGATGTGGAACATCCATTTGATGAAAGACCCTGTGGATGCTTTCGAAGTTTACAGTAAGTAATCGTAGCTTATTATTCGTTAAATCTGGTGCGAAACACCTAATTGGAAACTTGTGTGATTTTGTAGAAGGTTTCGAGAATATGTTCACAATGCAAATCAACCATATTGGTATGTTTTCTAAATCACTTGGCAGGGAATACCATAAAGGGAAAATTTAGTACGTAGATAATGTAGACATTGACGAGTTTTCTGTCAATGAGCTTGATACCATGATCCAATAATTAGGACTAGCTAATGTAGAACCCACGTATTGTCACTTTTGTAGTCTAGATATTGATCTTGATGTTGAGCTTCTTCCCCATATAACAATCTAGCTGCTCGGTATGTTGTTCACTATAAAGAGATAAAGGTCTATTTTGAACATGGGAGAATAAATGTCATGACATACTTCATGTCCCCTGTCAATGCTATCATAGAGGAAATTCTTGAGTAGAAATCACCTAAATATGAAAGACACAAGAAGAAGTGTATACCTACAGTGTCAGGTAGCTAAAAATGGATTTTGACCTAAATTTTTCATGGGATCAATCCCAAATTATAAATTTGGAGGATGATGATCCCAACTCAAAAGATTTAGTTATTTATCAAACTCAAAGTCATAATTTAACAACTTCATATAATACTCAGCCTACTACTATAGATGATGATTTAAATGGTTTATTGGTATTAGAAAATGAGTGTTTCATTAGCTATTATGTGGAGCAACAACAAGCTCATTTCAGGATAAAAAAACCAGGGGTACCCTGTTCTGGGAAGTAATGCAAAAAGGGTTGTTCAAGAAGAAGTCGACTTTCTTGACCCTTTTTTCGACTTAGGGGACCATCACATCCTTTATGAAGAGAATATTGAAGAAGACTATCATTTTAATCTCCAAGTTGAATATAATTTAGATGTTGAAGAAAGGTTAAGTAACCAATGTAACGAGAGAGATGAAATAGGGGGTTTTGTTTGAATAAGAATAGGTACGATAATATAACAGTGAATTTCACTTGGAGGATCATGAGGTTATTGAAGATGTAGATCTAGATATGGATGAGTTCCACAGTGTGGTGGATCCATTAGTTGAAGAAATAAAAATGAAGATTTAATGATTGTGATCTTTCAGATATAGAGGTATTTAACACCGACAAGCTTAAAACTGTGGAGTTCCTGGTGATGCAAAAGAAGCTTTGTTGTCAAATATAAGGGACAAATAACACGTTCTGATGAAGTCCCCATGAGCCTGATTTCCAAATTGGGGAGGTGTTTGAGAACAAAGCACATGTAAAGGAAGCAATTATAAACCTGTCTATTGAAAGCAAAAGAGATTTGCATGTTGTAAAAAATGATAAATTAAGAATAAGTGCTATTTGCAGAGGGGTTACACCAGATGGTAAAGAATGTGGGCTAGTGAAAAAGGGAAAAATGAAAGGTAATTTAGTAAATTCATAAGAACATAACTTCCATTGGGTTCTTCACATGTCTAAGTCAAAAACAGAGGATATTGGATAGTAAAAACTTTCGTAGATGAACATAAATGCATCCAACCCAGATCTATAAGATCTTACACTCAAGGTTACTTAGTAAACAAAATTTTTCAACAAATCGAGGGCAATCCAAGAATACATATTTCTACTTTAAGGGAGGAGATGCAAAAGAAATACAAGATTCGTCTGCCTTTTATGAAGGTTTTCAGGGCCAAATTCTTAGCCTTGAATAGACTACATGGAGATTACGGAAAAAATACATGATGTTGAGGGAATACATTCTTGAACTACAAACACGAAATGCAGGTACCATAGTTAAGATAACAGTTGAGTCAGAACCCACTTTCTGCTTGGAAACCAGACAGTTCAAAAGGATATACATTTGTCTAGGATCGTTAAAATAGGGATTTATAGTAGGGAAAAGGAAATTACTTGGTCTTGATGGTACTTTCATGAAAGGTCCATACCAATGCCAAATTCTAACAGCATTGGGATTAGATGGTAATAGTGGCATTGATTCTTTAGCTTATGTCATTGCAGAGGCTCAAACAACGAATTCTTGGTCATGGTTCTTAGAATGTTTTGGGGATGATTTGGATCCGGGACGTAACTCCAATTTTACATTCATTAGTGATAGACAGAAGGTAACCATTTGCATGTAAATTCAATTAGTGTTGCAATTAATTTAAACTTATCTTTGATTCATGTTTAATCTTGTAGGGATTAGTTGCAGTTTTAGCAAAACTTTTCCCATGTGCTGAGCATTATTATTGTGTCAGACATATTCATGAAAACATGAAATTGCACTAGAAAGGAAAATCGTTAAAAGAAGCATTGTGGAGATGTGTTAGGGCAACAACTGTACAACATTTGAACAAAGTCAATGGAACAATTTAAACTTCTAAACAGACAAACGTATCACTGGTTGAGGCTTATACCAGTCAAGCATTGGTCTAGGAGTCATTTTTCAGGTACTATGTCTGTTAATACTTATCTAAATTCAAACATGGATTTTAAAAAGTTTAATAACATATCTATGCATCATTTAATAGGTAGAGCACACTCTGACATATTGTTAAAATAATCTATGTGAGGTTTTTATGGGAAAATTATGGATGGACGATATAGGCCCATTATTTCATCTTTGGAGTTCATTAGAGAGTACATCATGAATAAGATTGTCACGGTTTAAATGTTGATAGACAGAAGTGAAGGTACATTGACACCAACAGCCCAAGCACTGATGGAAAAAATAAAAGAAGTTGTATCCCAATATACATACATCTACACAGGTAATGGGAAATATCAGGTAGCTGGGGAACATTTGGATCAGTTTGTGGTAGATATGAAATTGAAAACTTGTAACTGTAGAAATTGGGAATTTACATGTATACCATGTAAGCATGCCATTTGTGTATTGTGGGACATGGCTGACCATGGAAAACAAATGTGTCGCCCTGAGGAATTGGTAGACCCTTGTTACACTATGAAAACATGGAAAAGATGTACAACTACACTGTTGACCCAATTAAGGGTCCATATATGTGGCCAAAATCAGATTGCCAACAACTTCGACTCATCCAAAGCATCATAAACATCTAAATTGTATTTTGTAAAAGATATTAAACCAATATGATTTTGGACTATACATAATTTGATTTACCCAAACATTGCATATTATGTAGGTGGGAAGACCCAAGAAAAAGAGGACAATGCGAGAAGATGAGGGTGTTAGCCAAGGAAGCCAACCTTCTTCACAAGCTTCCAAATTGACTATGAAGTTAATAACTGTTACCTACAATAAATGTCACAACATATATCACAATCCCAAGCCCTGTCAGGGATAAGGAGGACAATCAAATCAGGTTAAGGGGGCAGGGGTGTCCATGGTTATCAGGCTTGAAGAAACAATCGTGTTAGTTTGTGATTGTAATTAGTATTTTAGAACAATGAAGTTATGTTTTATATGTAATGGATGTGTTAAAGACAAATCTCTGTTGATAGTGGTATTAACTGAATTAGGTAATTGTTAGGTTATATGGTTGGTTAAAGTTCTAATTTTGGGGCATTACATCTGTATTAATTAAGAACCTATTCAATCCAAATTATTTGGGGTTTTAATGTATATTGTTAGGGTGTTGGTGATAATCAACTGAATTGAAATGATCAACCTAAATCCTTATTATAATCAAAACTTTCTGTTTATTGTTGTTATATTAACAGTTCAGTCGATACGTAACACCATTGTAGCAATTGTGCAAACAACCAATGATATACAATGTTTCTATAAACCATTTTGTAACCATTCAAACCTTTTACAACCAACTAGCCTGTCATAAATGTTGCGCTTATATACTAATATATCCAACAAAACAACTACTCGCAACCATGCGAAATTTTGACCAACAACAATCACTACAAATAAAGCCATTCTTTCTTCATTTTTTATACATAACCCATAATGTAAACACTTCAAAATTCCTCCAAATACTTCCAAATGCATATTCATTTAGCCACAAAATGGATTTTTTTCAATCCAATATTAACAAAATACAAGAAAATAGATATTACATTACTCGGGTTTTTAAAACAAAATGTTATTACATCATAACCATACTAACCACCAAAAGAGAAACCCTGATTACCCCCAACTTTAGAAAGTAAAGATCACATACACCAATAAAAAACCTAGGAGAGGAAAAACATAAACGTGTACTTCTTCGCAGCATCCAGATCATCTTCAAGACGGGTGACAACTTCCAACAAAATATTTTTGGTCTAGATCAACCCCGATATGATCATCGTCGACCGACGACACATGGGTGGATCGAACCATCCGACAAACCCACATCGAGTGCATCTCCAGAACCTCCTTCATGGGTTGATGTTCGTCTACGACGTCGATACAACAGCTTGGCTCCCGCAGTGACAAATCACCATTGCGTTTTCATCAAGGTCGGTCTATTTTCTTGATTATAGAGAAACAATATTTTGCAGTCAAGTGATAGTGAGGAAGAAGGTATAAATTAGCAGTTGAGTAGAGTATGAGAGAAGTATGGGAGTGACCAAATTACCCTCACATGAGGGGCACATCCTGGTAATTTAACGGACCCAATGTAACATTAACACCATCAGGGACCAAAACTACTATTAGCTAAAGCATATCCTAGAGAAAGATATGTTTGATTTGCAAAACTAGGAGCAATATGAAGAAAGGGGAAAACAATAGGGACTAAAACTGTAATTTAGTATATAAATTAATATTTCTTTTATACTTTAATAAATATAATCTTAAAGCTTTAGAAAAAGCTATCACTTTAATACAAATTGCTACAAACGTTTAGGGACCGTTTCTGTAAGTTACCACAATAAACATCCTTGTGTGTAAATCTGAAAACTATATAATGATGGAAATGTAATCTCATGTTCACCAGACTCTTTTAGCATAGCGTCGTCACTCGCCGGATTTTAGAAAGGACTAGGCCTTAAGTCTTGACCAATGGATACAAGCTCAACTCAAGATAATGAACTGACCGAACCCATCTTATCAGATCCGCCGGTGGTTTTCCCGCCGGAGGGGGAGGAGGTGAGCTCGGAGCTGGAGGAGATATTATCGGACACGAGTTTAACTAACCTCCGGCGATACCAAAAGGCGACATCCGTCGAAATGTATAGTTTGACCCGGTTAGCAGCTCCGGCGATCATAATGTACTTGCTGAACAACGTGACGTCTATGTCCACCCAAATCTTCTGTGGCCAACTGGGTAACCTTCAACTGGCGGCGGCGTCCCTCGGCAACAATGGCGTCCAGCTTTTTGCCTTTGGTGTCATGGTACAGTTGTTTAATTTGAGTGATCAATTTTTTTTTTCGTTTCTCAGAGAAGTCAAATATTAATTTTATATTATTTTAATTTTGAATTATTACCCATCAGATTACAGGTGTTACTGTTAGGGAAAAAACAGAACAAAACCAATCAACTCGATTAGGTTAGCCGAAAATGACTTTATATATTCGTTTGAAAATTTGGCTAAATCTTTACAAAATCGGGTATACCGAACGATGCAATGGGAAATATGGGTAAAAATTCATGGCAAGACACGAAACGAAATTTAGATGAAATTAAATTTCGAATTCATGTTTGTGTCAAGTTTACAAAACACGACGCCATGTCGTGCTCGTGTTCAAAATTCAACACGATATTAACATGCGTTTGTCGTGTTTTTTCAATGATTAATTATGAATTATTTAAACTAAAGATTTATTTTATTTTATCTTTTACGTGTTTGTCGTGTTGGTCGGTTTTATCATGTTTTAATTGAGTCATTTCCATGTTAGAAAGAAAAACACAACATCACTATATGACTGCCGGATTTGCTATCCCTAGTGTTTTGTAATGAGAGTGCATTGGTGTAATTCGGTGAAATTTTGGAAAACAAAAAGATGAAAGTAAGATGGTATAACATATAAATAAATCAAGGTACACTGTTATTTCTTGCATATAGTCTTATACCATCATATAAACGTCTTAAATTGACCCCTAACATATGGTTATTGTAGAAAACTTATATAAAAAGTCAAATAAGATTTTAAAAGGTTTTGAAAGGTTTTTTAAAAATGATTTTCATCTTTAAAATGATTTTTATTTTAAAAATAGTTTTTGTCATAAAAAGAAGTACAAAGTTATAAAAAAATAACTAAGTTTGTTACAACATATAACAAAAAATTGTAAAAAAAGTTACGAAAACTTTTTAAAAACAAATTTTGTAACAGGGTTTTATTGTAAACAAAAATTGTAAAAACATATATAAACAAAATTGTAAAAGAAGTTATGGGAAATGAGTTTTGTTGTAAAAAAAATTGTAAAACATATATATAAACAAAGTTGTAAAAGAAGTTGTGGAAAATTTGTAATAATGAGTTTGGGAAAGGAGTTTTATTGTAAAAAAAATAATTGTAAAAGATCTAAAAAATTATTATATTTGTAGAAAATATAATTTCATAAGAACATATAATATAAAAGAAGTTGTAAAAATATTTTTTTGGGTAAAGAGGACGGTACCTCTGGCAAATTTTATTAATAAAAAAAATAAATACAATTGAAGGCTGGGGACTCCCCACCTAAGAAACGATAAAAAACCCATTGGGACATGCCCCAATGGACAACAACGCTATACTAGGAACCAAAACAGAATTTGGAACCAGAAAACATAACAGGAACATAAAAAGCAAACATCCTGCAAAAAAACAAACAATATAGGTAGAGAAATATATAGTGGAAATGATGGGTTAGGAGAGAATAAAGGACCACAGTGGAAAATAGGAAGTACATCTGTCAACGTTAGGGGAGGGACCAGATCCTTTTAGCCAAAATAACATTAAGGGAAGGTTTCATAGACAGACTCATCAGTCTACAACGGACATCATCAATAATAGACTTGACAACAGCATGAAACGTGTTTCTCTTATTTTTAAAAATTCGATTATTTCTTTCCTGCCAAATGTGGTAGATAGCTAATCCAAATCTAACTTCCCATGTGGTTCGTTGAAATTACAAAACTTCATATTGCCTTTTGTTAAATTGATCAACTTTGATCAAACACCCAAATGCATGCTATGCGGAAAACAATGCAATTTCTCTTACCTTCATCTACATTTATGACTTCTTTTGTAGCTTGGAATGGGAAGTGCAGTTGAGACATTATGCGGGCAAGCATACGGAGCTCACCAATACCCAATGCTCGGAATTTACCTTCAAAGATCCACAATCCTCTTAATGTTGACCGGCATTCCTCTTGCCGTCATCTACGTTTACTCCAGGCCACTTCTCATCTTAATCGGCCAATCTAAAGAAATCGCCGCCGCAGCCTCCATCTTCATCTACGGTCTCATCCCCCAAATCTTCGCCTACGCCGCCAATTTCCCAATCCAAAAATTCCTTCAAGCCCAAAGCATCGTCAACCCTAGCGCCTACATCGCCGCCACCATGCTGGTGGTTCACATTGGCTTGACCTATCTCGGATTGTACGTGTGGGGTTGGGGGTTATTGGGCGCCTCCCTGATTCTGAGTTTTTCCTGGTGGGTGATTGTGGTGGCGCAGTTTGTGTACATTCTGACAAGTCAACGGACTAAGGAGACGTGGACCGGGTTCAGCATGCAGGCGTTTTCGGGACTATGGCCGTTTTTTAAGTTATCATTGGCGTCGGCGGTGATGTTGTGTCTGGAAACTTGGTATTTTCAGATATTGGTTTTGATTGCAGGTTTACTTCCAAATCCAACAATTGCATTAGATTCTTTGGCTGTTTGTGGAACGATTCTTGGATGGGTTTTGATGATATCAATCGGGTTTAATGCTGCTGCAAGGTACGCTTTTAAACACTATTAAATAGAAAATGAAAATGAAATACAAAAGTGGGGTGTGATTTTTTGTGATGGTTATGTAGTGACACGATTGTTTATATATGACAGTGTGAGAGTTAGCAATGAGCTAGGTGCGGGACATCCTAAATCGGCAGCATTTTCGGTTGTAGTGGTGACACTAACCTCATTTGTGGTGGCTTTGATATGCGCGATCATTCTCATGATTTTCCGAGATGTCATAAGCTATATTTTTACCGGCGGAGAAGTTGTCGCAGAAGCTGTCTCCGAACTCGTTCCTCTCCTTGCACTTTCTGTCCTTCTCAACGGCATTCAACCCGTCCTTTCAGGTAGGTAACATATGACTCACACTGGTACAGGTATTGGGACTGAGACTGGGACTGGGACCAGTGGCAGACGCAGAACAAAATCTCAGGGGTAGCACACAATAGTTTAGGGGTAGTACACCGGAAAATTTATACTACGATGAAAATTTCCCAAAAATTTTGCACTACACCAAAAAATTTGAGGGGTAGCACCTGCTACCCCAGGCACTTCCTATATCCGCCCTTGACTGGGACTGGGACCATCTAAAAAGGTGGAACAAGATAGGATGAAAACTCGACAGTAGATTTTTTTTGTGAAAAAACATGAATGGCCTCATGTATCATTTGATTTAGACTAAAAGTTACTTTTTGTTGCTGTGAATGACAAGTGAAAATGAAAATGAAAATATATATATAGGGGTCGCGGTTGGATGTGGATGGCAAGCATTTGTTGCATACGTGAACGTTGGATGTTACTACGTGATTGGAGTTCCATTTGGTTGTTTGCTCGCCTTCTATTTTGAGTTGGGTGCTAAGGTACAACAATTATTATTTATCAAGTGTAAATTAGTCATTCACGTTATGTGATTTAACTATATATATATATATATATATATATATATATATATATATATATATATATATATATATATATATATATATATATATATATATATATATATATTGTAAATATATGTGGAGCCCAAGAGTATTTCTCCAAAAGAGCCCTTGTGGAGAGAGGGGAGACGTCAACATATATACCCACTTATAAGACCGTGTCGCACCAATGTGGGATACACTAACACTCCCCCTCAGAGACGTAGACTCGATGAGTTTACAGGGGTGCGGGACACCGGCTCTGATACCATGTAAATATATGTGGAGCCCAAGAGTATCTCTCCAAAAGAGCCCTTGTGAAGAGAGGGGAGACGCCAACATATATACCCACTTATAAGACCGTGTCGCACCAACGTGGGATACACTAACATTATATATATATATATATATATATATATATATATATATATATATATATATATATATATATATATATATATATATATATATATATGCATTTTAAAAATATATAATTTCAATGAATATTGCAATTGAATTTAGGGAATATGGTCGGGCCTTGTGGCGGGAATGACGATGCAGACGGTCATTTTACTATGGGTTACTTTTCGAACGGATTGGAACAAAGAGGTGAGTCTTAAAAAAAAAAAGTTTTAGTTACTTTCTTTGTTTATGGTAAATAATGTAACTGTATTTATGGAATTTTAAGGTGGAGCAATCAAGAAATCGTGTGGACACATGGAAACATGATAAAGAGGAGGCTTTGCTTCATAGTTGAGAGCTATTTTTGGTTCTTGTATTTTTTTTTTTTGTTAAACTATGTTTCATATTTCTCTATATAGGAACACGAAGTATGGCACTTGTGTGCAAGTCATTTAAAGTGTTTTCATTATGATTTTACCTTTATTTAAAAGTTATTATTCTGAGTTATGCTGAATTGAGTATAGAATTGTTTCGTAAAATACCTATTATGAAAAGAGACAGATTTATTGCGGGATTAGTTGACTGATATCGTAAAAAACTATTATTTTATTGCTAATTTTGGCAACAAACTCTTTTTGTTGTTAAAATATGGTAATGTGACTAGGACTGATATTGTAAACACAATGTATTTTATTATTGCGGACATATGTCAAATTTTTTCACCTAAAAAATGGAACAAGATCAGAGTGCAATAGACATTAATGGCATGCTCATCCTAATCATAAAAAAAAAAACGTTTAAAAAGTTTATCTTTGTCTAATATAACAAACACATTCTAAATGAGATAAATATGTCATTTCGGCTGCATGGTGTGTGAGAAACGACTTATTTTATATTTTAGTAATGACAAAAATAATAAAAAATAAAATAAAAATAAATTGAGGTTGCAGTTGGACGTGTATAGCAAACATCTGTTGCATACGTGAATATTGGAGGCCATTATGTGGTCAGGGTTCCATTTGGTTGTCTATTGGCCTTTTATTTTAGCTTGGGTGCTAAGGTACAACAACTATTATTTATCAAATGTGCATTAGGCACATTATAAGTTACATCATACAGATAAGTAGATATAGGATTTATATTTTAAATGTTCACAGGCTTGGTTTAAACGACAGGAGACACGGGTGATCGTATAGTGCCTATTGTTTCAAGTGGCCCAAAAATTGTCCTATACAATATATATGGATATATTTATCTTCTAATAATACAAAATTGTTGAGTATTTTTTACAATTTTTAAAAATAGACGATACTTCGGGATTGAGACTTTTTAATAAATTATTAGATGCATTACAATTGCTAGATCTTAATGTGAATAATATAAGGGTGAAAGTTATGATAACAATTTTAATATGAAAGAAAAACATCAAGGTGTCAAACATGACTACTTGAAATTGATCTGATATGTCATGTGCTTGTCATAATATTATAATTATGGTTATGATATGACACTTTCATGTGTTAAACCCTTTTCATTTTTTGGAGTTTTGCAACACATGCATACACTATCTTAGTTCACCTAAAAGATGAAAAATGTTGTTAGATGATGTTCTAATATTAACCGTAAATTCTTTATCTAATACTCGTTGACTTGCAGTACCATTCTCCTTTAAAATTACACGAGGTGGTGATTGAGAAATCGTCCCATATATACATAACTCGGCAATGGAATCTATTTGGTTTCATTCACCAACTTTTGTCTTTTTTCAGCAAGTTCTTCGAGATGGTATGTGTCTCTAAAGCCAATACAATTAGGTTGGAAAAGCTCTCACCATGCATCATAGTTCAAACGATTCGGGTCAGGAACAAAAAGGATATATGATTTTATGATGGGGATGACATAAGGTTTTTCAACAATTTGACCAGGATAGACCATGGATGAAGATTAAGAGAAGAGGATTTGTAACACCTCATGTCTTATACACCTTAATTGGTGTATTATTTTATAAAAACATTGTGAAATAAAATATCATCATTTTAAAAAGTTTTCTCATGTCATTAAGTCATAACATAAAATTTTTGGTCCTAACTAAAACAAATGAGCTTTAAAAATATTTAAAGATCTTGGGGGTTACAACTCCTGTCAATAAGACCATAGTAAAGCAATAAGATATATAAAATCTAATGTCCCGAACCAAAGTATCTCTCAATACATAACATAACTATATCGTCTAAGGAAATCAATTTATCTTCCTGTCCTCATTTCTTTCTATAAATCCCCAATTAGCTTCTAAGTTCTTCATTCCTTTGATCCAATGCTAATTAACATGTTCCTGTGATACATAGCATTTAAAACAATAGTACGTAAGACAAATTGTCTCGTGAGATACATGAGTTTTAGACGCAATAAGATTTTAAAGTAAATTATCAACTTGAAAAGTATAGTTTTAACTAAGGTTTATGTAAAACCGGCACTTGGAAAATCATATTCAAAATTCATACTTGCCATCCTTTTGAAATCATGTAAAAACTTATATCATCAATAAACGAGTTTTAGTCCCAACAAGAATAAAGCTTATATCTAATTAAAAACCTTTCATTAGAATAAAACAACATCAAAACTAAACGATAAATCAGAATCCATGAACTAAAAATCAAACTTCAAAATCCAATGAAAATCAAAGAACTAAAAACATAAAAACAATTATATGGGCGCCCTGTATTCGTCTCCCCTTCATAGAACAAGACACACCTATCCTATACGGTTGTGGTTGTGTTTGCGTATTGACCTCCCCTTCATAGAATAGTTATCATACATCCTATAAGGTTGTGCTTGAGACTACTACTTCGCGACAGGAGGTACCATCCCAGTAGTGTCTATGTGACCCCCATTCCAGCGGGTAAGGTCCTAGTCTAAAAAAACCATATGAATGCATTCACAACTAACACCGAAAACAACATTCAACCAATAATCCAACAACAATCAATAATTCAAACTTTAGCTCCACACAGTTCTCAACTTCAACCACTTCCAAGCATCCTCTAATCTCTATTGATTTAAATAAAGATTAGAAACATAATACGAAACCAAACACATAATATTTATCTAATCATAGTTGAATTCCTTCTAACAATTATTTGATTCAATTCCACTCGTTAAACATGCTTACAAAAGCTTAATAACAAAATTTTCCAGTTTTTCCATTTTGTCCCACTTTTGGCCAAATATGGTATTTTATATTTTTACCAATTTATTAGCAACATTTTTATTTTTACTTATCTATAAGTTCACTTTGATGATTAGATGTCAAAAAATCTGTCATTTTACTCATTTATGCCATTTTGACAAAACTAAATCGACCAAGTTTCTAAAAATAGAAACTGTTGTAAAATATGATATTTTTTGTTCACTTGACAACAATACATTTCCAAAAATTCATAATCTCATTCAAATTCAAAATTTATGCTCTCTTTTGTGCTATTTTTGTACATACTAAAAATTACCCCATAAGGGTTGTAATACATAATTCCATTCTAACATCAACATATGTAATAGGCTTCCAAATTGTATATTCCAATACTTGTATAATTGCAATAATGCCTTCCAATGTTAAGTTTGATATGACTAGGGATGTTTTCGGGTCCGGGACCGGACCGACCCGGACCGACCCGGCGTCGGAACCGACCCGTTTTGGAGCAAGGAGTGGAACCGGGAACCGGACCATATAGAGTGCATCGGTTCCGGGTATTTCATCGGTTCCGGTTCCGGTTTTCCGGTTCCGGACCGGAAGAACCGAAAATGGGTTTGGGCCATCGACTTGCTTAATCGACTTCCTCAACACGCTGAATTGATTCAATTAATTATTGGTTTAAATCAATTGCTGAATTGCTAATTGTATCATGAATCAATTGTTGAATTGCTTATTGGTTTCCAGACTTCGGATTTGAATCCCGGGTCCTGCGATTGCTGGCAGCGACATTGATGACGACGATGGCATTGAGGACGTACATGTTACTTTTCTTTATGCTCTCTTATGTTTTCATCCCTAATAAAAACCTAAAAGATACATTCGTGATGTCTCCTTAGCAGCGATTTCGTCCGATTTTGAATCGAATTTCTCTTTTTATGATTCGTAAATGTAGTAGCTGTTCAATGTGAATGATTACTTTAACTCTACAGGTAACTAATGACCAGGCGAAAGAAATCGGCATTGAAGCCAATCGTTCAAACATTACAAGAAATTTTTGGAGCCGTAGTCGTGATTTTTGGCAATTGAGGACGTAAACAAGGAATGAGCGGACAGCGATCACGACTCATGTGGTTTCCAATTTTGAGATGCATGACCTTTAAAATTCCGGTTCGGTTCCGGGTATTTCCCCAACCCGGTGAGAACCGGACCCGAGGAACCGGTGGACCGAAAAGCTTGGTTATAGGAACCGGGAACCGGACTAGGTATGGTATAAACGGGTCCGGTCGGTCCGGGTCCAGGTCCGGGTAACGGGTCGGTCCGGTTCTTGGGTCCAAAATAACATCCCTAGATATGACCATATTTATCAAGAATGCTTAAACACCAAGATTTCTCAATATGTGTTCAACAATATATACTTATTGTCTTTATTCTTCCTCTTATGTCCTATCTTATTTATCATCCATATTTAGTCTTTTGTGTACTACATTAGCTAATAGTCTTATTTCAAGAATGTTTTCATTTGTCATCATATAACAATTCCATCATTACCGTTCATACGAGATTATCATATTGAAATAACAAAATTTCATTATTCTTACATGTATGTGAAGCAACATAACTCGAGCATCAACTTAATTATAGTTCCCTTTGATGATAAAACTTGACCAAAACCAAAAAAATCTCCCTTTGAATCTAAGGAACTCATAAGATAATACTTGATTCAAGGTGTTATCAAGCATCAACATTAAACATAATTCAATCCCTCTTAAACTCCAATCCTATCATTAAATCAATTAGTCATCAAAGTATAATTCACGTAATTCAAATATATACATCTTACATGCAAGAACCATTCCAACTACTATTATGATTCTAAATTCAATTTAGTTAGGCTTTATAGAATTACCTTTCAATCAAATATGTCCAAAAATTCAAAATTCTGAAATTGAATCTAATTTGATCATGAAACCAAAACTAAAAGGCGTTTCCCCTGTAACCACCGCCGACAACGGTAGTCCTTGTCGGAAAAATGCCTCAGCAACGCTTTGTTGCTTGCCTCCGTTAATCTGTCTCGTTTTCTCTGTAATCGTGGACCACAAAGACCCAAGGCTGGTCGTTCCCACCACTGCTGCAAACCTACGGTTCCCTCAAAAGCACCGAACGGCACTGCTGCCTTCGCCAAGTCTGTCTTCGATCTCGGTCTTGTCTTCCTGTTTGTCATTCTATCTGCTGGTGGGCATTCCATCCTTCGGTCTCTCACTCCTCACTATTTCACTCTCTCTCGTTTTCTTTTTCTTAATCGCACACACACATGAAATCGGCGTGTGTGTGTGTGTTTCTTTCTCCCCCCGATTTCCAAATTTACGAAGCCTATAAGCGTACCATAAGTAAAAAATAGGCCAATATGATTTTTGATTTCGACTTGATCAAAATGGTGGTGAAAGGACCAAAATACCCTTAATTCCCACACTTAGGAAAAATTTTAACAATTCTCCCTTATTTTTAACCAGTCATAACTCCTACATACCATACCTAATTTGTACAAACTTTATACTTTAGAAAGGTGGGAAAGATCTTTACAACTTTTCATCATTGACTTAAGTTTGAATTTATCCGATTTCCCAATATAGACCCTCAAACAAGATCACTTGGCAATTTTTGTCACTTTCTAGCCATTTTGGAAACCTTCATAACTTCTTCATTATAACTCAAAATAACCCGAAATTTTTTACTGTGTTCTTGTTGCATAAAATATTTAAAAGTATCATTGATGCCTTTTTTCCAATTCCTTTTATATTTTTAGATATTAATTCTTAAAGTTTGACACTTATTTTCTCCATATTTGTCCCTAAATTTCCGATTTTGCCATCGAGTCTATAAAACAAATTTCCAAATGAAGTAATACTTCATTATGACTTAATAAAATGTCTTAATGCATAAGTTTCCATATTTTTACCCCTTTTGACCATTTTGTCATTGCATCACATAAGCAATAAATGCAAGCTTTAAAATTTTAAATATCAAATACACTTATATTTATTTATTATCTTATATCAAAATTTTGGTCGTCACAGTAGTACCTTAGACATCAATACAAATATATAGAGAAGGGGCACGACAACAATAAGAAGGCTGTGATTAGAGTTAGATAAAAGAATTGAGGAGGAGAGATTTAGAGAGAGAGAGAGAGAGAATGGAATACCAGGATCAGATTTATCTTATACCATGTAAACAAATATTTTCCTTGTCCCCTTCCTTTCTCGATTAACAACAATATATAGTAAATTTACAGTGGCTTTGGGTCGATAATGACATAGCAAATAATTACAATAATAAATGTACACCAAGATGCCCCTCCTTCGAAAAGACTCAATCTTGAGTCTTCATCTTTAATACCCCTTACCCACGGTTTCCAAGGGTAAAACAACTTCGAATTCAGGTGGATTGGAATAAATGAGATGGATTTCTACAGTGTTGATGATTTGATACAATTTGTATACAATTGGGGAAACTGCAACAGGAGAAGGAAAATTCTGACACTTATCATCTATGGTATGATGTGGATGGTGTGGAACAAGGAACGAAAGGGTATTCAACAATCGACGCATCTCTCCTACGATTGTGGCGGATAATATCAAATCAACGACATTCATCTGGTTAAAACATCGAGGAAAAAAGAAGGCGATGACATCGGTGGCCTGGAACACTTCACCTTTTTTATGTTTATGAATTGTAATTTTTCAAAACTTTAATATTCTCCTGTATTCTTGCCGGCTAGCTACTTGCTAGTCTTGGCCTCTTTTTTTATTTATATCATTTGCCGTTTCCAAAAAAAAAAAAAAAAAAAAACAACAACTTCGAATATTTAAAAAAGAATACAATTGTACCAATTGGCAAATTACTCTTGATCAAAGATGTCACCAATATAGTCAGCAGTTGTTGCATTTCTTATTTCTCAAGTACCCTTAAGGAGAGTATCACATTTACATAAAATACAAAAACCTAAAAACTCATAGTAACATTATAGTTATTGGTTCCCGTAATAATGAACTTTGGAGATGATTATTAATTTTCAACACCAACTTCTTCATCAATAGTTTCACATTCATCACCAGTTTCATGGATTGGTTTAATATCATAGAACGGGTTGGTATCACAAAATGGATTGGTCTCACCTATCTTATCCTCATTGCAAATGATAGGTTTAGAGTTAGATAAACCAGAATGATATACCTCCAAAAGATATCCATACTTCTACTAGTCATCTTGAACGGTGATTTAAATTTAGCCTCCTCCGATGGTGAACTCCATTAGAGTTTGAGTTCTTGCACTAGTTGTCACAATTATTCGTGTTGACTCACTTTATTAGGATATCTCATGGTCCTAAGTGTCAGTGACTCCATCGTTATGACCTGACATTGCAATGGTTTGTAGATATGCAGACTTTTTCAAGAACGGCCAAATCGAGTTGTCTCTAATACCAAATGATGTGGAAAACACAAAACATAAATGACCAAACTTTATGGTAACAAAGAACAATAAAGAAAAGTCTTTGGTCTTGAAAATTAATATCTAATTATTATAAAAGTTTATTATATTTCAACTCATAATTTAATAATCTCCAAACAATTCTATACTGACTATCTTATTTATAACAATCTAGAAACTTCGATATGACTCCTAAAATATGAATCATGACATTTAAGTGATAATTAAATCTCAAAAGCTTTTAACAATAAAAGCAATCCTCATTATTAATTGAAACCTTTGAAATACCTTACATTTGTATAGCAACTGACTATCAAATTGTTGTCAACTTAACTCTATCTCACTTACAACAGGTTTCAAACACCCTTGTAAATGTTATTTCCAAACCATATTAAGTTCCAATTTGCATGACCCTTTAAAGGTTTCTAAAAAGTCTTTCAATGTGAACTCATATAGAGGCTCCATCAATTGTTTTATAACATATTATTAATTATTAACTATTATTTTATTTAACAATCAATATGGTTATTATATTAATTTATTACTCCCTCCGTCCCAAAATTATTGTCCACTTTGAAAAGTCAAAGTCTTTTTACTTTAACTTTGACCACAAATATCTATATTTTTGTTATATAGTATTTGACAAAAAATATATAAACGGATAGTTTTTTAAAATGTTTTTCTATTGGTATAATTTTCATCAAAAATAATAGAATACAAACGGAATTATTTAATGACAAAGTTGAAGATGAAGACTAAAAAAGTCAAATGTGGACAATAATTTTGGGACGGAGTGAGTATTATATAAAAATATTTATATATTAAAACCATTGGTTTATATGTTATTTACTATGTGTTTAATTAGCATTTACATTATTAAAGAAATTAATAGAATTTCAATAATATATTAATTAAATCATTGTATATTTTATAAACATTTGTTAATTAAATTATTATATACTTTAAAAATTATTGATATGTCAATGGGACTATTTTGGGAATGTATTGGTATTATACTATTACAAAAGTTGATACGTCACAATTTAAATATGAGTGATAGTACTATATTATAATTGATAACTCAAAGATTATAAATTTAAAATATTTTTTGAAACCTATAAAAATATTTTAAATTAACCATCTCATGAAACATTTATAATTTGATTTAATGTTATCTGATAACTAGTAAGAGGTACATATAAAAATTATCAGGATGTCAACATCAAAAAGAATATAAGAGTAAGTGTAAATTACAATTTTGGTCCCTTTGGTTGACCCACAATTGCACTTTTGATCATCATTTTTATTTTTCACTCTCATGGTCCCTGTACTGCACATTTGCTTACACAATTAGTCCATCCTGCGGTTACCGTCTGTTTTGATCCGTTAAGTGGAGGTAAAATGACCAAAAATTCCCTTAGGGACCAAAATTGTAAATTCTCAAAAATCAATGCAACAGGTCTCTCTCTCCCAACCATCGTTTTGCGACTTGAAATTTCTAAAATTACAAATTCACTTTTCATCATCTTTGTCGTCAAACCCTAGCCGATGTTGCGTAATAGGAGTGTCCCGACCGTTCAAATCTCATTACTTCTCCGCCTCCCTCCAATCTTAACAGTACGTTGCGCTTCTTGCGAGAACTGTCTCGTTTTCGCCACCGCCTCAGGCTTCAATTCATGTGAAAACTGCCGGAATCGGTTCCATGAGCTTCGTCGCATTGTCGATGATCGAGACGAAATCGCCGATACCGGACGCCCACCGGATTCACTGACGACGAATCTATGTATGCCGGCAAAGAATTTCCACTCAACATGTTATCTGGGACGGTGCCGGACGCCCATCGGCGCTCGTGACGGCCGATTCCTCCTCCACCTCTCATAACTCGCCAACGAAATCCCCTCAACAAAAACACAATCTGCGAAAGATGAATTGTAGAAAGAGTGAAGATCATAATCTAATACGTTTGGGGGAAATTTGTTTTAGTTAAAGATGACAGTGGGTTGTTTGGCAAAGTTTTAGCCATTCAAATCATTAACAAAAATGGTGGAGATGCGAGTTACGTTACCATTGAAGCCAATCAATGAAGGAATTATGATGAAAACAGAGTTTTCCTATCGAAAATGCACTTGCTTGGCTATGAAATTATGAGTGGAAATTCTTACAGTTTTGGGAAAACGATGACTTTCTCGAATATGAAATCTACGGTGTGGTAAATGTCGCATTCTTTATAAAATTGATGGAGGGAATGTGTGTATAATGTGTCTTGGTAACCTTCAAAGCTGCAGCTGTAGAATGTCCACAAATCAGCTCCATTTCGTAGTGTTACACCATGATGCTTTATTGCTTCAGCGGTGTTACCGGCTGTAATGTTGACTGCGACGGAATTCGGTGCAGTCACGACTGCAAATCGTTATTACGTACTCAATGTAGCAGAGTTGAAAGTGGTCTAACCATCTACGATGGTGTTTCTGGTGATGACGGTTTGATTGATTCCATCCCTGATGATCATCAAATACAACTTGTTATTGGGGATGTCTGTAACACCCGGCTTTTTAAACAAAAATACCCCTGAAAAATTTTTCATTTAAAACACCGATTTCAATACATAAAACCATAACAAGGGGTATATTTTAATAAATACGGGTACAAGTGTATCAAGGAGAGTATAAAATACCATAACTCCTTTAAAGCCGGGCTGCTACTGACAGCATCTACGAGTCCCACTTCAAAGTCACGGACTCTATCTTGTCCCCTATCAGTATCATGCTAACCTGCAGGGACAGTAACAAACGGTATGAGCTACAAAGCTCAGTGAATAATCAAATCTGCAGATAACACGTATCAAAACACAATCATATAACTGTCTGGATATCGAATCCAAACACCTAGCCTTACTGGCTGACCATATACACTCTAGGATTTCACATCCTATTCTGTAGCCCTACAGGCTGAATCATTGTAACCTGTAATCAACAAGCCACGTTAGTTATATGCATCTATAATAATGTCTAACGATTTCTGTCCCATATTTCTTAGTCACACTGGACTGCATCATATATCATGGCTAACAGCCGCACCATGTGTCATAGCTATATAAGCTGCACCAAAACATTATCAATATACAATTCATAGCCCGCAGGCTGCACCAGCTGGGTTTGATAACCCGATATCATAGCCAAAAGGCCGCACCATGTACCTGTAACAAAATCATAGCCAAACAGGCTGCACAATGTACCTGTAACAAAATCATAGCCAAACAGGCTGCACCATGTACCTGTAACAAAATCATAGCCAAACAGGCTGCACCAAATATCATAGCCCGAAGGCCGCATCGGAGACATAGCCCGTAGGCCGCACCGGAGTCCTCGCCTGAAGGCCACATCGGAGACATAGCCCGAAGGCCGCACCGGAGTCATAGCCAACAGGCCGCATCAAATCATAGCCCAAAGGCTACATCGGAGACATAGCCCGAAGGCCGCACCGGTTGGATATACAATCCAAAATTCATAGCCATATAGGCTGTACCCATTGGATATTAAAAATCCAGAAATCATTGCCCGTAGGCCGCACCCATTGGATATAAAATCCAGAATTAGTTATGGCTCACGAATTAGCCGTTATTGCCTAGACTCACGGTTCCGTTCTTGTCATCGCAATGACTCACGGCTTATCCGGTCTTGTCTCTTCAAACGTATCTTTTTCGTCCCACAATCAGTTTCAACCTGTAACAACTCAATCATCATATATCACATATGGTATCAGTGAGATTACTCACCTGGATGCTAGCTGCATTTCAATTTCGGTTGTTTCTTGCCTTTACGTGCACCACAACCTTTTTGTCCCATACCTATTTATCCATTTATATACCAAATGATAATAGGTTAATAATCATTTCAATTGACTCTAATACATGAGAGTCCAATATTATGCAACTATAACCCATCCCTAGATGATAAACTTTCCATTTACCATCTTTTCATGAGTTATACTCATTCCCGAGGCATTCGTATCGATCTACAATGCCCCCGAGGAGTCGAAAACTCAATTTAGTATTTTTTTTTAGGACTTTTCATACCATTATGGACTTATGGTTCAAGTTTGAGGTAAATCGGACAAGCCTAGCAAAATTTAGCGTTTTTGAACCCCCTGCCAGGCAAGCACGACTCGTGCTTAATTTTGCCTATGGGAAGCACGACTCGTGCAACCCATAATGGCAACATTCTTTGGTTTCCAGAAACGCACGACTCGTGCAACATGTAGACTTAAAAACGCACGACTCGTGCATAACTGGGCAGTGTCCAGAAATGCCCAGAAATGTCCGATTTTTCATGCAACAGCACCTGTTTTCATCTATTAAGTCCTTATACTTGTTCTTAATCATTTGGGGTTTGTTTCCTGACTAAAACCCTCTTATAATACAAGGTTTTAATCCAAAGAAACAACCTCAATCAATCAAAATGCAGAAATTAGGGTTCTTGAGCCAAAAACCCCAAAATCCACCAATTCATCAAATTCTCTTGTTTTAATTACATGTTCTTATCATATGAACATGTATCAAGCTCAGAAATCATGTAAGCTTCATGGATTATAACTGAAATACAGTTTCTAGTTCATCATGTGAAGAACACATCCAAGAACTTGGCTAGAAAGTGAATTTACTAACCTTAATTGCTTGGAAATCACCCATTCCAACAATTGTTCCAAGTTCTTGCTTCAATTTCATGATCTCCTGCAGAAATCGCACCTTGAAACCTTCTCCCGTTGCTGCACAATGAGCTGGTCAAAGAGGAGAGTCAAACTCTCTATATTTATATTCCAAAAATTTACATTTTTGGTCCTAAAGTTCCATTTTTTTGAACTTTGACCACAATAACCAAGTTTTATTACAATAAAACTTCCATTTCTTACATTTTGGCCACAACCAACAATATTTTTACATAATTGGTCGTTGACTTGGTCAAATGACCAAAATACCCTTTTTCGGTAAAACGACCAAAAATCAGTTTTTATAACATTTTAAGTCCAAAACTTAAAATATTATTTCAAACCAAATACTTTTCTGTCCAAAAGACCATTTTACCCTTCCAAGGTAAAATGACCAATTTACCCTTTTTATTATAATTATATAATAAAGTATCTTGGCGTTACAATGTCGTACACGCCTGTCTCATATAAATCAAGAAATATCCACCAACAACTGCAGATTTATTAGGAGCAATGTCAATTTCGTCGGTGATGATGGTGAAATTGATGGACCCATCTTGACTAACCACCACAATATCACTGACCACAACCTGATCTCCGCCATCGTCGGTCTGAATAAGCTTTCTTCTTCCACCGTCTCGAAGTGATTGAGGTTGATCCATCAGCACCGGCGATAATACGGTCGTAGGGGAAGATTGATTTTCTTGTCGAAACCCCAGTTCATACGTCTCACCATCTAAAACGATGGTGGTTAGTGGTTAATTGGTGAGGGCGGTGATGGTAATCGGTGGTGGTGGTGGTATACGGTGGTGATGGTGGTATAATGTGGTGGTTTGATAATAATTACGAAAATAAATTAAATCAGAAAATATAAAACAAGGGCAATTTAGTCATTTCATCTACACCTAACAGAATAAACTTGACGGTAACAGCCCGAGGGACTAATTGTGTAAGCAAATGTGCAGTACAGGGACCATGAGAGTGAAAAATGAAAAGGATGACCAAAGGTGCAATTTTGGGTCAACCAAAGGGACCAAAATTGTAATTTACTCTAAGAGTAAATTACAGTTTTGGTCTCTGTGATTTGCACGATTTTTTACTTTTAGTTCAAGTTTTAAATTTTTACAGTTTTGGTCCATGTTGTTAGCATTTTATTACAATGTTGGTCACTGATACATATAAAAAGATCAGTGCATCCTTTCTAATTTTCCCTTTTTTCTTTTAATGTATTATTTATTCTATTAGTTAAAAAGAATACATCTAACCCCGCCCCCACCCCATTACCTCCGTCTATCTCCCTCTACACCCCCCACACACAATAATTTGCTTGTTACCCAAAATTTCCAAGAATCACAGGAACACCACTGATAACAAATATTTGCGCAATTCCAATTTTATGTATGATGGTTTTGATCTCTCGAACGCTAACGACCTCCAAAATTCTCC
The DNA here is from genome assembly GCA_023525715.1 of Cichorium intybus. Classification (NCBI taxonomy): domain Eukaryota; kingdom Viridiplantae; phylum Streptophyta; class Magnoliopsida; order Asterales; family Asteraceae; genus Cichorium; species Cichorium intybus. The sequence continues at coordinate 33,424,687 of CM042011.1, forward strand.
CGAATCTAAGCATCTTCTACAAGCAACAAACTCCACAATATAATCACCAATGACCTCAAGAAACCGTTGCCCCTTTCGTCTCTTCCTCTTAGCCCCAACAAACAAAATTATTGGAATCACAAATTAGTATCACTGCTACACTCCTCCAACAGTCTCAACCAAGCCAAGCAAATTCATGCCCACATCATCCGTAAGGGTCTTGATTAATGATGTTACGTAGTTACAAAGCTAGTTCATGTATTGGATGCTAGATTCGACGTCCATGTGGACCCATACCCCCGATGTGCCTTTCAACAAGTGAAACGCCCAAACCGGTTTTTGTTCATAGCTTTGATACGTGGTTACTCTGTACAAGGACCCTTTCTGGATTCTTTAACGTTGTATAGTTTGATGAGACGACAAGGGATTGGTCCTGTGTGGTTTACATTTACGGCTTGTCGAAAGTTGGTCCTGGTGGGGTTAGCTTTTGCACTTAACATTGGAAAATCCCTCCCATTTTTGTACTCTGAAACCTCAATATTAAACTCGAATTAGAGGTTACGCGATTTAGAATACTAAATTTCAGAGTTAGCATAAAAATAAAGGGGACCCTCATAAAACATAGCGATACAAACAACGAAATACGAAAACTACTCATTAAGAATTACGGATTTCTTTAACGTTGTATAATTTGATGAGACGACAAGGGATTGGTCCTGTGTGGTTTACATTTACGGCCTGTCGAAAGTTGGTCCTGCTGGGGTTAGCTTTTGCACTTAACATTGGAAAAATCCCTCCCAGTTTTGTACTCTGAAACCTCAATATTAAACTCGAATTAGAGGTTACGCGATTTAGAATACTAAATTTCAGAGTTAGCATAAAAATAAAGGGGACCCTCATAAAACATAGCGATACAAACAATGAAATACGAAAACTACTCATTAAGAATTACGGATTTCTTTAACGTTGTATAATTTGATGAGACGACAAGGGATTGGTCATGTGTGGTTTACATTTACGGCCTGTCGAAAGTTGGTCCTGGTGGGGTTAGCTTTTGCACTTAACATTGGAAAAATCCCTCCCAGTTTTGTACTCTGAAACCTCAATATTAAACTCGAATTAGAGAATTACGGATTTCTTTGAATTGGAATTACGAGAATTACGGATTTCTTTGAATTGGAACCCTTTGGGCTTGACAATCAATACCCACCAAATTATAGTGATTAGTCTGTAGCTTGAATTGATTAGAGATCATAACTAATTAACAATTGAATAAGCATAAGCATTAGCCAAGTGGCCATATACAAGCATATTTATATAACGAAATTACAAGTGAGAAAAAACCCTTGCCATCTAACATGAAAAGGGGAAGGAAATGAGACGACGGTGATTATGACTGTGCGAATTGGAAATGGAATGAAGAGGTGAAACGATGAAAATAAAAATAGGGAGGATCTGTCGTCTATTATAAATTTTGGCGGAGAGAGAGTGAGAGAAAGAGAAAGACGGGACAGTGGGGTGAGGGTGGGATTAGGAGTATTTTTTTAATTAATAGAATAAATAATATATTAAAAGAAAAAAAAAACATAGGAGAAAATGATACCAGTGACCAACAATGTAATAAAATGTCAACCGTAGAAACGAAAACTGTGAAAATTTAAAATGAAAAATCATGCAAATCACAATAGCCAAATCTATAATTACGATTAAATACATATAAGTTGCAAATATTTTCCCAACTCAAGTCTCAAAGGACATCTATGGACACCTTTCATGTCAAAATAGGATCCCCTTTGCATGACATGTCTAAACTGTTTTTTTTTTTCAATGTCATCATTTTTGTGACACATTGTCATTATAGAAGCGGTTATACAATTTGCCAATCATTCAATATGAACATAATGTGAGGTATGGACTAATGCTAAAAAATATTTTGTGTTTACACACAGTATAAACACTTTATATAAAAATTCATTCATTCTTTTATATATGTCAATCAAACACTTTTATCATGGATGTATTGACTTATTTTATTACCTTATTTATTTTATAAAAATTTATACTAATTACTTTGTCATTTCATTTCATCCCACAAGACAAACCGTAAACTTAATACTCTGCCTAACAACAAAATATTTGATTAACAAAACAACAAAACAATGTAAGAATAATTTCAACATATAGCTATTTATTTTTATAGCATTCCACTTTTATTTATTTCTAATCTCTTGCTTTCGTTCATTAATATACTATAATCTTGAAGTACTCAGTATCTCCTTTTTTAATCAATATGTGGGCATTAAGAATGAGGCCAACGACCAACGTGACGGCCATGTAGAATCCGTCTTCAAGCCCATCATGTGAAGGTAATTTGTGAAGGGTTAAATATATTTTGGCATTTAAGATTTAAACTTTAAATTTGTTCTATATAAATTTGTTTTGTTTTGAATGACATATGATTTTATTGTGGGCTAGCAACAAGAAAACTTTACAAGGCAATTTGAAGTAATTGTAGCTAAAAGACGTACAACACCAATAATGTCAATCTAGGCTATGAAAATTTGCCCTAATTAAACAATTTGATCTGTATCCTCCTACTTTTTCCTTCTACTTATCCTCCTAACCATTTGAAATGATGACAAATGTCATATTCAATAAAATTAATAATATTTTAATCCACTTGTCACTATTTCACATGGTTAGGAGGATAATTAGGAGGAAAAATTAGAAGGATATAGGATTTCTCTTGATCTGGGTCTTGTCCGTCAATTTAATAGGATCGAAGTTCAATTTCTTGAAGATAATCGAGTTCCCCGCATTCTAAGTGGCCCACAAATGGAATCCAAGAAGAAAAAAAAATTCATTGTCAAGATAAGTTAAAGTTTTGAACTTGTCGATGTGTCAGTCTTTGATGACGTGGTACTGACGTAGCATGATGATCTTTTCTATTTTAGTTAAAAAAAATTATTTTTACTTATTTGAATATGAAGACAAATAATAACGCAATTAAAAAGTTCATCAATATATAAGCCATAATTATCACTTCTACTAAACATATATTTTACACTTTTACTATAATTATCAATATATAGTATATACAATCAATGCATATCATTTTACTTTCAAATCAATTTTTAAAAACATGTTTTGCATTTATAATTATGAGTATATAGTATATACAATCACCGTATATCAACAATATTCTCAAAACATTGTATTTGTATCTTTGAAAAACTAAATAAATTCCTCTATCACTTATAATTATTGTTTTAAATCTTACTTTTCAAATAAACAATAGATGTCGGTATCATGTCAGTGTCACATCATTAAATACTGACACATTGCCATATTACGTCAACTGCAACCGAATTGGCCGGTTAAATGGTCAAAATTACAACAAATTAGAAAACTTAATAATTTAATTGCCAAAAAACATAAACATAATTACAAAATAATGATTTTATGTACCGTCTCTTAACTTATTTAAGAAAAGTGCTTCCATTGAATCCATACTTTGTACAATTTAAAAGGATGGATCTTATGGTATTTTCCCCATTGATCGGTCGACATGACTTAGGCCTAGTTAAAAGTACCTAAACTGGAATAGGTCTTATATGCTTATATAGTAATATAGTTTATATATCACATGATTCACATCTTGTTTTTTAATGATATTAAATATTCAAAATAGGAAACATAATATCTTAGATGTATATAGGGAGTTGTGAACATATATGTAGGAAGTTGTGTACTGTATCTTTATTGGCACATGGCTTAGTCAAATAGTCAATATGATCATCCTATCTTCAACTATTTTTTTCTGCGTATTTATTACTATTTTTATTTTTTTATTATTGTTATTATTAAAATAATCAGCCAAATGTAGACATGGCAAAGAAGTGACGTGATCATATCACAAATATATTATTGTTAACGTTTTATACGTTTGCTTATTAAATAATCAGCCAAATGTAGACATGGCAAAGAAATGATAAACAAACTAAATAAACATCTTACACACATCTTTAAACAAAAAAACAAATTGTTTCAACCAATCATATCCAACTTTTCCGGAAAACAATGCAATTTCATCAAATAAAAAAGAAGTTAACCCTACACAGAGGTGTTTATCTAATATATATATATATATATATATATATATATATATATATATATATATATATATATATATATATATATATATATATATATATATATATATATATATATATATATATGATAACCGAGGACCCCACCCGACTCATCCTTTGGATGACCCTGATGAAGCAACCTCGGGGCCACGCACACCTGGCAGCAGGGTGGTCCAGGTCAATCACCTACAGGGGTAGAGAGGTGGCCAGTGGCCATCCCCTGATTGAAACCTAACACTCCCTATGGGGAAAGGAAGGGAGTGTGATTAGAACTTGGAACCTCTTTATGGGGGAAGAGAAAGAGTCCAAAGCCTTATCCACTAGGCCATCTAGTATATTGGGGTGTATATCTAGTCATTCTCTTAAATATACATCATATTATAGGGGATAGCTAAAAAGACACCATTTTTTACCAATTAGACACCTTAATCATTACTTTTAAATAGGTCAACTGTTTTTTATTTGTTGGAATTACAATGTTTTCCGGAAAAACGGATATGATTAGTTAAGAATGTTTGACTTTTATTTATAGATGTATATTGGATGTCTATTTAGTAGCACCCTATTATAGTTATGGAAAATTCTATTTATTCCTACTAAATCCTCCTAATTCATCTTCATATCCATGTATATAACGACATATGGAATCCACTAATCCTCTCTCTTAATCTCATCCATTGTTTTTGACACTTGTATTGATCTAATGAAGAAAGTTAGGAAGATTTATTAGAAGGATATACAACCTCTCATTAGTTATAGATACATCGTATTATAAATTTAATAAGCAAACGTTTTATACGAATGTTAACAAACATTATTAGTTTGTATATCATTTCCGTAATGATTAAATTAACTTTTTGTTTAGACATTCATAAATAATAGTTAGACAAACTTTATGAAAATTTTGAATGTTATGTTACCACAAAATTAAAGTTTACAAAATTATAAAAATTAAAGTCTAAAAAGAAAATCGGAATATCAATGAAAAATATAATGATAAATGTCATAAAAGCTCTTACATTTATTTGTCACAAATGTTTGGATTTACTCTTTTATGTAATTTTTATTTACTAAAGCCTAAAAATTGGATTAATTTGTTCATTTATGACATTTAATAGATTAATAGGTAACTAGTAGGTTACCGTCTTCCCCAGATTTGCTTGATTCATGACTAAAGAAACCTCCACCAAATAGCTTGACGACAGGTTGCAACTTTCTTTACAATCTTCTTAATGTTACCATGTCTCCTTCTTCATCACAACTAGGTTAGATCTAAATGCATATTTATGTCAAATGATTACTCTCCTAATCATATGTATATGGTTCGCATAAACAGGAGTATGATTCAAATTTCACAAATTACTTATTGGCTCCCATAAATCATAATAGTTTTGAAAACCAGTGAAAGCATGCCCAGAACTATATGCACGTTTTGAATGACTTTAAAAGTTGGGTACTGTGTTTATCCCATACTTTGATTTGTTGGCCTTTGATCAAAAAACGAATTGTCGACCACTAAAGAGCAAAAATCAAAAATCAAACATCAAACATCAAACATCAAACGTCGATTGTTCCTTATGTGTCGAAAATCGATTCTAATGATCTGCTTATGTCAAACATCAAACCCGTTCATCTTCTTCGTCCTTGTCGTTCTTTAATTTTGTCGTCGTTATTCAACACCCACCCCAACAATTGATACGCGTTTGAGGGTGTTCTTCACAGTGGTCGTCGATTTGCTTTATTCCTGTAGCGTCTCTCGCCTCCCTTGAGAAACTCGATCGTACCAGCAGCGAGATCCTCATCGCTCAAGATCTAGGTTCGATTTGACGACATTTAGGGTTTGATTTGGCAAACCACGGTGGTGGTGATGGTCAGATTTCTTGTGGTGTGGATTTCATTAGATAGGTGAGAGTTACCGGCTACTAACTTGGGTACCAGTTAAGAGACATAAACGCACAAATTAATATAAATTCTAGGCTTTAGTGAACAAAAATTACATAAAAGGATAAATCCGAATATTCGTGACAAATATAAGGGCTTTTATGACATTTACCCAAAATATAAAGATATAAAGTGTCATTATTTAAAAATGAAAAAGAATATTTATGTTTTTTCCTTTTATTATTACTTTTCTATTTTTCCTTCAACCATCGCTCTTTTTCTCTTCAACCATCCTTAAAAAAGAATTTATTTCAAATTTCTATTTAATATAGTTCTAGACATGATGTGGAACTACTTTAAATATTAAACACATATCAGCTCTAACTCATGTGATTTTATGTTATAAATCTCTCTCTGTATGGGAAAAAATGTTCCGTTAATTAAATTATAAAATTTGTATTTGCTTGATATCAATGTAACGTAGTTAAGATTAACAAATGTGTTACATCACACTATTAATTTTTTGGAAACCAAAGTCACACTGGTATAGTAGTAAAAGGAAAACAAAACCAAAAACAATGTTACCAATAAATTGCAATAAGATGAAGCAATGTCGATTCATTTATAAGTAAATCGATCGAAATGACTATAGTATATAGGGGTAGGATATATTAAGAATGATAAATTGTGTGTAATCTTGTAACTTAACCATGTCCATTAGATCTAATCAATTTTTTTTTTTTTTTTTTGGAACGGGAAATAAAATCCTATCTAACCTACTCTACTCCTAAATTACATCTTAATTTCCACCTATGCCTCTAACGAGGCTTGAACCCTCAACCTCAAGGATGGAGGGCAACACCGGTACTGCTGGGCTACAAGACTTTTGGTAGAAATTGAATAATAATCAATTAATGGGTGAGATAATTCTTTTATATAATGAATTTAATGAAATTGAATAATAATCCTAATATATAAAAACGGATTCTCAAGGGTAAATAAGTAAAACTGGGTGGGGATTTTAAAAGGCAACACCGTGTTTTTCGTATACCCCTTAAATTCTTCCACGATTTCGACTACCTTATGCATAAAAATCGGGATTTCAAAAATCAAAGCTTATAAGAGATTACAGGATAAGAATCATCAACAAAAATGGCATTTGATTCTCATATAAACCGATTCATCCATTGAAGTGTTTCAAAGAATACACATTGCAATCGATTAGGGTTTTCAATCATTATGGAACCGATTTTGGAAAGAATGGAAAAGAAGCGACAATCAAGCTCAAGATTGAGAGGATATTGGAATCCCAAGTTCCAAAATACAGCTCTGACGACACTAAATTTGGACGAAGATGATGACTTCATATCTCCTCAGCAGGTATGAAATTCCGAATTTTCAAGAATGTGTATCTTATACATACGACTCTGTATTTACCTTTATTAAATTGTCAACACAATAAATACCGTTTAATTAAAATCAAGGGTAAGTACAGATTTCGTTATTAATCTTATTATCAGAAAATGAGTTTTGTATATTCTTTATCAGAAATCGACTCTGTATTTACCTTGATTACTTGTTATAACAATAATATGGACCGTGTATCTTCCCGATTAGATTGCATTCTGGCAAAAATGTGTTTGTGTTTAGTTTTCAATACAATGTTTGAAAAGTTACAACATACACCATTGTTTAAAAATTATTTGTTTTGTATATCGCATATATACCATGTATTAATAGATTACATTTTGAAAGTATCTTGCTATTTCTTTTGTACCGTTATTTCATAGATTACATTGTGGGCAGAATGTGTTTGTGTTTATTTGGGAATACATAGTTTCAAATGTTACAACACACGCCATTCTTTCTAAAAAACAATTGAAAGTATTGAAAACATAGCTTGGACAGAATTGAAAACATAGAATAAAATATTTACGAAGATTCGAAAGAATGTGGATTCTGCCCAGAATACGTTTTTTTGTCATTTTGTTAAGAATTAATAATGTTGACAACTTTATAAGCAAAACTGATTTTTTAGGAATATGAATATTGTAAGAATGAAAATTGGTATACGACATGAGTATGGTAAGAATTAATTCCTTTACTAATAAGTCAAACCTAAAAAATATGTTTACAACATGCTTAAAACTTATTCTGGACAAAATATAAATTTATATTACATGAATGTTTTTATTGAACATTTAATTATGAGTAAATACCATTTTGATTTTTATTTAACTTAAATTTTTTTTCTTTATTGGAACAATGTTAATCTAATCCAATTGTGGTGTTTACATTAAAAACTTTTAAAAACTTTTTTCTTTAGTCACAATGCATTTAGTCTGGTAACGATTCTGTCACCAACTGACTTCAGCTGTCAATCTTAGATGTCTTATTTCATGTCCATTGATGAGAACGTAACTTCTCATCCGCACGAGGTTTGACCTTCTTCGGTCCGAATAATTAGCAACCTTCGGATCTTAGCACTAGACTTGGCTTTGGATCCGGACAAGGCAAAGATGCCTTAGTCCTGCTGATCCACATGCCTTCGGTTCAACCTTCTGCAGATCTTCTGAAGGGCCACCCCTTCCCGTTTCTGATTCGCCATAGTTGATCTGATCGGTGCGAAGGACTCCCACTGGAACAAATGTCTAGAGACTTGTCTGAGATGCACACCTTAACAGCATTGGCTTCGTCTCGCCTCTGTTTTCTGGTTGCTTCAGACAACTGTTCCACTTCGGCTGTCTTGAGTCTTCCTCCGGTTTGCATTAGGCTCCACACTTTCTCAACATAAAGCCTGCTGGAAATATGAATCTTTTATGAATTATTAAAGTTATGTTGAATTAGTGTCGATAGCAAAATGTGCAATGACAGAATCAAGTGACATTTACATAAGCAGGTACAAAGCCATTTGTTTTCATCCAATTTTCAAATTCGATTATGTTTTTTTTAGGAACAGGTATGTGTGCGTTTATGTATTCCAGTAATTTCTTGGTTTTCATCCAATCTCAAAAATTTGAAAGTCGTTGATGAGTTGTAACCACGCCTTGAATGTTTAATTCACAAAAAACCATAAATTTTTACATGTTTCTTGTTACTAATTGCAAGAATGAAGATGGGGAGAAGGCAAAAAAAAAAAGACGCAGATAGTTTAAGAAGATGATCGTGTTAAGATTTCATCGCAGGAGTTAAGGGCATAAGGTCAATTTAGTTCCTGTGATTTAAAGGTAAGGGCAATATGGTTCATTTACTTTTTTTCAACTTTAATGATTTCAAAATAGAAAAATTGTTATAAAATATTTAAAACTACAAAAAAAGATTTGGGGCAAATCTAATATTTTAACGGATTAACAAGGGTAAATGTATATTTAGATTTTTGGCTGAATAAATATGATATTTTGACATTTAATGAAGACGTATACGAAATTCTTCCTATTTAATACTATATTTTTTAATTTTTATAAATGTATAATACTATTTAGTCATTTAAGTATAACTTCAAATACATTGATGTTATAAAAAATAAGATTAATAGAAACTTAAATTTGGGGACGATAAATAAGCTTAATGGAAAACATTACTATCGTTAACATGTATTATTGTTTTTGGATTATTTAGCTGACTATAAAGTAGCACCAAAAAATTAATAAAAGAGCTTTACTACTATGAATGCGTTAAAGGTGGATGGAGCAGTCGAGAGATGGGTCGAATTCGAAGGAGTCGGAGGTGCTGTACCGTCGGTACCCTTGCAGGTTTGTGAAAGATGGCTCAGGTTCGTGAAAGATGGAACCTTGCGGGTTGTGTTGAATGTTGGTGAAACCGATGGTTTTATCATCTTTTATAAAATAAAAAATAATAATTATAAAATTTTACTCCACTCCTATAAATATCCTTCTTTATCCTTTAAAAATCACACATTTCTCTCTCAACTTCTTATAAATATAAAACTATCTTTCAAGTTTTATAAAAAATGGCAGGCCTCGGAAACATAAATATTCGCTGGGGATGGACTACAAGAGAAGATGTGGCTTTGACAAAAGATTGAGTCGACAGCACTGAAGAAGTGGATGTGGCAACCCACCGCCTATTCTGGGATCATGTGGAGGAATCGTTTCACACAAATTTGGACATGGTACATTATCAAAGTAGGCATATGCTTAACAGCAAATAAAAATATATGTTCAAAAAAATAACACGCTATAATCAATTTACGTAAACTTATCTTTCAACCGACCAAACGGGACAACCGACGATGAGATCGTTGAACAAGCCCTATAACAGTATTATGTGACACACAACAGAGACTTTACGCACAACAAGCGTGAAATGTTGTGAAAGAGACACCTCGAATTTTTTTTGTATCCAATATTTAGGTTTTAATTATCCGTGTTTAGGATTTAATTTCCTGTATTTAGGATTTCATTTCCCGTATTTAAGTTGTTTTTTATTTGTTTTGTAACGGTATGTGTTTATAATTAAATGTTATTTAATTTTTTAATTTTAGTTAATAAGTATTAATTTTATTTTAAATATTAAATTAAATGTTAATATATTTTTTTAATTAATTAATCATTTTAAAATAATAAAAATATAATGCGGTATCGTGGTTGAGAGGGATTGAAAAAATCTAAAAACATGAATAAAAGATGAAGTAAAAAAAGAAATAAAATGTGGCGTGTGGGAACGATAGAGGAACCACTCCCTCTACCGTTAAGGCTTTTTAAACAAAAATTCGTAAGAAACAATATGACAATAATTAAAAAATTTATAATTTATATGGCTATCAGATCTGAGTCATCTAACACCCCCTATATATACTTGTGACGATAATGTAGCAACAAGCCCCACGATTCACCATATTCTAGAAAGTGTTCAGCCAATGGATTCAAGGTCCAATCAATATGGTGAGTTGACCCAACCCATCTTGTCCGATCACCGGAACTCACAGGTCGTTCCGGAGCCGGCGGGGGAAGTGGTGAGCTCGGAGCTGGAGGAGATACTATCCGACAGGAGTTTAACTTCCTTCCGGCGATACAAAAAGGCGTTGTCCCTGGAACTAGTTAGTTTATTCAAGCTAGCAGGTCCGACAGTCGTAGTGTACTTGCTGAACAACCTGACGTCGATATCCACCCAAATCTTCTGCGGCCACCTGGGTAACCTTCAGCTGGCGGCGGCCACCCTCGGCAACAATGGTGTTCAAATTTTTGCATTTGGTCTCTTGGTACGATTGCTTTCACTCATTCATATCTAGCTAGCTTTTCGTATTTACCTCTGCAACGAGTATAATTTTCCGGTTTACCGGCTTCTTTTTGTAGCTTGGAATGGGGAGTGCAGTGGAGACCCTATGCGGTCAAGCATATGGAGCCCGGCAGTTCGATATGCTCGGCGTTTACCTTCAACGATCCACCATCCTTTTACTGCTGACCGCCATTCCTCTTATGTTCATCTACATCTTCTCCAAACCCCTCCTCATCTTAATCGGCCAATCCAAAGAAATCGCCGCCGCAGCCTCCCTCTTCATCTTCGGTCTCATCCCACAGATCTTCGCCTACGCCGCCAACTTCCCGATCCAAAAATTCCTTCAAGCCCAAAGCATCGTCAACCCCAGCGCCTACATAGCCGCCGGGATCTTCTTCATCCACCTTCCATTGACCTATCTCGTAATGTACGTCTGGGATTGGGGCTTATTGGGCGGCGCGTTGGTTTTGAGTCTTTCATGGTGGCTTATTGTGATAGCGCAGTTTGTGTACATTTTGAAGAGTGACCGGACTAAGGAAACGTGGACTGGTTTCAGTACGCAGGCGTTTACCGGTCTTTGGTCGTTCTTTAAGTTATCGACGGCATCGGCGGTGATGTTGTGTCTGGAAACGTGGTATTTTCAGATATTGATTTTGATCGCCGGTTTGCTTCCTAATCCGGAAATAGCGTTGGATGCGTTGGCCGTGTGTTCAACGATTCTTGGATGGGTTTTCATGATTTCTGTCGGCTTTAATGCCGCTGCAAGGTATAATAATTTAACAACATTATCTTTTATATTCATTATAAATCCGTCTTTTATATTTATTATTTTCAAAAAAATTTAAAAATGTGTATGTGTATATATGACAGTGTGAGAGTTAGCAACGAGCTAGGTGCAGGACATCCTAAATCAACGTCATTTGCTGTCGTAGTGGTGACCTCGAGCTCGTTCATTGTCTCTTTGATATGTGCTATCATTCTTTTATTTTCACGACACTACATAAGTTACATTTTTACTGGCGGAGAAGTCGTTGCGGATGCTGTTTCGGAACTTACTCCTCTCCTTGCGTTTTCGATCCTCCTCAACGGGATTCAGCCCGTCCTTTCAGGTAACATATAGAACTGAACAGGTTGTACTGTGTTTGACTGTCACTCATGTTCATGTTAATTCTTGTCCCGCCCAAAAACATAAAACAAAATGTTTGATTATTTTGTGCAAAAGATATAAATCTCCTCTAAATGAATATATTCTAGAAAGTTTGTGACCCCATGTCCCACGTGACAAATAAAATACAAATGAGGTTAATTTATGTGATATTGGATGCATTGTATCATAAATTTGTGGTTGACAAATGACATGTGAAAATGTATGAAAAATAAAATAGGGGTTGCGGTCGGATGTGGATGGCAAGCATTTGTTGCATATGTGAACATTGGATGTTATTATGCGGTTGGAGTTCCACTTGGTGTTTTGTTGGCCTTCTATTTTGACTTTGGTGCTAAGGTACAAATTTTATTATCTGTCAAACAAAAAATCAGCCATTTAAATCACGTGTGATATAATGGTATCATGTAAATAAGTTTATTTAAAAGGTATATTTTAAATTAAATATTTATTGTATTCGAATTGCAGGGAATATGGTCGGGGCTAGTAGGGGGTATGGCGATGCAGACTGCAATTTTGTTATGGGTTACGTTTCGAACTGATTGGAACAAAGAGGTAAATCTTTATAAAGATAAACTTTGGGATAACTTCAGTTGTTTTCTTTGTTATAATAAATGATTGAAAATGTATTTTTGAAATTTTCAGGTAAAGCAAGCGAAAATGCGAGTGTCGCAATGGCAAGACAAGAAAGAGGCATTGCTAAACAATTAAGAACTTTTTGTTTTTTTGTAGTGTATTGTTTTTGAACTATATTTAATTTCTTTAGCGCAACACAAAGTATGACACTTGTGTGCGACTGATTGGAATTTGAGCGTAACGAATTACTACAGTATTTTAGTATGGTTTTGCCTGATTTATAATGTATTAATGTGGGTTATGTTGAATTTGTTTGCATTACCAAATTTAGGTAAAACTGCCTACTATGAATTTGAGGTTAATTTGTAGTGGGGGTTGATTTTGTTTAGAACGGCCATAGATTTTATTAGAAATATCCAGCTAGATACAAGTTAAAAAGATATATATCAACTTGTAATGAGAGTGTTATACCGATCAAAAACCAATTCACCATGTTCGAATATTAATATGTATCGGAGATGATTTATTCCAACGTGTTACCAAATCATTTGTAATAAACAAGCGATCATCAATAAGTGTACACAACGAACTAATGGAAAACTCACTCGTAGGACGTTGGCAATAAATCCAACAATTCTATTTGTAAAGCATAAACATTCATATATTGATTTAAGAGAGTTCTATTCGCTTCATCATCTTCCAAACATAAATGTCTAATCCAACTCTAGTTTCAATGACCAAAACTAATGGAATCTGACATTAAATTTTGACAATGTACTACGATTTACCCTTAAGTGTGGGCTTTTGGCGGGTTCGGTGTAGACCGTCGAGATAGCACAACTTACCATTTTATAAGAATCAACATGAATATATTTGTATTGCAACTCACAAGTGACATCCACCACACCTTCCCATATAATTGACCTATTTTATGGGTTAATGTCACTGTAGTACATTAAAGTTACCAATTTTACCCAAATTTGGTCCTTAAAGTTATTTTTTTATTGTGCAATTAGTCATTAAACTTGAATTAAACGTGTCAATTACACCATATTACAAATGTTTAGGGATCAGCCAGTGAAATGGTGTATGTGGCATGATGACGTGGACGGTAAGTCCATATAGACTCCGACCCATCCGCGTGTTGTATACCTTAGTGTCAGTGGAATATAAACGAGGGTTTGAATTGAAACACTTCCCAAAACTTGTTTTCCCTTTTTAGATCCCCGAAAAACCATTAACATGGAAATGTCTTCGTCTTCATCAACGACATGCAATCCAGTGGATGTGGTTGACATCAAGGCAATGTCTAGACGGAGCTGTATTGGTGCAAACATATGATGTTGGAGATAGAAAGGATGTCATCCAGCGCATAGAACCCTGGATGATGTTTCTTTAACCGTCAAAACTCTTTGGTAAGCATCGATCACTGAGTCATTTAGTGTGAGCTCGTATGAACCATAAAAATTAAGCTTTGAAGTGTTATTTCTTCTATATATGCATACATACAAACACACATACATTAGACACAGTCAAGGGTCAATGGTTGATTGATATTAGTTTATTTTCAACTTTATAAGAGATGATTGGTTTTAAACATTGAAACCCAAAAATTTATGTGTAATGTACCTCAGACTAGCAAGCCAAGCTTGAAGTACATCGAGTGGAAGGATTAGAAGTGGGAGGATGGTTATTATAAGGACCTTCTGTTTGAGACCAAACAAAGAGCAGGCCGTAGACTTGATCGATAGCAGATTGGTAGGCACCAGAGAAGCGTTACAAAATTGGAAGAAGTGATTTCAGAGCTAAAAGATGAAATTATCCTTATGACCGAAAATGAAGAACAGATTGCAATACAAAATAGTGACCATGGAAAGGAAGTAGTTAAGCTGAAGCGTAAGATGAGGAGATGGAAGCTGATGGTTGTTAGTTTGGTTATGATAATTGTGGTATATTAGATAAAGTGATTATGGCAGGGAAGGCAAGTTGGGTTGGTTTTGTGGGTTTTTGGTCCGTCATGTATAAGTTGTGGGTATTTGCATATGTACTTTTCTACTGTTATGATAAATGCTCAATATCTTAATGAGTTAATTATATAAAAATTTAAACTTTGACCTATATGTTTATTTTAATGAAATTGTTATTATCTACATGAGTTGGCTTAATGAATTTGTTATTATATTCATGAGGGGTGCATATGTGTAACGAGTGTGTTTTAGGTGAGTTCGGTTGGGGCCTTGGGGGTTGTATTTGGTAAGACTTGGATTTTGATTTTTAGTTTATGAATGATTCTGACAGAACATTCGAAGTACGGTCTAAATTGTTCGACATTTGATTACTATTCAATTCACCTACAAGGGATTCATAAGAAACTTTCTATATTTCCTCTAAAACTTCTCGATAAACAAATATTTGTTTGAATGTATTACTTCATATGAACATGCCTGTATAAACAAAGACAAAATGACATTCTAGTCCATCGAAATTTTGATTTTTGTTTTAAAAGGTCCCTAAAGTTTTTTTAGCTTGCTTCCTATGGCATGAACTTCATGATTAAAACACCCTTGACCCTCAAAAGAAGGGGCCAGCCGGTTACAACTACCTAATCTGCTTCCATGTGAAAATGTCATCTCATTGAATATTGTCCTACTTAGCTTCCATGTCATCTGAAGATTACAGAGATGAAGAAGATCGGACATGCCATCTTCATTGCCATCTAATACAAGTATCGGTTCATTTCTACCAACTTCTATTTGAAGCCCTTTGATGTGTTGATTGGGTATGTATGTCAGATTGCTCACAATACCTGCAACTCTTCCTTCAAACTCTATCAACGGATTAGACCATAAACCTTGCTTTACAAAGATTTTATCTCGATATTACATCGGAGAATATAAACATGAAGATGAAAATATACTCATTCACATAAATGAAAATTCAAACGATACATACATTACCTACAATTTATACCTGTTCATGTTGAATGAAGCAACTTGAACAGCAATTGGACTTAAATCGGTTGCAATAACTCTCCCAAAATCCCCTAAAATCCTTTTGATTCCAATAGCGCTTGTGTCACTACCGGTCCCTAAATCTCCCCATAAACCTTCCTTAAATTCTTCGTTCTTCTTAATCGCATCATCCACCACATCAATTATTAATTCGATTTTAGACCTTGGAATCAGAACACCTTCTTCGACACTTAACACCAAATCCTCCAATGCTCACATCCTACGATATACTGAAACAACCTTCTTTTGTCAATCCTTTGCTTCCATAAAGAGTAAAGGCCATCAAAATTAGCTCTTAATTGCAAAACAGTGTCGTGTTGCGAGTCGTCCAGGGTTAGTAACGATTTAGGGTTTTGTAGAGCGTCTTCGATTAGCCAATTGAGTTTTCTCTGCAAATTTTCAGACTCAAATATGAAAGCCCTAGTTGCCGATTTTGGATTAGCTAACCAAAGTAGATAAGGGCAGTCTCAGATGACTACTAGGAGTCGTCGGAACTTATGGCTTTGTAGCACCAGAATACGCTATCTACGGACAATTGATAGTAAAAAGTGACGTTTATAGGCTTCCTCCATGAATCGTCGGAACTTATAGTTATGTAGCACCGTCTATCTATCTTTCTCTTTGTCCCTTTGGCCACGTCATCAACATGTGGTCCCTTTGGCCACGTAACCTACTTGCAAACGGATTATATACTTAGATTCCCTTTAGGCTGAATGGTGTGCAAGACACCCATGACAACCCAAGACTCCCGCCACGTCATCGCCACGTCACAAAGACTTCCAAGACTTCCACTAGGGGTGTGCAAGACTCTCATTACTACCATTTTAATTTCCACATCACATTTTTATTTTCCATTTTTTTAATTAAGACCAAACATTAAATTAAA
Source organism: Cichorium intybus (assembly GCA_023525715.1). Lineage (NCBI taxonomy): Eukaryota > Viridiplantae > Streptophyta > Magnoliopsida > Asterales > Asteraceae > Cichorium > Cichorium intybus. Next base: position 33,441,574 of record CM042011.1, read on the forward strand.
TTTAAATAAAAACATTATATTAATTAAAACCATAATATTAAAATAAAAAAACATTACATTAAATTAAAAAAGACATAAAAAAAATTAGACATCTCCTAAATTATTTTAAAATAAAAAGCATTTCCTAGTCGTCGTCGTCGGTTGCGTCGTTGCGAGTCGCGTACACGTACTCCGTCAAATCGTGTCGGAGATTGGCATTCATTTCCGCATTGTGTATTTCTAGTACACGAGTAAAGTATGCCTCGCTACCGGGAACAAATTGTGTCGGCTCCTGTGTCATATGATGAGGTTGATAGATGCAAATATTCCGACCTTTTTCTTCAATTATCATATTGTGTAATATAATAACACCATACATTACTTTGCGTATGTTGTCGAGGTGCCATACTCGTGACGGGTTTTGCACTATAGTCCATCTCTTTTTTAGGACACCGAATGCACGTTCCACATCTTTCCGTGCGGACTCTTGACGTTGCGTGAATAGTACCCGTTTCTCGTCAATCGGGTGTTGGTACGCTTTTACAAATGTGGAATAATTTGGATATATACCGTCGGTGAGTAAATACCCACGTGGGTATTCGGAGTCGTTCACTTTAAACGGAACGTCGGCCGATTTCCCTAGTAGGATATCGTTGAATATCGGCGATGAATCTAGAACGTTTAGGTCGTTGTTCGCCCCCGGAACCCCGAAGTACGCATGCCAAATCCATAAATCTTGTGACGCCACCGCTTCTAGTATTAGGGAAGGTGTGCCGTGATGACCCCTGGTGTATTGTCCTTTTCACGCGTTTGGACAATTTGCCCAATCCCAATGCGTACAATCTATGCTCCCGAGCATACCCGGTAGACCATGTGACTGATGATGTGCCGCATATAGTTCTTCAACATCGTTTCGTGTAGGTTTTCGCAAATAAATAGGACCGTATAACTCATAAATAAATTCACAAAAAGCATACATACTTTCCCGAGCGGTTTTTGCCGACATCCGCAAATATTCGCCCACGGCGTCAAAAGTGTATCCATAACCCAAAAGACGAAGAGCCGCTCCACATTTTTGGTGTGACGTAAAACCCCTTTTGCCTCGTCCGTCGTATCGCAATTGGAAAAGTTCGTAGTTGGCTTCCAAATCGTGCACGATCCGTAGAAACATCGATCGGGTCAAACGAAACCGGCTTTTGAAATCCTTGTCGTCATACACGCAATCTTCAGAAAAATAGTCGCGAATAAATTTTTCGTGTCCTTCTTCGCGGTTTCTATTTTTCGCCGCTAATCGCCGCCTTTTTTCCGGAGTTTCTGCTCGGTTCACGTAAATAGTCGCGACTTCCATCATTACCGTGAATACCAAATCATCACCCGAGTCTTCAGAATCCGAATGGAAATCCATATGTATTTTGAGAGCAAAATGTGTGTTTGTATGTGTGTAATGTGTGTGTAAAATATAAGATGTGTGGGTATGTATTTATAATATGTAAAAAAAAATTAATTTTTTTTTATATCCCAACGGTCGACCAACAGATATATTTTTCAAATTCGTCCGTCTTCAAGCGTTCAAAGTACGACGACCCGGGGACGCAGCACGTCGAGGATGCGGGGGGGGGGGGGGGGGGGCGGTGTTTGCCGCGTCTTTCCTGCTGAGGTGGAGGACGCGTGGGGGGCCGCGTGCGGCATACCCCACAGCCTTAGACTACACGGAGTGGTGGCCAATGGCCAACGAATGACCAAGGAGTTTTTGTGGGCCAGACCATGGTTGGCAGGTGTTGGCCATTTTGTAGGCAGTGGTGGCCAATTGCCAAGGAGATGATAAGACGAGTGTCATTGAAGGAAAAATGCTGTTTTTTTTGCTGTTGGCATCTCGCCAAGGGGATGGCGATGGTGGTTGGCGAGTGGGATGGCGAGAGGAGGTGGAGTGGTGTTGGCGAGAAGAGGCCACTCGCCAAGAGGCTTGGCGACCTCTTACTCCCTGTAGCCTTAAAGGCAGGTCTAATTAAAGTTCGTACATTTAAAAGGCAAGAAAAAAGTTAAGGGACATTTTAAAATCGAAAGTAAAACTTTGATGGGCTACAATGTCATTTTACGAAAAACAAATTACTCATTAAAGCATCTCTTATCAGTACGACCAACTGGATGAAGGTACATCATGCTTATTAATATTTGTCGTCATTTAGTTGATTGCTATTATCGGAATATATAGATTGAATAAGAAAAGACTAAAATCAGTCACATTTTTTCCTTAGATCTTGAGATCGAATTAGGTTTATAAAGAACAAACAATATCCTTATCTCGATTATCTATCTTAATAGGTGTAAATTCTACTAATTATTTTTATTACTCTTTATTTTTCTCTTTTTTCTTTACCTGTAATGAATATATATGTGTGGTTAGTTTTGATCAAAGCAGCATGAGCACAAACCATTATCGCATTAGTGTTACATTTATAATAACTAATAAGATGAATACACGTGTAATCTAATTAAACTTCTTTAGGTGCTCAATTAGCTAATGTGACAATCTCAAAATATTTTGAATATTGACAAATCAAATGATCTTATAGACAAAAATATATCAACTATATTAGATGGAAAATTTATTTTATATATAATGCCCTCTCCTACCTAATTTCTGTTTGTAAACTATTCTTTGAAAACAACTATTCCTCAAAACAATAACATACTTTTACTTTTAACCCAATATTAACACGTATTTTTCTTTTAACAAAAAAATAGATTGTTGAAAAAAAAACGCCACTTGAAAACTATTCAGAACTACATTTAGCTATCATCTATAATTTTTTTTATCATTAGTCATAATTAAAGAACACTCCTTACATTTTCATATGATTATTAACATTCATCCATTGTTAAACATATAGATTGTTTGCTAATTAATAATAAAGTATAATTATTTTTAGACAAAATTGCAAAAATGGTCGCTGTAGTTTGCGATTTTCTATGGATAGTGTCTCTTGACTTTCAAAATCGTAAAAATAATCATTATCAGGAGGTTTTTTTGTGGTCTAGGTCCTATAGTTGGTATTTTTTTTGTTTTGGTCCAAATCCAACCTAAAATGACTAGTATACCCCTTAAAAATGTCTTTCCTAATTTGTTTAATTTCTTTAATTATTTCTTTTGATTAAAAAAACCCAACCACCCCCACTCCCACCCCTTCCACCACCGGTCACTCACATACTTTCTCTCATCTCTAGGAACCGTCGGCACATACCACCACCACCGACTGCAACCATCATCTACCACCACCACATACACATTCCATATGAAATTCGAACCATACGATTTTTAGAAAAGAAAAAAAATACACTCATAAGATTTCAAATTCACGCACCCCCAACCTCGATTGTTGAATTCTCAAAGAAATCCCTAATCGGTAATCATGTCTTGCTCGAATTTAAAAACATGGGTATCTTCAAAACCATCGCTCGATTCATCTCCCTATCCTTTAGATCCTTCATCAGTCCAAATCAAATCCCAAACTCCAATCCGTCCAATTCCGGACCTTCTTCTTCGACCAATTGCAGTTTGAAGGAGCTTCGTGGCCGTATAGATTCAGTGAAGAACACCGAGAAAATCACTGAAGCAATGAAGCTCGTTTCATCTGTAAAAGGGTGAAGAGGTCAAGAAGCTGTCATGAATGCAAGACATACCTCTGAAACATTAGTTGAATTTCTTTATAGCATCAACGAACAACCCTAAACAAAAGACGTTGATGTCTCATTTACCAGTGTTCGGCTGGTGAAAGAAGGTCACCCTCGTGGTGGTCACCGGAGACCGTGGTCTTTGTTGTGGTTTCAACAATGCAATCTTGAAGAAAACCGAGTCAAGAATCCGGGAACTCATAACTCTCGAACTTGAATACACAATCACCCGTGTAGGAAAAAAAGGTAACATTTATTTCCTCCGGGGACCATACATTCCGGTAGATAAGTATCTCGACGGCAGCAACCTCCCCACTGCAAAAGAAGCTCAGGCGATAGCTCCCTTTCAGGATATTGGGGCGGGGTTCTTGACTGAGAGAGAGAGAGAGAGAGAGAGAGAGAGAGAGAGAGAGAGAGAGAGAGAGAGAGAGAGAGAAAGAAGGGGAGAGAGAGGAGAGAAGGAAGGGTGGGGATAGGTGGATTGGTTATTTATTTATTTCTGTTTATTAAAAAATGTAAATAAGTAACAAGAAAAAGGGAAAAAATGAAAGAGTTAAATACACATTTCAAGTTGGACAATGACCTAAACCACAAATAAACCTCCTGATAATGATTATTTTCACGATTTTGAAAGTCAATGGACTATATATATATATATATATATATATATATATATATATATATATATATATATATATATATATATATATATATATATATATATATATATATATATATATATATATATATATATATATATATATATATATATGTATATGTATATATATATATGTATATATATATATATATATATATATATATATATATATATATATATATATATATATATATATATATATGTATATATATATATATATATATATATATATATATATATATATATATATATATATATATATATATATATATATCAGTGTTGCAGAAATCGGCCTTGGCGGCCGATTAATCGCTTGACGATCTTCAACCGATTACGATTAGGTCTAATCGGGCAGCTTGACGGTTTGTTACAAAAATGGGTCAAATATCGGCCTTGGCGGCCGATTAATCGATCTTGGCGGTCATTTCTTTATTTTTTTCATTTTTTAATTTATTTTTTAATTTTTTATTTTTAAATGACGACATAAACACTCTCTAATAACTCAAGAAAATTGAAAAAAAATCAATATTAAATAATAAAAATATACAAATGTATAATATTTTATGTGTATCTCAGAATAAATAAATCAAACATTGCTATTTTGTTATATTTATATATTTTTAAATGAATTCATTTATAATTTACGGTCTCCGATTAATCTCCGACTAATCCCCGATTAATTCGATTAATCTCTTAACCCAACTCGACCGCCAAGCTACCGTCAAACGATTTTTACAACTTATATATATATATATATATATATATATATATATATATATATATATATATATATATATATATATATATATATATATATATATATATATATATATATATATATATATATATATATATATATATATATATATATATATATATATATATATATATATATATATATATATATATATATATATATATATAGGGTTAGGTTCTATTGAGAACTCAAATATTCATGAGATCTTGAGAACTCATTATGATTGGTTAGATCATAAAAGGGCATGATAGTCATTTACCAAAAATCTCATTTAATTCTGATTTTTTATTTTTGGCAACAAAATAATCATTCCTAAAATCAAGCCTATTAGATTTAAATTTTCAAATTTTAAAAAAATTCAAATTTTCGTTTTTTTTAAATCAGATTTTTTGGAATTTGATTTTTCAAATTTTCGTTTTTTTAAATATGAGAATTTTTTAAATTTGAAAAAAACAAAAAAAATTATGAATTTAAAAAAAAAACAAATTTTCGAAATTTAAAAAACATGTTAGTGTATTTGCATGTGTATATATGCATACTCGCAGATGCATATATGCATACTCGCAGATGCATATATGCATATTTTCACAATTCATATATATGTATTCATACTTTTAATATCTAAATGTAAAAAATAAATAACCATTTTATTATAAACAATAATATACAACTGTTTTTAACGATACATACATAAAATTTAAAAAGTACAACGAAAAATAATAAACGTTACATACAAAAAATATATAAAATACAACGAAAATTCATGACGTCTTCATTCCTCAAATTTTCAATTTTCATTTCTTCAATTTGCTCGATAACTTCTCCAAAATCTGCAATAACATTAATAAAAATTAATATACATGTATATTCAAAATCATTAAAATAAATACATATATGCATATGAACAAATGCACATCTATTTTATCATATATAGGCATATATGCATATGTGCACATACTCATTTATATGCATATAAACACCTATGCCCATATGCACATGTGCACATATGCACACATATGCACACGTTTTTTCTTATTATGACATTATATTTTGAAAAGTTGACCGAATTATAGCAATGTATAAAAGTTTAAGTGCTACATTTATATGAATATGTACACATACATTTAGCACATCTATTCACATTTAGCACATATGCACATATGCACATATATGTATGCATATATGCATATATGCACACATGTGTACACAAACATGAATATAAACAAATTATCACATATGCACATATGCATATATGCACACATGTGTACACAAACATGAATAAATGTAAATATATATACGTATATACACACAAGTATAAAGCACATATATGCGTATCAACACATACATACGTATATGCACATATGCACATACGTATATGCACATATGTATATACGTGTATGCATATATGCACATACATGTGGTTCTTGAGCTTTTCTAATACAAAATTACCTACAACCCATTGAATAAAAAGTCAAACCACCAAATTTTGATTTCGAAATGCTAAAGTGAATTGCTTGATAAACTGATACATATACGCATTGTAGGGTTGTAGTTACATGGGAATTTTGAAAATTTCATTCCAATAAACAAAAAGAGAAAACAGATGAACTTAAACCTGTTGATGCCCAAATTTTGTCATAGCTCCTATATTTCCAAAAGCTCCTCTACTGCACCTAAAATCCACCAAATTCTGTCATAGCTCCTCTACTGCCCTACCATCAGCAAACAAAATCAAGCCCAAAAATCAATAGAAACCAATGAAATTTATACCACTGAAACTATAAATCACAAATCATAATTACCAATTTGAACAGTGGAGAGGGGAAGAAATCACAAATATCAAACTTCGTGATCTACATCTCAGCGAAATTAATACCAGGGAAACTAGAAATCACAAATAAGGTGATCTATGAGGCGATCAGGGGATCATGCCATCGTACCTTTAAACCTCCCTTCAACTTTTCTTCCTTCAATCTGTGAGACCGCTTCCCTACGACATAGATGAATTAGCACCGAGAAGAATATGGTTAATGGAGCGGCCTTCAATGGAACTCAATGCAGAGTTGATTTCGGGATGGTCCAGGTGAAAAGCGATTGTAGCAAAAAGAGATGAATAAACAAATAATTACCTGCAAATATCAGAACGATTAGCCATTTGGATTTGTAAATCGATGCAATTACCGTTGATAAAACCATCTGAATCGCTCTGCAATCCGCGGTGGTAAAACCGTCTGAATCAGAATCGCTATTTACACTTCCATTTCTATCTGGGTGAAGCTCCATGACAAACCAACTGAAATCTTCATTCCCGAAAGTAAATCACTGATAAGCAAATTGAATTGAGAGAGGGAGGACGTGAGAGAAAGAGAGATCGAACCTACCGTGAAATTAGGGAGGAGGCCACCGGCCACCGCTCTGCAATCCGCGGTGGTTGACGGCTTTAATGGTAGCGATGGTGAACACGATGGTGTAGACGGAGATAACGAGTGAACACGATGGTGCAGATGGCGATAATTGTGGTTCCGATGTGGGCAACCATGGTGTAGCGGAGCTGGGTGGAAGATGATGAAGAAAAGAGAGATCTGAATCACTATTTACACTTCCATGTCTATGGTTTTGAGAGAGGGAAAATCATGGAACCGGCGGAAGGCGGAGCTGGATGGAAGATGATGAAGAAAAGAGAAATACACGATGAGAGTTAGGAGAGAGAGAGAGAGAGAACCCTAGCGGATATTTGGAGATGACGAGAACCCTAGCGGATATTTGGAATTTCCGTTTTTCCGTTTTTATTGGAATGGCGTGATATTTGGAATTTCCGTATTTAGTTTTTTTCTTATTCCAAAACTATCCCTAAAGGGTAATTTAAAAAGACAATTGTATCATTAAACTTAATATTAATTACGAAACTGCCATTATCGATCCTAGCCATTTAGTTTTTTGATCTAATGGTTCAGATTTGGTTCTTAAGATCTCAGGATTTTTTGAGTTCTCAAATGAACCTAACTCTCTCTCTCTCTCTCTATATATATATATATATATATATATATATATATATATATATATATATATATATATATATATATATATATATATATATATATATATATATATATATATATATATATATATATATATATATATATATATATATATATATATATATATATATATATATATATATATATATATATATATATATATATATATATATGAGTGGTAGTGAAGGGATACAATTTCTTAAAATTTAAGGGGTGAGGGGAAGGTGAGGTGGCGCCTACGTGGCACTCCAACCCCTTAGGATGAGTGGTAACGACTCCTCTTGGTCTATAGTAAAAGTTAATCGTTATAAATCCTCAAACGAAAAAGAGTAATATGGTCCAACGACGACGACGACGATGATGATGATGATGATGATGATAATAATAATAATAATAATAAGAGAAATCTTATATCCTCCTAAATATCCTCCTAACCATGTGAAATAGTGACAAGTGGATTAAAATATTATTAATTTTATTGAATATGACATTTGTCATAATTTCAAATGGTTAGGAGGATAGTTAGGAGGAAAGTTTTGGAGGATATAAGATTTCTCTAATAATAATAATAATAATAATAATAATAATAATAATAATAATAATAATAACCTAAAATTGGAGAGACGGGCCATTTCCACGAATTGCTTATCGCTTTTTTAAATAATTATTTTTATATGTACAACATTGCCCAACCGTCGTGAGTAGGTGACAGTGTGAGCCGTTCAAAAAAAAAATGTGATTGTGTGAGAATCTGAGAGACACCAATAAATATACACCACATATTGTATTTTAACATTATATTATTGATATTAATTGTTTAATTATACCTAAAGATCTTCCTTGATTCTTGGCACACCACTTCACAGAAGACTCAGTAATTCGATTCCACTTCACACACGCAATACTGTACATGCGGATTGCAACTCAAAATTTATATAAAACCTTACTCTTTTAATTTTAAATATGCATATGTATACATTTAAATACGTATATGTATGTATTCAAAGACATGTATACATACTGATTCGTTTTTACAAATATTTTTTGTTGTGTTGTTTTTGAATTTTTCGAGTTGTGATTGGATTAGACGAGATGTATTGGTGCTCATGTTGATATTTTGAGTGATTTTTTGATCAGAAAATTGTTTTTAATTTCTATTGCAAATATTGGTTCACATCATTAATATTTTGGATCATGTTATTGCAAATCATATTTAGATCATAAATACTTTGGATCATTTACTTTACCTTGAGTTTATTGAAAAATAATAATTTTATTTGGATTTTCATAAAAATAAAAAAATTTAGTTTATTTTTAAAATTTTCATAATCATGTTAGAATCAAATATTAAAAAACTTTGGTTTTTTAGAATGTTCAGATCTTCTAAAATCATTATTAGTCATCTACCTGAGTACATATCAAAATAAGTTAGGCAATGACAATGTCTAGTGAGTCTACCCGAGTTTAACTCATTGAGAGTAGATGATGTCACTCACCATACTCGAGTCAACTCCCAAAACATTTGTAAAAATACTCATACGTCATAGAAATGGTTTGAGGGGAAAGTTTGTCCCCAAAGTCATATTAGTCAACATTCAACATTTAAAATACAACTTGCAACGTCAAGAAAACATCATAAATATTGTTAGTGATTTATCCCAAAATCAACATAGTCAACTTCCTCATTGTAAAACATGGCTTGTATCAAAAACTCATTTCGTCATAAAAATGGTAAATTATGCATGGAATGAATGCACATGCAACTAACCCAACCACAAGTCATCATCATTAAGTCCTCATTCACCATAGTGGTTTAAAGGAAACGTCCGTCCCTTACGTCATAAGCTAGGCGCTTGCGAACCACCAACACAAGCACCACATGTGGGGTTGCTAGCCTCTACATGTGCAAGTGGTGATTATCTAGAAATCCAACCACACGTTTTTCGTCTTTACATCTTTAGTCAAGTTTCCATGGATATGAGTGACCACAAAGACTCCCATCCTAAATGCAATGCAATGCACATGTAAGATGCAAGTTTCAAAATCATATTTTTTTGTCATCTTAAGCTTTAAAATTGTCATTGGTTCAAAATCATCATCATTTGGGAAAATATTAGCATGAATGCACAAATATACTTGTAATGCAACACATAGCACATATGATGTATGTAAAAACATATTTATAAAACAACTTACATAATTATAGTTTTAGGGACATGTACTCGGGTAAACTCACATCTTACAAGTATATAGACTTGATACTTCACCCAAAGTTGCACCATCCGCTCTTCTTCTTAGTCTAGATGTTAGACTAGTCCCCAACCATCCTTAAGTTGTTACCACTCTACTTCCTTCCTACAAGTCAAACAGAGAAGGTATTACACTCAATTCTCTCAAACTTAAGGGACAAATATCTTATTCTTATCTATTTCATAACTCAAAGTTAAATGCCCATCCACTAAGGAGTCACTAGGCTAAACAACTCCTAAACATAAGTTTTCAGGGTTGGGGAATCAAACACCAAAGGTCCAAGCCTAGGGAGAGTGTCACACCGGGCAAAAGACAACATATGGGTTGTGCAGGGGCCACACGGGCCGCACAAGCCCAATGCAATTCTCATGCGGGCTGCGTGAAACAACAGACCCATGATGCCTAAAATTCAATTTATGCGGGCCGTACATAAACAGGCCAAAGGACCACGCGGCCCGCGTCAGAACTGTGCGAAAATCCTTATTTCTTAACATTTTTGGTCCCAATCAAGTCAAAAGCATCACAAGGCTTCCTAAGCACTTATACAAGCAAGGTGTGACTGATTTTATGGCTTTCCAACCCAAAATACACCTCACAACTTCATCAAGCTCATGACTCAATCATTAAGCACTTAATGCTTGCATTTCATTCCTCCATAAAGATTTGGTGTTTAACATCAAGTTTAAGTCATTCATTGCATAAAGAATCATCCATTCACTCATTAAGGACTTAATAAATTGGTCATCCAATATGGATTCATCCCATAGCTTCAAATTCCAACAATTAATGGTGCCAAACAATGGAATCCCCAATTCCTTTCCATCGCACATGTTCTAACAAGGATTTTAGTCATCCTCACTTGGTTGGATTCATTAGGAACAATCTAAAATGGGTTCCCCCATCCAAAAAACATCAAAGTGTCAATTCCTTACTAATTCTAAATCCATTCCATCCCTAATCCATCTTTAGCATTCATACTTCCCCCAAATCCATCCATAGATTCAATGGTTTCTAGATTTCTTAATGTTAGATGGTTGGGGACACTAGAGAGTCATTGGGATTGATTATTTTCATCCAACATACATCAAGGAACCAAATCACAATAGCATTCATCCAATACTTCACTAGTACAAGGATCTAGGGTTTAGAACACCCAATTCAATCAACTAGTTAGATCTAAGTCATCCATGAATTGGATGTAGACCACAATAAGTTCAAAAACATCAAACAAACCTTTATAATCATAGGAAACTCCTCCTCCAACACATAATTTTTGGTTTCAAACCAAATCCCCAACTCAAGATGGGTTTGCTAAGCTATAAATGAGAGAATAATACCTTAAATTGCTAGGAGGCTTTAAAGATTTGAATAAATCTTCAAGAACTAGCATAAACCATCCATATTATTCATGAAAATCATCTCATATGCCTCATCTTCTCTCGAAAAACGTCCCGGCCTAAGAAATAAGGAGAATCCCTACTTATATACTTCTCATGTTTCAAGAATTAGCAAAAATGGTCCCTAGAGGTTATTCTTCAAAAATCCACACCCAAAAGTCTAGCCCTTTAAATGAAATTTTCCAACTTCCCAATTTTGCCCCAAAACCACAATTCTTCTACACATAGGTCATTGACTATGTCAACCCTAACCACTAGTTTGACAATTTGGCAAAATTGACCCTTCTCAAATCTTTGCAATTAGGTCCTTATTTTCAACTTAAGAAAGTGTTTAACTTAATCGAGGTTTCCACTTTATCCCTTTATTATAATTCCTCCATTTTTCTAAATTTTTGCTTAGTCTAAGCTAATCTGACAAGTTTGGAAAAATTGATAGTCTTGATCCCTACGTCTTAATCTTCTGAATTTTGGAAAAGAAATGGATTTTAAATTCTTTAATTACTCATTAAAACTTTCTTTTGAATCATTGAATTATAATTCCAATCATAAACAAGTTTTTAAATTTATTCTGATTTATTTATCTTCATTTAGTTTATTTCCCAAAATAAAACTTATTTGTATTGATTTAAGTCCAAAACTTCTAGGCCTGAAACAGGGGTGTTACAAAGGCATATTACTAGCAATATTAACAAAATATTTGGCATCATTGTCATCAATTATTTACATGCCAATGTTTGATCCAATGCATTGAAAAGACAAAAAGATCTGATTAGTTTGGAACCTGGACTTGGAAGCCACCAAGTTAACCAACCTACAAAAGTTGATGGCATATGTTAAATCCACACCAAACATGTAATCTAGCACAATATAAAGCAGAACACATAACACAATCGATTTGCTCTCAGTGTCCTGAATACAAACTCTAAAAAACTTATTATATAAACTTATTTTCAATAATAGAATGGTGTATTGAGGTGAAAAAGAATAGAATAATAAAACTCTAAACCCGTATAAAGATCAAAATTAAACCGTGAATTCAATTGTTTGGAATCTCAATTGGGAATAAAGGACACTCAAAAATGTATCATGTATGAGGATTGAGGAGTCAGCCTGGAATATACGGGAACCAGTCCTGCTTTATGACATGTTATATTCCGAAAGAATTTTTTCTCAACTCTCACCGGTTATCTAATAGTCCGACATATCCGGAATGGGGCATTCTAGACTTGGTGTTCATCTTTAAAAACATTGGAAATTTTGGTCATTTCGGATAATGAGCTTGATTCTAATGGGCACTTTGTAAATATCCCGCGATATTATTACAACTTTATTTTATACAGATGGAATTTAGTTTGCAATTGTCTAATGCTAAAAACGTAAGATGTAAAACTAATTATAAATTTTACTTTGCAAGTTTTATAACGTAATATATTCCAGAAGCTACAAAAATATGCGTCGAATTTTACTTTACAAATTTTCTAATGTTAAAAGATATATTTTTAACACTAAACTACTCTTACAATTAATGTGTGTTTTGGTTTATTACACATTTCCATTATCGATAGATAAAATTTTTAAACTTCAGCCTTTTTTCTTTGTTTACATAGTTAACCAAACTGAATAACGAAATGCACCGATTAAATTGAATTTTACTTGGTTCAGTTACAGTATTCTAAGAATGTTTAAAATTTTGAATTAACCGAATCAGATAATTAAACTAAAACCCGATTAAACAAACCACATAATCGTGATATATGGAGTAGTACTGGAATTCTTGAAGTTGGAATTTTGAGTGCATATGTGGCTTGACGTCAATGGACACACATGACAGCAAGGGCCAAACCATTTATGCATGCGAAGCCCCCATGCTACGTGTCTAGACCAAAAAGAAAGAGGAAAGTACATTGTTGTACTTTGAATTTGCTTTAAAAGGTTTCAATAGTTTAGGTACCTACATGCCAGTAAGAAATTGTATGCAGCGTATGTATTTCTTTGGTGAAAAAATGGCATGTGAGTAGTACACTAGTACCTATAAACTATTGAAGTATTGACGTTAAAAATCGATCATAATTAATTAAGTGATTTTAAAATAGCTATCTACTTAAATCATCAAAGAATGTACATGTACTTGTGTTTCAAGATATTTTATTTTTACGGTATTACAAAGATGATCATTAAGTCCATAAGAAGGACCGCGAATTCATGTGAACTAATTTTTATATCTCATGGCAAAAGCTAAACACTCATAGTGAGCAACGAAATTCGCGGTAACAAAATTCAATGTAAAAATAAACAAATTAACAAAGTAAATATCAAGAACCATAAATATTTATTCACTAGGTTAGAAACCCGTGTAATACACGGGATGATTAAAAAAATATATAAAATAATATGAAAAATATAAATATTGCAGATAATAAAATTGTCATTTGTGAATTTTGTTTGCTTTGATATTTTATATGATATGATAAATATTGCTGGTTTTTGATAGGAATTACGAACGCTATGTTCAAATAAAATATGATTAAAATGAAGAATAAGTATCAAAAGTAATAAAAGAATAATTAATAATTCAAAATGCTCGAAATACTTCTTTGTATACAACATTTGATGTCTTATTTGTAATTTTACTCTCTTTATCTAAAATCAGTAGTTTAAGTCATTGTCTACTTTTAACTCTGAATAATGCAACATAGAACTGACGATGTGTGAAATTTCATATAACGAATATGACAAGGATGCTCTTTTTTTCCAAACTTCGTCTAACATCTTTATGCACAATATCATATAAAATATTCAATCACGACAATAAGATTAACAAAATAAAAAAAATAAGCTGGTATAACCATCTTAACGGCCGATTCTTTTCTTTTATAATCTCATATTCGGATATTCTTGAACTTTTGCAACTCACTTCATATTTGAGTCTCAAAAACTGTAACCGACCCTTTTCAGCACAAGGGTAAATATGGAAATTAAAAAAAATAAGATACCACATGACTTTGATTATCTCAAATTAAAACAAATGCTACCATCCAAAGCTTAACTTAAAACATATGACTCTAATTATATAAGATTAAACCTCCAATAAAATTTTCAAGATTGGACATAAAAACACATAAATACCCTTTTCATCATCAAAAAAGACCTACAAAGCTCATTCTAAGAAATGCAACGTATAATTCATATATTTATTTGAAGTACAATGTTGTGACAGGAAAAACAAAATTAGGATGGTATGCATCAATGATCAAAGCAACAAATAACATAGATAGACATTGAAGTAAAACGTTGTAAAAAATGATTCTATATTAAACAAATTGATGAAAGTATGTTGTCATTTTTTAAAAAAAAAGGACTAAATGCAAAAAGAGCACCTTTATAGCATTACACATACTTACAATATCTAGAAGTGGTAAAACAGCACACACATACACACATCAGAAGCATGGATACACAATTCTAACATTGTACTTTCAAAGTACAAATGTACAATGCCTAAATAAGAAAAAAACAATCCATGAAAACAATTAATAGTCATTAAAATAAGATGCTATACAGTCGACAAATTGAAAGTACATTGTTATTTCTTGTACTTAAAAAATTAGAAGGAATCAGGTCCATTCCATTCAACAATAGAATCAACGATTACATTCCTACCTCAAAAATTGAAGTTTGCATATTACCAAGTGATCCATTTCTCTCAATATCTGCTACCTCGTACTCCCTGCTTGAAAGCAAAAAACATCAAATCTATTAAATAGAATATTTTTGTGAAAAAAATAAATAAGTGATGCATAAATATAATTTTAATAAATAAATAAACCTGATCAACAACTATTCCATTGGTCGGAGATCCGTTGAGCTACCCTCAGGTTCTAAACCACATCTCACACGATGGTTATTGCTTATCATCAAAATCAGAATTACAATTTCACGATACAAACAACATATTAACTTTCAGAATAGCAAATTTTCAATATTTAAAACTATGTCCTTTAAAATCATCTTGTCGGAGTCTAATGAACCATTGGAGTCGTTAACATTTGTATCTTTTTCAGGAGGAACTTCTTTTTGATAAAGTAAGCTTCACCTGAATTACCAGGATACATATGAAAATCTGCTTCTACCCCCATCAACTTCTATTTTAACAATCTTTTCTGCCCCATTAAGAACGCCTTGAAAATTTCCAAATCTAACATGCCATGGCGTGCTTCTTTATCTGTCCATTCATACCATGGTGAGGGAGATAATCGACGCATTTTAGTTTTACAGTCAGCGATTTGGTTTTTAGGATTTCATAGACTTCACCTCGCAATTGAGAGGTTCAGAGAAGAGAGTTGGTTTTAGGGTGATATAATGAATGATTAGTGTCGAGATTGATGGGCGGAAGGATTTGAATTTCGAATTTGATATCGAGAGGAGAAAAATCAGGCGAGATTGTTGCATACCTTGTTTCATCACGATTGATTCATTGAACTTCAAATAATCAGTGGCGGTGATTCCTTCAATCGATAGATCATTAGAATTCACTTTAAAAATTCCCAAAATCCAGGATTTGGGCGTATAGCAAATGCGACATAAGGAGGAACAACGGAAGCTTCAACCGATAGATCATTAGAATTCACTTTAAAAATTCCCAAAATCCAGGATTTGGGCGTATAGCAAATGCGACATAATGAGGAACAACGGAAGCTTCCTGTGAGAGATTAGAAGTTCGATATTAATTTCTGGTTAAAGAATGTTTCGATTAAGAATTGATTGATAGAAACCTTAGTCGTGGACAAGATGTAGCCGAGTAAACCTTCAAGGACCTGAGTCTTTTCGTCTTTGTCTTCAATGACGGTTTCCGATGAACCCATGGCCAAGTGCTTCTTGTGAAGAAGAAAATATGGTGAATGCATTTGAATCGGTAAACACCCACATCTATACTCTATGTCTGTGAATTTAGAAAAGGAAGAAACGAAGCAATTGATTGAGAGAATGAATAAGGCTGCGGAATACATGGAAGAAAAAGCGGGATGGAGAGGAAAGCAGAAACGAAGCAATTAATTGTGAAATTGAAAAACATCAGATCTGATTTGGAACAATAAACAACATCAGGTTCGTATACAAAAAACTTACATTGGTTTGGAGAGTGATTGTTTGAGAAAGATTGGGCCCACAAGTGTTGGATTGCATACGAAGAACACACGCTGGTCACGTAGGAAATTAAGTGGAGGCATAGGTTATTAAGAAATTTATGAACCATTGAGAAGTTAAGCCGAGGCGTGTATAGCTCTTCCACATTTGAATCGAACTTATGAACAGCGGTAGTTGTTGAAACCTTGGTGATGGATTGAACTACTCTGATGGTTTCTAAAACCCCCAAATGTGATATAGATCAATAAATGTTTGAAATCTTAAAAGGTGATTGAGCTGAGATCGGGGATGAACAATGAAGATATAGACACAACTTTGAATGAGAATTGGTTCAGTTGATATTGATAAGAAAAGGGCCGATAATTAGGGATCTGATAGCCATATTTCATGGCCTCCGATTAGGAAAGACAGTTGTAGGAGGCGAGAGTTACGATTTTCATTTGCAATATGTCAAAAGCGTTTGGGCGGGAAAAGGACGCGTGTCATATGGAGGATACTTGTTATAAAAAGGACACGTGGCAAAAATTATTTTTATTTATTAGGTATAGTAAATTAGCAAGTTCATATTATAAAAAGGATAAAACTTTGCATTCTCATTTTCTTTTGCGAGAGTTACTTGACCCGTTTGAGAGAGGTACTCGTGTGGCGATGTTTAGAAGGACTTTAAAATTGGTTATGGTTTTTTGGTCTCACATGATCCGCATATGATATTTTGGTAAACAATGTCGGAAAATCAAATCAGTAGATATATGCATCCATTTTGCGACATCTAAAGTTCTTTCAACATGTTTTCATAGATCTCTCAAGATCGGGATGGGAATAGGCATAAGGTAGAGTAGATGGATCTTCGCTAGAATCAAAAGTTGTGGTCGGTGGAGTTGATGTGTCTGATGAAGAAGAACCGGTAGAAACGGATGTAGAAGAATGTGAACGTAATTAGGTAGTTTGTTTGACTTATTCCTCCATTACTAAGTTACTCTACAAGTTTATACCTTATGTACCATCTTGTCATGATCAATAAATTATTCGAACTTTGACTAATCCAAAATCTCCTGTGAATAATATATATACACAAAAACTAAACCTCATGCCCTCTTCATAATTCAAGGTTTGCATTGGCAATGGGATACAATGTGACCTATTGTGTGGGACATGAAATTGTTTTCAAAATGGCTAAACTCGGGGATGTCAAGATATAGGTTGATACACTTGTCAATTGTCATAATGCCACGACATTGGGACTATCTTGAGTTTAACTATGTCACTTGGTCATGAATGCATCAAGTAAGATGTACATCCAGATTTCGGTTGTTTTTATAGTTGTTTGTTGTAGGGGTAGCGATCATGTAGTGTTTGGGTTAGCGGGTCAAAAAACATGAAACGAACACGTGTATAATCAAACGGGTTAGCGGGTTCTACACGAACCTGTATAATCCAAACACATGCACGACCCATGTAACCTGTATAATTAAAAGGATTGACGGGTCAAAAAACGACCTATATATTGTTAAGGTCAATATAAGACATGGGGGCTAGCCAGCTAGGGCATTGATTCTAAGTTTTTTGTTTATCGACTGTCTTTGTTTTGTGTATAATCAAAAGGGTTGGCAGATCAAAAAACGACCTATGTTTCATGTTTATGTCTCTCATTCGTTTGTCTGACAATGACTATTAGGTGAGGTGCATCATAACATAAATGGCAAAATGTGAGGCGTTCTACAATCTTAAAAAATTGGATGCATTTTGCATCTAAAAGCGCCTACAATTGATATTATAGGGGATAAAACTACAATTAAATGGAAGTACAAGGGTATGACTTGCAAATATATATACATGAACTCCACTCCCTCTTTCTTTACAAAAATTCTTATTACATAACACTATGTAAGAATGCTCACACAATTTTCCATAACAAATTCACCATCACCACTAACTCAACTACCATGCAATCTTTTTTTACACTTTCAACTTCAAACCGGATTTCCCGCCAAAAAATCTCCATGCTTTTTTGCATTCTTCATTGTTACCCGGACGGGTTAATTTTAAAGAAACTCGATTTTTTTAACTTTCAAGTAAACAATGCATTGAAAGTTAACGAATGGTCATCATAACCATTGTCATCGCATATAGTAGAAGGAACATAGCATCATTATTGTATAGAGCTGTCATAAAATTACATATGCATTAATTAAATACAGTCTAAAGAAATGATTTTTAAAATATATCTGAGAAAATGATCGGGAATATATGGCTTACGAGAATAAATCGTGTCCCATTAAGTCAAAAGAATCACAAACAAACATGAGCTTAAACTTAAGGGCAGAATGCAAGAAATAGCAATGTACTTTCATTGATTTGTTTATTATAGCTTCATACTTTCATTTTTTCCTATTATAGCATTGTAATTTGAAAATAAGTGATTTAGCCTTTAAATATTAATGTCCAAGTCTTTCTTGGGCGTCAAGCAAGAAAATAAGTGATTTCATGCAAAATATGTGTCAAAAAAGGAGAGGTGGTAAATTTACCATTTTGCCCAGAAGCTGCTGCAGGAAGTGCAGGGATCTTGACTGCTGCAGATTAGAAAAGAAGTTCAAACGATGAGTTTGATATCAAGATAGTGAAGATTTTCAACAAGGGTAATTTCGGAATTAATGATTTGTGCGTACTTCTGTTACAGGATGAAGGTGGTAGATGTGAAATAGAAGGCCAAGGAGCTGGTATGTGATCATTGAGATCACAAAGGAAGCTGACTCCTGAAGAACTATCAAATGTTGCATCTGAAGGCAAACTAGGAAGAAGACATCCGGATTCTAATTCATAAAAATAAAAAAAAATAAAAAAAAGAACAAGTTAGATGAAAATTAATGATTACATTTATGAGAACATTATACTTTGAAAAATCTGCCCAATTGTAGCAATGAAAATTGTCTTGTGTTTGGATGATATTGTCATGTTGCTATTACCAGGAAGATTTTCCAAAATACAACGATGTTATCATGAAGAATTAGAAGTAGAATGCTATAATAAACAAATCATCGAAAGTATGTTGCTATTTCATGCATTTATTCCTATTACAAAAAATTGCTAATGATAGGTTTTTCAATGTACCTTGCATTCCATTTGCTGAAATCGAGTTGTAGAGTCCACCATAACAAGAAAAAAGACATATGAAACCATTAGATTTGATTCTTTTAACCCTAAAGATTCATGTCAAAAAGGACAATAAATAAACAAAAAACGAACCTTGGAGGGAGAAGTCTTGAAGGCTTATATGACAAAGATTATAAACATTGTTGGTTATATTTTCTTTTTGTAACTTCTTTCCAAGTGAAGATGCACAATTTAAAGCTTGCAAATTGGTTAAAAAGCTTTGCTTTTGTAAGTGAGATACATAATTTTCCATAGCACTGCAACATGATGTTTGGTTGCTAAGCTCGTCTTGACATCCTCGTGCAACGGGTCGGACATTCGGTAAAACCAATGGGCAAACTGAAACCAAGGGCAAAATGGGAAATCTTGAAAATTATGGGAAAAATGGGAAATCTTGAAAAATAAAGGCAAATATGGTGAATTTTTCAGACTTTTACAAGAGTAATAGTTGTTATGAATCTATCACTCATAAGTTATTGTGGTTGCATTTGTTAAAAGGGACACACGACTAGAAAAGATTTATAGGGAAATTTTCAATGAGGGCATTGACGTCTTTGGCACATACGAGTGTATGTGAATGAATCCCTATCCCACCTTGACAATACAATTCTAAAACCTTGTCATATTAACATCAGTCTCGGTCATAGTCTTGTGCATGCCAAATGCAGTTGAATAAAAGCAAGGACAGAATGGGAAATCTTGAAAAATATGATCAAATGGGTAAAATGGGAAATCTTAAAAAATATGATCAAATGGGTGAAATGGGAAATCTTGTAAAATGGTAAAACGGGAAATATTGAAAAAATCTTGCATGCCAAATGTAGTTGGATAAACGCAAGGGCAGATTGGGAAATCTTGAAAAATATGATCAAATTGGTAAAATGAGAAATCTTAAAAAATATGATCAAATGGGTGAAATGGGAAATCTTGTAAAATGGTAAAATGGGAAATCTTGCATGCCAAATGCAGTTGAATAAACGCAAGGGCAGAATGGGAAATCTTGAAAATATGATCAAATGGGTAAAATGGGAAATCTTGAAAAATATGATCAAATGGGTGAAATGGGAAATCTTGTAAAATGGTAAAACGGGAAATATTGAAAAAATCTTGCATGCCAAATGCAGTTGAATAAACACAAGGGCAGATTGGGAAATCTTGAAAAATATGATCAAATGGGTAAAATAGGAAATCTTGAAAAATATGATCAAATGGGTGAAACGGGAAATCTTGTAAAATGGTAAAATGGGAAATCTTGAAAAATATGATCAAATGGGTAAAATGGGAAATCTTGAAAAATAAAGGCAAATATGGTGAATTTTTCAGACTTTTGCAAGAGTAATGGTTGTTATGAATCTAACAATCACAAGTTATTGTGGTTGAGTTTGTTAAAAGGGAACACGACTAGAATTTTGTCACATTGACATCAGTTTCAGTCCTAGTCCTGTGCATGCCCCAATTGAATAAAAGCAAGGGCAGAATGGGAAATCATGAAAAATATGATCAAATGAGTAAAATGGGAAATAATGAAAAGTATGATCAAATGGGAAATCTTGTAAATGGGAAAATGGAAAATCTTGAAAATCTTGCATGCCAAATGCAGTTGAATAAACACAATGGCAGAATGGGAAATCTTGAAAAATATGATCAAATGGGTAAAATGGGAAATCTTGAAAAAATCTTGCATGCCAAATGCAGTTGAATAAACGCAAGCGCAGAATGCGAAATCTTGAAAAATATGATCAAAAGGGTAAAATGGGAACTCTTGAAAAATACGATCAAATGGGAAATCTTGAAAAATACGATCAAATGGGAAATCTTGAAAAAATATTGCATGCCAAATGCAGTTGAATAAACGCAAGGGGAGAATGCAAAATCTTGAGAAATATGATCAAAAGGGTAAAATGGGAACTCTTGAAAAATTAGATCAAATGGGAAATCTTGAAAAATACGATCAAATGGGAAATCTTGAAAAAATCTTGCAACTTTTGTCCGATTGACACCAGTCTTAATCATAGTCAAAGTCCAATGTATGTCAAACACAGTACAACCTATTCAGTACTGTCATGGGCCCCACAAGAACAACTGGCTCACCTTTATTAAGATTGCAATTCGCCAATCCTCTCAACACTTCTTTAGCTTTTGAAGGTTCAAGTTTACTTGCTAACCATCTCAACACAATACTTTTACAATCATTAACCACCCGAATTGATATATCCGATGGTCTCCTAAGTCCCATTGAATCAAGTTCAAAAGAAACCGAAGCAAGACTCTTGGAAGCTTCCAGAATAGCATTCTGACACACTTCTTGACAGCATTCGTTAACAAGATCAATCTTTCCACATTTAGCAAGAATCTTAGAGGAGTTGACCATTCTTTCAAATTGGTCAACATCTTTGACCGGACAAGAACCTTCGGTTAGGTTCGATGGACCAATCGAACATATATTTTGTAAGCTGTTGTTGGCACCTTGACCAATGAGAATTTGGTCAAAATCGAAAAGACAGTGTTTGGCTAGAGTTGAATTTAGGGAAAGGTTTTTTGTTTTTTTGCTGGATTGACCGATTAGAATGACTAAAGTGGCTTCAAATTGAGGGCAGCATACTACATTTGCTAAGTATGGTGCAAAAACGGTGAAACAATCGATTGCAGTCATGCTCATCATGCTGTTTATGGAGTCAAAATCTAGAGTACACATGCCTGAAAAAGAATGAAAAAGTAGTGATTTAAAAGGTGGAATCAAGAAATAGGAATGTACTTTTGTTAATTTGTTTGTAATAGCATTCTGCTTTCGTTTCTTTGTATTGTACTTTGAAAAATCTACCTGGTTATATAGCAATGTCATCTAGATACAAAATAACTTTCACTTCTACGATTGGTGGATTTTCCAAAGTATAATGTTGTAATAAGAAAAAAATATGAAAGTACAACGCTATAATTAGGTAGATTTTTGAAAGTATATTGTTGTAATAGAAAAAAATGTAAGGAGGATGCTGTAATAGACAAAAAAATGAAACTACATTGTTATTTCTTGAATTTAGTCCGAATTAAATATGTGAAGGAAGAAAACAAAATTCAGTAAGATAAAGGGACAGTTACTCAATGAAAAAACAAGTTTCACAAAACTATTTTTCGAGAGGTTTAACCACTCTACTTTCAATTGTTCCATTATTATAAAATTTTGTATTTTTTGTCTAATTGTTGTTTAATATTTGTATTTTATAGACATAACTCCCATATGGACATATGACGTGACAGGTTCATTTCCAATAAACAGTAACAAGATTTTATGTACAAATGTTGAAACATTAAAGGGACAATGTCACAACATGTGACAGAAAGTTGGTTGCTATTTAGTGGCATTGTCTATAAGATAAACAACAAAACTTGATTGTGTAAAAATAAAAACAAACCTGATAACTTTGGAGCAGTGTTATTTGTGATTGTGAAGGGTGATAATGGAGATGGTGCAAGAAGAGGATAAAGTGGTTCAGGATTTCCAGTTGGAGAAATTTGGGGCAATAAATTATCCACTTTTTTATCAAATCGTAGTGATGTTTGCACATTATTCAATGAGCTGCAATTGGAGCTGTTGAAACCTGTAAACAGAAATGGATTTGTTAAATATGGAAGGGTTAAATGGAGAAATAGCAACGTACTTTCATTGATTTGTTTATTATGGCATTCAAATACAAAACAATTTTCACTGCTATAATTTAGTATATAATCTCCTAATAAGAAAAAAGTTGAGAGTACAATGCTATAATTGGGTAGAATGGTAGATTATTCAAGGTAAATGAAAGTAGGATGCTATAATAAACAAATAATTGAAAGTAAAAGAGTGGCAAATGTAGTAAAGAAGACAAAACAACACTAAACCATTTAAGGCATTTTGATTCGATAACCTCAAAATAGTACTTAAAAACTTGGTGGAAATTATTGGATTTCACTTTTTTATAACTTCTTTTAGCATCTTTTTACCCTAATCAACTAGTATCAATAAAAGGCTTGTTGTTTGTTATCTTTTAATCTTGATAATCTATTTACTTCTAATTTGCATACACCAATAAGCATTTATATTTCACAACATAAATCCCAACAAGTATTATCCCAACTCAAGCATGTGAAAAGTAGGTGGCAAACCAAGAAAATGAATTGCTTCAATGAATGGCAATAATGGCAAGTGGTTTTTTTGCAAAAAGTGTAAAAGAAATAGTAAGGGTTCGAGTTTTAACAGCTGCAGTGTGGGACTTTCAATTCCAATATGGATTGCGCTCCTTGCAGACAGTGTGACATGACCACTGTGTACCTGATTTACATATCACATCATGCTTTCTGGAAAAAATAACCTTTTTTTAGAAATTTCAGAAAAGTTTGAAAGAATATTCTTCTTCGGCTAGGTTAATGATCTAATGAGTCTCATATGTGGGAAATTTCTTCGGTTTTCGCTCATAATTTCGTTCTTGAAATTTTGTTCTTTTAATTGACATATACAAAATGGGATAAGATTTAAGTTTGCTATATTTGCAATAAATTTTAGTATTAGAGCTTGAAGTTGAGATACTAGGTTTGACTCTAATATGTGTAAATGCACTAGTTTCAATTACTCTAGAATTCAAAACCCTAGAATCAGGCTTACCTTACCTCCATGAAAACGACATGTTCTCTTGACTATAAATTTTAACAATTAAAGAAACCTCAAGATGAAAGAACAACGCAAACCCCTTAAATCTTGAAGCAACGAATCAACTAGCAAAAATTAATAAAAAGGTCACACAAATTATAGTACGAAAACAAGATAAACAGCAAAATGCAGGCAATCCATCAAAATTGAAACGATAATTAGAGAAGAATCCAGTTCACATTCTTAAATTTTTCAAAATAGAAACCCAATTTTAAAAAACCCTTGAACGGTACACATGATCAAGTAAACCGCAAACACCGCAAGCTAAATCTTGGAAATAATCAAGACTTTTTATGATTCTTGAACACCCAAATACGCAAAATCATCAAATGGAACAAGAACAAGCAAATAGGGTAAGTAATTAAGACGCGTATCATGAAAACTTACAGAAAATCAGCAGAAATAAGAGAATGAGCTTGAGATTGAGCTTCTGAGCTATCGTTTCTCTCATGCTTGATGGGTTTTTCTCGCACTTGGAAAAATATCGAATTTTTATGATGGAAAGGGAAAATAAAAGATAGATGATACTAGAATTTATGCAAAGCTTTTAGAGTTTCAGTTGAGAAAAGATGGTGAGAAATGGAGAATATAGAACAGAGGAGGTGTAAAGAGTGAAGAGGGAGAGAGAAAGAGGAAGCCATAAATGAGATGCAAGTGTGTGGGGACAATGGCAGTAATTTCGTAGTAGCTGTCCATTTATATGCGAAGACCCCACATAAGAAACAAAAAATAAATCAATTTTTATTCGACTCAATTTATAAAAATCATCCTCAATTTATTGATCAACTTGCAAATTTAGTCGCAAAAACTTTAGTTTCTCATTTTAGTCTGATGGGTATATTGGTTGTCAATTTCCACACAGAATTTTTGCCCTTTTAAAGGCATCTCCAACCTTGCAAAATGCTTTTTCATTGTAAAATATCCTTAATACTTCAATAATGCAATGAATGTATTTTTTATTATATCATTTTACTATAACATAACATGATAATGAATAGTTAATTTAATTATTTTTAATTTTCATTATATTATTAAACATTGGAAGAATAAAAGCGATAGCTTCAAATAAATAACTATTAAATTTTGGATATCATATTTAATTTTGTACTAAGCTCATGATAAGCTTATTATAAAAATCTATTCTTTATAAAGTTATTTTTTTTTAATTTTTACTAAAACCGAGTTTTTGATTTCTAGAGTAATATTTTTTTTAGAAAGACTAGCACACATCCTTTAATCATATTTCTGAATCTATGAATTCATCAATTACAATACTTGAACTCTCAACCGCTTGGAAAGTGACACATTTTCAATACGTGCAAAAATGTGTTTTCAAGTGTTATTGAAGGAGATTTTGACGTTATTTATGTGTTTTAGAAAAGGTAAATAATACACCTAATGGTCCCATGATACACATGTCTCTGGTTATAACATGAAAGTTAAATCATAGAACACCAAAACAGCTTTGAGAGTGTGTTTGGTTTGATCTTCAAACCACTAATTTAAGAAATTGCCCTTAATAAACATTACATGCAATAGACATAAGATTTCTTGAGGACACATTTATTATATTACCGACTTTAAATTAGTTTATCTTTCTATAAATTGCTAAAACTTTAAATTCATATTCTCTCACGTATCGACTTAATCAACCGATCACGTGATAGGAGAAATTTCTTTTACTTTTCTTTCCTTCATGAAAAACCCTAACATGTGTATAATCGTCTTTTATGGGTGTAATTTATGATGGCATGTAGTTCATATTGCAAGAAAGTGGTTGCATAGTTTATTGGATTAAATATTCCATCTATCCATCATTAATCAATTGTACTTTGGTAGTTTCATTCATAGTTTGATATTAAAAAACTTGGCACCAAACTAGTGGTTGAAACATAATCCTAGTGTTATTTTTTAATTTATTCTTTTTATTTTAAATCATCGCAAAAATGGTCCTACACCAACCCATCGTTTGTGCTTCTAGTCTATGTACTCATCGTGTTCTATTGTGGTCACTAAAGAAGACCTCTAAATATTAGACATATATGCTATTAAATTGTGGGCCGATTACACACTCTTACTTTAAGTAGTAATGGTGTTTTTAGTTCATTACGAAAGTTATTTTCAATTATTAGCTAAAATTCCGTTTTCTTTATTCCATAACAATGTAGTCATAAAGAAGTCTATAGCCTCATCATACAAAACAAACAAAGAGATATTTAAATATCCTTAGAACTTGCTTAGAAATACAACAATCATTTAAATCATAATAATTGGCTAAACCTAATATCTCTTTACAAAAAAGTTATATTAAGATTATATTATTTCCACCAAATTGATGATATGAACAATTTCAGTTTAAGTAGTGATGGTAGGGAGACATAGACATTGGCGATTATGTCCTCCTGAAATGAAGTGAAAATGTTAATGTTTTTTCTTGTTTAAGGGACTAAATGTATAAATTTATAGCCAAAATGTATATAGAAAAAGTTGAAGCTTAACAAAAGAAGAGGAAGGGACAATGCTGTAATTTAGCATCTTAGTTTGAGGGTGTTAAAGTCAAGAGACAACATCAGAGGTGCATTAAAATCCATGAGCTGCCTTTTCCGCAATTTGTGGTACAACTCTTTCAATAGTCATTGCTCACACGCGTCGCACGTGACTCCCGAACCCCTTTTTTGTTTGCCTCATTTATCATAACATCTTGTAATTCATTATAATAATTAAACTACAGTAATTCATTATAACGAAAAAATATGGATCCAAAGTCACACCCCAACCCGCGTTATATAACCCGAACCAAAAAAACGTACACACCTTTGCCAAAATTACGGAAATTAATTAATAGAGTAATAATTAAACTACATAATATAAAAAGATATTTTATTATTAATTAAATACTTCAATTCATTCTTAATATATTAAAAATATTTATCGATCTTAAGTAATCTCATTTTGCTGAGTTTTTCTTGTTATTTTGATTGTAGTTTAGTGATTTTTTTATCTCTCTTTAGGTTTAGCATGAGTGTTAGTTTTATATTCTTGTTGTCAAATGCAGGTTGTTGTGTTGATCTGGGTTTTTTGAATTCTTGTTTGTACGTTGCCAATTTTTGGTTGGCTTTTTTATTTAAATTTCTTCGTTGTTCTAATCTCAGTCAGCATTTTATGATAGTTCTTAGTGATATAGTATTTGAACGGATTATATAAATAGTTCATTATTTTTCTTGGGATAATTCAATATGAAAATCGTTTCATTTTCTTTAAGAGAGCATATTTATTTTAGGAAGAAACATAAAATATACTCTTGATGATTTGCGATCGATATCAAGTTATAAGATTTGAATACAAATCTCAAAAACATCTATAGTCATTGATATTTTGTACAACAATTTTATTTATTCATATCAAAACTTTACTAAATTTATTTAATAGGCATATAACGATAAATATTCTTTAATTATTAATCAATCTCTATTTTTTCAAGAAATTAACTAACTTATCCCATCTCTGTTAAATATTATATAGATAGTATATAAATATCCATCATCTAATTTGTTATTTTAAGGATATTTAATATTTTTTATACAATCACCAATTTAATTAAAATACATAATTAATATTATACTATAAATATTGTTTGGTTCAAAACTGTTTTCGTGTTCACAACCTTTTAGGCTCTCATATTTTAATCTCTCGTCTCTCTCTCTCTCTCTCTCTCTCTCTCTATATATATATATATATATATATATATATATATATATATATATATATATATATATATATATATATATATATATATATATATATATATATATATATATATATATATATATATATATATATATATATATATATATATATATATATATATATATATATATATATATATATATATATATGTGTGTGTGTGTGTGTTATTGTCATTATATATATATATATATATATATATATATATATATATATATATATATATATATATATGTGTGTGTGTGTGTTATTGTCATTGTAGCACATTAAAGTTTACAATTTTACATTTGGTCCTTCAAGTATTTTTGTGCAATTAGCTATTAAACTTGTAAAAACATGTCAATTACACCAAATTGAAAGGTTTTAAGGGATCATCCGGTAAAGAGGACGACATGGCATTTTCTGTATTTTGTTATTTCTTTTGGAAATGTCACGTAAGTTACTAATATAACATCAGTGACAAGTCTCAATTCAAACACAAAACACAAAAGGTACGAACTAGGGTTTTTTTTCTTTTCTGTGTTGAGATCAAGCTGAAGGACCATCGAAGCAAAAGAAATGTCGACTCCAAACCTTCAGGGATTATATCTGATTGTGGAACTCAACTGTCAAGGGGTATTTGTTTGATGTTCTTTCTCTTACGATGATGGTATAACGTTTAGTTTTAAAGATCATGATTTTTCTAATATGACCTTTTCCGAGTGTGTTACTTTCCAGGAATAGTTCATGCAAGAAGATTATAAGAAACTTTATTATTGTGAGCCAGATGATCCATTCTTAAGAGCCCTTTGCCCCATTGCAATAGATATAGACTATGCAACTTTTATTTTTTATGCTTATGGTACACATAGTAAAATATATATGTATTAGATCATTTTGGATGATGGATTAAAGGAATGGGTTGATTCTGAGAAAGAAATTGATGAACACGATTCATGCAGTATTAGGATCTGCGTAATTTTACAAAAATGCTTCTGTTGGGTCATAACCTAAGTCGCCTTCCCTAGCCTTCTACCCTTAATATGGCCTATAGGGATGAACAAAAAGTGGTTGGAATTATACTTCATCAACCATCATCTCTTTCAAAAGCCTATATAACAATGTCCACCCAAACCAACCATGTCGTCCATCATTTAGATCACAAATATCATTTCATCAAACATACCACAATTATCATAACCAAACTAACAACAATCATTTTACATTTCCCCAACAAACGTTTGAGCTGTACAACTTCCCTTTAATGCTCAATATATTGCATTGCAAGCTATTCTTCATGTTTGCTCAGTTAGATCACATGTTCGTCCTTTAGCTTTGAAATAACTGCTTCCAATTCTACAATGATTCTCCGGTACTTACCTAGCTATTGTTAATCGTTTATGCCATCCGCCCTTTGTTTGGTAGCAAATAGAATGCTCTTATAGTAACCATCCTCTTACTTGTCGTCCTTCCAAACGATGGACTTACAGCTTGGTTTGCTCGTCTAATATACGTTACACAAAAACCGTTTTGGGTTTTAGTGTCTGAAACCAATCATCACTTATGATAGAATAACAAACATAAGAACTTTATCTTTAGGGTTTTGTATACATGTCATTAACCCTTTTTAAATTTTCTCCATAGATCGAAGTACAATTTTTGCATTTCATAAGAGCTCATACTTAAGGAATGATTGATTGATGCTTACCAGCGAGTTTTAACAGTTAAAAAATCTACGTTTTGGGTTTAAAGGGCTCCGAGACGTCCTTTCGACTATCGGTATCATATTTTTACAATAACACAACTGCAACTGGACATTCGTTCCCTGTCCACTACCTTGACTTAGATTCGTGAGCTTGATGAAGATGAACACCTACCTCCTCGGGTTCTCAGCCTTCCGAGGCTCTGCACTCTAACTCCTCTTCTGATTATGACAGCCACTCGGCCACCATGGTCCCTCTAACTCGTCGGGTTTCGACTCTGATGCCCCGTCCATGCCGCCGACCTCTCCACAACTGTCGACATCTCCTCCGCCATCGGCCTCACCTCCACCTCCTCCCACTCATCCCATGATGACTAGAGGAAAACACGGTATTGTTCAACCTATCTCTCGTCTCAACCTTCAAACCACTACTGAGTCTCTCATGCCCAAATCCCACCTGCATGCCCTTCGTGACCACAAATTGGACAATTGCTATGCAAGAAAAGTTTGATACTCTTACTTCTAACAAAACTTGGAAACTCTTATGAGGCCCCAAGGGGACAACATTTTCATATCTACGTGGTTCTTTAAAAAGAAGTACAAGGAGGATGGTTCTTTAGACATGTACAAAGCCCGTTTAGTGGCTAATGGCAGGAGTCAGAGTCCCGACATCGATTGTGATGAGATTTTTAGTCCAGTTGTTAAACCAGCTACCATACACTCCATTTTGAGCATTACCACATCTAGACATTGGCTCATTCATCTGCTGGACATCAAGAATGCTTTCTTGCATGGTCAGCTGAACGAGACCATTTATATGCACCGGCCCCTGATATTTCATCATCAAGATCATCTAGACTATGTCTGCCACCTGCGGAAATCCCTATACTGTTTAAAGCAAGCACCTAGAGCCTGGTTCCACCAGTTTACACCGTTTGTTACAAGAATTGGATTTCCTCATAGTAAATGGTATTCTTCTTTATTTACCTACCATCTTGGGACCACCACTACCTATCTTATTCTATATGTGGATTACATCATCCTCACCGCGTCCTCAGTTGATTTGATTTGATGGATCATATCTCTTTTGTCAACCGAGTTTGCCATGACTGATCTGGGTGCCTTGTCATATTTCCTTCGTATTTCGATTACTCGGGACAACTCGAGTCTACTTCTATCTCAACACAAATACGCGTTCGACATTTTAGACCGTGCTAAGATCACTGACTGCAATCCGTGTCGCACTTCTGCTGATGTTTAGACGAAACTTGATCATACGAGTCCTCTGTTTCAGGACCCAACCTTATATCGATGTCTTGCAGGCGGTATTCAATATTTGACTTTCACATGTCCCAACATTTCCTAAGCCGTTCAGCAGATCTGTCTTTTCATGCAAGACCCCCGAGAGGCTCACTTTCATGCGCTCAAGCGTATACTGCAGTACATTCGGGGTACTTTAGATTATGGTCTGTAGATTCACCCCTCCTCTACCACGCGCCTAACCGCTTACTCTGATGCGGATTGGGGGGGGGGTGCCCTGCTTCTCGCCGGTCCACAAGCGGCTATTGTGTTTATCTCGGCGACAACTTAATTTCCTGGTCCTCCAAATGTCAGGCTACAATTTCTAGATCCAGCATGGAGGCGGAGTATAGGGGTGTTGCCAATGTAGTCGCCGAGACATGTTGGCTGTGCAATCTCCTTAGGGAGTTACACGTTCCCTTAACCAAAGCCACCATCGTATATTGTGATAACGTGAGCACAGTCTACTTATCTACTATTCCCCTGTAACATCAACGCATGAAACACATTAAGATTGACATCCACTTTGTACGGGATAAAGTAGCAACTGAGCAAATCTGTGTTTTACATGTTCCTTCAAGTCTTCCGTATGCAGATATCTTCACGAAGGGACTGCCAACTTCACTCTTCACGGACTTCAGGGACAGTATGAGTGTCCTCTCTAGATCTCCCGCTCAAACTGCAGGGGCATATCAGTATATTGTTATTAGTTTATAGTATGTTGTATATATAACTTTTTTATTGTTTACATATGGTTCCTAGACAAAAAAAATTGTGAGTTATACAAAATTTTATTGATATTAATATTTAATAGTGTTTATTGAAGGCGTTAGAATATTTTTCCATAATTGAATTTCATTGATCACGAGAATAAGTACATGTACAATACAATTCGATTATGAAAAAATATTCAAACGCCTTCAATAAACACTATTAAACTCATAATTTTTTTCCAAAACCATATTTAAACAATAAAGAAATTAATAGTCATTTTGAAATACGAGAAACGTATTTAATCGGTGAAACCTCGATATATAATTGTACACGGAACAAAAACATTTTGTTTAGAAACCCAAATACATATGAAAAAACCTTGCCAAACCGATCTAAAAAATAAAAAATTGTTGGTTCGTGGATTTCATCTTATTTTGTTATAATGAATAATAACCAAGTCACGAGGTAAAATCAACAACATAAAAAACATTGAAAAAAAAAACATATCGGTTTAAATTTCTAACAAGAAATCAGACATTTAAATGAACTTTTTGGATCAACAAAGATGACTCATGTAGAAATTTGTCCTTGTTATCTTAGGAAAAAAACGAACTCAACAAATTCCTAAATCTAAACATAAAACTAATGTTCATATATGAAACCGCCAAGATTAAAAATTGTAATTTTGAATCCCGAAGCTAAACAAAAAATATTCAAAAGACGATCAAGAGTAGAGGGATAACCATCGACAAAAGGGCAAAGCTTGTGGAAGAAGCTTTAACCGAATTTTTGATATTATTTACATAGATGATTTGAAAAATCCAAATAGATGTAACATGTATATACTTGGATGATTTGAAAAATAGCATTTTAAACGAATTTTTGATATTATTTACGTAGATGATAAATTTTTGAAATTTCAAGCTTTTAGCTGGTAATTTTGGAGTTATTAACCAAATAAAAAATCTGTTCAAACTCTAAAGTCTAATGTCATCATATTATGTATTTAACCATTTCTAAACACAATAAGTCAATAACCATTATATATATATATATATATATATATATATATATATATATATATATATATATATATATATATATATATATATATATATATATATATATATATATATATATATATATATATATTAATTACCAAAATGAATATGTGAGAGCTTTTCATTATTGATTCATTTGGTACCTGCTATTTCCAGAGCCATGATTACTAAATTCAGATCATATTATAATTGGTAAAGGATAGGATACAAATTGTAAATAAGTTTTTATTTGGAAATAGCAATTTTGATTCTTCTTATAGCAAACTTTTATATTTATGTTTTTTCCCCTCAACTAATTTTGAATTAATTGTTTTCACCCTATTTATGATAAAGTTATATTATTGGTATTTCGTAAGTTACGATTCTAGTCCTTTATTATATTTTAAAGTTACATTTTTCGTCCCTTACGTAATTTGTCTTTGTCGAGCTGCTTTTTTCCAATATACGGGGCTTCCGCAGCATTGCGCGGACTGTTCGAATAGTAGTTTAGAACTAAAATGCAAAAGGCCCATATCAAATGCTGACAACATGAGTCAAGACTCTTTAAAGTTAAGATATGATGTGGCCTTAATCATAAAAAGATAAAGCTGTTGCAAGTTAGCCCAAAGTATTATCCAATAAAAAGACTTTAATGTAGCTTAATGGATCGATCATACTAACAGACTAATAATAGGTTTTAGTTTGGGCTTTCTCCATTCTTCACATTATGGGCCTAAAACTATTATGTTCTAAATAAACAAATTAATTAAATGATACTAATAAATGAAGTGACCATATTATTGTTGTCTTAAAATGAACATGAGTTTTTCTATTTTGGCATGTTTCAAATTACATTCATACTCGAATGGTTTGATTAACCTTCATCATCAACATGAATTTCTAGTGGTTTCTAGATATTTCAGCATACATTGGTATATGGAAATGACTATTTTACCTACAAATGAGAGTAATTTATGTGTGTATGTCAGCTTGATAGTGAACAATGATAATGGGGGCCAAAAATAAGAGGTAGGGGACCTTGTGAAAATCCAGAGTGTGTGGTACACTCATATGGTTTAGGCATAAAGGAACCACACACTTGTGAACCCAATCAAACAATGGTGTCACTTTCTTGAAAAAGGTAACCCTATACCCACCTACTACTATTCTTTCATTTCTATTTCAATTTAATAGATTTGTCAACAACCCCACATAAATATTCCATAACAATTAATATTTAACCTAGTTCGTTATTTAATTTTCATTACTCATATTGTCTTAGTTTTTTTAATTTGTCAAATTGCAGTCTTGTGATGAAAGTTTAATTGTTGAGATGCAGAATTTTATAAATGAGATCTAGAGTTCAATATTCAAACATTGATACGCATAAAATAATGCTAATGTTCTACGAGTTATATTTGTATGATGGGCTCTGTAATGGGTCTGGCATAGGATGTCAAGATGTTGCAATTTATTATTATTATTAATGTATTATATGATGTCTATTTTATATTCAAATTGTTTTTGCTAAATAAAATATTCCCATTTTACATTAAGTTTCAATCCAAATGTACAATATTCGAGTCTTCAATGGGTAGCTTGTCCGATTATGAATAACAAAACTGAAATATGCTTCTAATTTGACAAAATATTAGTAACATTGATTATATTCCATAAGATCTATTTGGTTTAGAGTTTTGGTAAATATTATTTAAATATTTGTTTAGTATCCCAACACTCTCACTAAACTATATCGGAAATTAGGTATGTTATTTAGTAAATATTATTTAAATATTTATTTAGTATCCCAACACTCTCACTAAACTATATCTAGGTGGATGCGTCCGGGTTATATACCCATGTGGTGGAAGGTCTGGAGTTCGACTCCTACTAACCCCATGTGGGGGATTTTCCCTGGTCGGCGAAAAACAGGTGGAGGGGAAAGGCTTTGCGTCATAGGTAATTGCCAACCGCCCTGGGTTGCAAGGCTGAGTACCCTCAAGGTGTTAAAATTGCCGGTTAAAAAAAAAATTAGTTTTAAATTAAGAAATATGAGATTCCAATAATGGGCTAATGGCTGCTATATACAGTAATATTTAATTATATGACGACTTCTTTAATTTATATTATTTAGCTTTCACAACTTTCTTTTTCTATGCCCCCAAATTCCTTCAAGTTGCGACTCTCTTGATTCAATCAATCGCCTTCCCTAAAAAGCAATTTTGGTTTCCCATTCTTTGAGCTTGGAAATTTGGACCCCCACAACCCTTTTGTTTATTTTTGTCCCAACATCCTCACCATTCCTTCGGTTAATCTTTCTAAATAATAGTTTTATCATATCACAACATTAATTTTTATAAAAATAATATAAGTGACGTTATTTGTTAAGCTTTTTTATTGCATATAACCATAAACTCATCAATTTAAAAAAGCTTTACAATAGAAGAAATAATTTTATCAACTTGTTCACTAGATCTACCAATTTGTATTTTTATTATTTTATTGTATTTTGTATAAGCTCGGTTATTAAAAATTGATTATATATTTAACGGACCCACCATCATGATTGAAATATCTCCAACCAACGATTTGTAAATTTACAAACTTGATTGAAAAAGTTTTGGGTGAAAAACTCTGACAACAGAGAGAATGTTTTTCACACCTTTTTAAACCCAAAAAGCTTCCTAATGTGAATGCAATAATTTGTTTTGGGTTAAATACTACTTGTATATGCAACAAGGTTCTCTGATTTTCTTAATTTACATAACAAGGTTATGTTTTATACAAGTCATCCAATGACAGCTTATACTAAAGCCAAATCATGCAACCAATTAACCGAAAGTCGTTAGGGATTTGATGTGGATTTTTTTAAATGGCAATGCAATTTTATCATAATGCTAACCGGAAATTAGCAACTAAATACGATCCTAAAATAGTCGGTCCATAACCGAAGTGTAATTTTTGTTTGAATAAGTAAATCCATCGAGACATTGATATAAAGTAGTAAATCGGCTTCACCCCTCAACAGGAAAAGGACCCCATCCTCAATAACAATTACCCAAATAAACCGATTAGAAACTAGACATTCATTTGTAGTCTCGAGAGCATAGCGTCTAGGTAATGACATTGTTAGTGTATCCCACATTGGTGCGACACGGTCCTATAAGTTTGTATATATGTTGGAGTCTCCCCTCTCTCCACAAGGGCTCTTTTGGAGAGACATTCTTTGGGCTCCACATATATTTACATGGTATCAGAGCCGGTGTCCCGCACCCCCGAACCTCATCGAGCCTACGTCTCTGAGGGGGAGTGTTAGTGTATCCCACATTGGTGCGACACGGTCCTATAAGTTTGTATATATGTTGGAGTCTCCCCTCTCTCCACAAGGGCTCTTTTGGAGAGACATTCTTTGGGCTCCACATATATTTAGCCCATCCACTACCGAACCCACACCACACAACCCGGAACCCTCTCCCGACACGGTTACCACTAACCCCATCCATCCCATGACTACTCGTTCTCGTGCCGGGATAGTCAAACCTACTCAACGCCTCAATCTTCATGTCACAGATATCTCCCCCGTCCCCCGGTCCCACTTACAGGCCTTAGAGGACCCCAACTGGCTAAAAGCTATGAATGATGAATATAATGCTCTTATGACTAACGGTACTTGGCAGCTTGTTCCACGACCCTCGGGGGTCAATATTGTTCGCTCCATGTGGCTCTTTCGCCACAAATTTCATGCGGATGGTAGCCTTGCTCGCTACAAAGCGAGACTTGTTGCAAATGGTCGAAGTCAACAACAGGGGGTCGACTGTGATGAAACGTTTAGTCCCGTGGTCAAACCGGCTACTATACGCACAGTTTTGAGCATTGCTGTCTCTCGACATTGGCCAATCCATCAGCTCGATGTCAAAAATGCCTTTCTTCATGGCCACCTTCAAGAAACCGTCTACATGCATCAACCACCGGGATTCCGTGATACACAATTCCCGGATCATGTCTGCCTCCTGCAGAAATCTCTCTATGGCCTAAAACAGGTCCCCCGAGCTTGGTATCATCGATTCGCTCAACATGCAACAACCATCGGGTTTCGACAGAGCCGAACTGACACATCGCTCTTCACTCTCCACACTCCCACCGCCACAGCGTATCTTCTCCTGTATGTTGACGATATCATCATGACGGCTTCCTCCACCACTCTTCTCAGGCAGATTATCAAACAGCTCAGTCACAAATTTGCAATGACTGACCTCGGCGCCCTAAATTATTTTCTCGGCATCTCAGCATCTCGATCCTCCACCGGTCTATTTCTATCTCAACAGAAATAAGCTACTGAGATTCTCGCACGTGCCAAAATGTCAAACTGTAATCCTTGTCGCACTCCCGCCGAGCCAATTCATAAACTAGATTCCACGGGTCCCCCTGTCGATGACCCGTCTCTGTACCGAAGTCTCACTGGTGCTCTTCAATACCTCACCTTCACCAGACCTGACATCTCGTTCGCGGTACAACAGATCTGCCTCTACATGCATGACCCTCGAGAACAGCACTTACATGCGCTAAAGCGCATCCTGCGCTACATCCGTGGCACCATCGATCAGGGCCTTCACATTACTGCCTCACCCACTTCTGACCTGATCGCCTACTCCGATGCCGATTGGGGGGGATGCCCCTCTACTCGAAGGTCTACATCTGGCTACTGCGTCTTCCTCGGTGACAACCTGTTATCTTGGTCCTCAAAACGCCAAGGTGTCGTTTCAAGATCGAGTGCGGAAGCCGAGTACCGAGGCGTAGCAAATGCGGTTGCAGAAACTAGTTGGATCCGTAATCTTCTTTGCGAGCTTCACTGCCCCACCAACAAGGCAACCATCATTTACTGCGACAACATCAGTGCCGTCTATATGTCGGCAAACCCGATACATCACCAACGCACGAAACACATCGAAATTGACATACACTTTGTTCGTGATCAGGTAGCTCGGGGACAGATTCGTGTTGTTCATGTTCCGTCTAGCGCTCAATATGCCGACATCTTCACCAAAGGTCTCACCACGTCTCTCTTCAACGAGTTTCGCTCCAGTTTGAACGTCCGACCTCCTCTCCCGTTAAAACTGCGGGGGGATGTTAGTGTATGGGTTAGGGCTTCGGTCCAATGTGTTAGTGTATGGGTTAGGGTTTCGGCCCAATGTCGTTTAGGGTTTAGCTATATATATTTTCCTATGTAACACTCTTTGGAATCAATGAGAAGATTAGCCTTTCATATTATTAACAGACATATTATGAGGTATATAATGTTGGGGCTCAATGATTCCAAAATGTTTATAAAACCAAATATAATGGAAGCAAATATCAGTTTAAAAGTTTTTAATCAACTCGAAACACGAATCCAATTTTACTACAATAATCACCTAAATAGAATCCCAAAAGTTCACATACAATCAATAGTACAATTTACAAATTATTCATTGTATATTATTTCCAATAGAATCCCACTTGTAAAAGAGAAAAACCAGCCAACTGTACAAAGTGTCAACCGCCTAGCAACATGTCGTTGTCCTTGACCATACATGAGTGTTTGTTTAATTGTTTTCAAAAGCTTCCATCAACTTCTTAATGGTAAATGACTTGTTTTCTTATATCTCTTTGTTTTGACATTATTAACATGAGGTATGGACTGAATCATTCTCATATGGGTTCAATATTGATTTCTTGATATATGAATAAATAAGATAAAAGAAAATCATGTGGGTGTTCCCACACACTCAAATCTATTCAATTTATCAAGGGGCCTAACTAATATCACACTTTAACAATTAGAGGAACATATATCATATCTTATTATACGTGTTCCTCGAAAAGTTTCACACTACATCTAATAACAACCTTGTTCAGAATAATGTTTAACATACATCAAGGCATATTGTTGTGCTTGCTTAAAAGTCAACATATATTCGATGTCGAAAGATAATGAGACTCAACTCATTTTCAAGATTCACCAAATGACGTTGATCCATGAAATGACATATTGAGGCAAGTCGTTGCAATATTCATAAACAATGAATATATGTGAGTTTGGCTATTCTCCAAGATATAAATCTCTACGAATATCCTAATCTTTCATATTATTCTTAATTGATAATTTATTCCTGTAATTTTGACTGACTATATTTAGAATAGTAATAATCACTTATGGATTATACATGCTAATATAGAGCACAAAGATGTTGATGAAAATAATTGTACCTTGCATATTATATCATACTAAAAACATAGTCGATTAATGCTCCAATACCTTAATACTAAAATTACATAATAGACGAAAATGTAAGTCTTTTCAGTGTTATTAACATTAAGATGCTATATTAAAGCGTGGTCCTTGTCCACGAATAAGTTATATATATATATATATAGTGGTTCCTGAAAGTATATATATATATATATATATATATATATATATATATATATATATATATATATATATATATATATATATATATATATATATATATATATATATATATATATATATATATATATATATATATATACTTTCAGGAACCACTAATTTCACTCATTCTAATTACATCAAGAATCTAAAAGTGAAAAGTATTGACTAATGGAAGTCTTTCAAATATGAAAATATTAAAATAATAAGCATTTTAATAAAATATCACTCTGGATATTTAGATGTTATAAACTAATTTAGGTTTTAAACAACAATATACCCAATTTATATAGCTTCTGAAACTTAATATGAAGAGTGTAACATATTCAGACTTCTTTTGCTAGGCGTGCCATAATTCTATGTTAGGGGAAGGTCCTGTTAGCTTTGTTTCATACATTATATAACATGGATGAGCTAATTAATCAATATTCATATGAATTATTCTTAAAGTTTACATTAGTGTAACTATATATAATCTTTACTACACATATATCCCTAAATTAAGAATATGTCTTCAATTCTTTCTACGTACTAAGAATATTCTTTATGAAAGACAATGGCAGACATGATGACTTTGTTTATATTTAGTCAATAATGTTGTAAAAATAAGGAATATTAGGTTAAGTCTACAACATGTCATTTACGGTGGAATTAGTGGAAGAAAGTACAAATGAGCATGTACCTTATCAAGTGTGGTATTATATGTCATGTTACATTGGTATGAGTCTGTACCTGGAATTGCACATCTTGAACCATTTTAACATTTGCCTAACACTTTCACATTAACTAGAGTACACTCTTTTGTCTATGTCAGTGGATATAGACCTTGATCCCTACACTTATTCTGAATCTCATTATAGCATGATATTTTAAAACCTAAACTGGTATTTGATAAGGCTAAAAAATATAATGCATATACTTAGTGTGTTTATAGCACACAAGATTAGGTAAGATTGTAGTTCTCCTACTAATTCTAATGAAAATCTAGAAATGTTATCCTCTAAGTAACCAATTCCTAATGATGCATGACAAGGATTGGTTCTTATTTCAAGCAAAGATAAGCTTCCATACTTGAAGAAGATTCTCCTAATTCTTAAGGATTATTTTAACGACTTAACCTAGTATTTATGTAATGCTAGGGTTTATTCATATGTATATTTTTAAGCATATAATATAGCTTTCTCGTGAGAGTTTTGAGATCTGAGCATGTGATATTTATCAGAACATGTTTTTGATTAATTCTCTAGTTCTAAGAAACTATTTCTTAATAAAAGTTTAGTTTCAAAGCATTGATTCTGTGCTCTGTACATTAGAGTAGGTTATCTCAAACATATATACTTTTTCAATCATAAATGGCTTCTTATCCATCAAAATTTCAATCAAACTTGGTTACAAATGTTTGCCATTCGATAAGAAGAACTTCATGATGTGGCTCAGCAAGACCATCATGATTCTTAAAACCATGGGTTATAACATGCTAGTGATTATCAACGAAGTGCTTTATGTTCTAATGAGTTTGATTATATAAGAAGGAGTTCAAAACAAGAATGATGAATCCTATTATCTTCATGGATAAAAGATGACAAACATAAAGTGAATCTGGATGTAAAGACTAGAGTCAAAATCTACAATGCATTGTCATATGATGTGTATCATATAGTAGAATACTACAACTCAACCAATGAGATCTTTAACATGCTAAAGGTAGCATATGTTGGATCTAAAAAGGTTAGGGATAATCAAGAAAACATCCTTAAACAAAGGTATGTATACTTTTCACCTATAAGAATGAAACTTTTATTCATGCTTTCAACAAATAGAATTTTTTAGTTAATGATATGGGCAAGTTCAAGATTGAGAATACTAACTCTGATTTGATATCTAAAGTTCTTTGAATCTCTTGATGAAAGATGGGAGCATCATGTTGATGTTCTCAAGAACAATGAGAAAATGAAAACAATGGATCTCCAAAGTATGTTTGGTAATGTAAGGAACTATGATCAAACCAATGCTCAAGTATGCGAGGACATCAAGGACATGAAAGAAGGTCATAAGTCTTAATTTTCTGCCATGTTTTCAAGAAACAAGAAGGTGTTTGAAGAACAAGTTAATAATAAAGGTCAAGCTGACACACATGAAGAAACTGATGATGAGGAACTGTCTAGATTTTCTAAGCTGACATCCCAAGGTACTCTCATAATAAAGAAATAGAATATATTCAAAAGGTATATAAGACAATTCAGATCGTTACTAAGAAGAGCTAAAGTTGGGCCAAGGAAGTTTAGTTGGCACTAATTAACGAGCTGAGTAACAAAAGTTAAAGTTGGCTTCATTCAAAAAAATTTCAAGTGTTAGGAAATGAGACATTTTGCCAAGGATTGCAAATCAAGTAAAAATTATAAAAAAGAAGACTCATATGTGGAAAAATACAAGGGACTTATTGTTTTAATAAAAAGGAGAAATATGGTGAAGAAAGTTTAGAAGCTGAGATGCTTCATCCGATAAAGAAAAGGTATGGAAAAGGGTATGTGTTTGATGGCAAAGAGTGAGGATTCAAGCTGTAGCTCTAACACTTTCAAAGTTAAATTAGCTCAAGCTGTTAAGGACAACTTTGCTTCCTATTGGGATCCGTCTACTATGTACATGTCTCAAAATTTATCAATTACTTTGATAATGAAAATAATTTTTTTTGATTATATGTGTCTTGATCTTAATAAATCACATAAAGAAAATATTAAAATTAAAAAAGAAACATGATAAATTGTTACCAGAGCGTATTTAAAAAATATCTAAACTTTCAAACATGAAAACCGAATAAAATTCCATAATCATTAATGATCAGATATTCTTTTAAGAAACTAAATCCATTGGTGATCAATTTCAAGAACTTCTTAACAAATTTGAATCAACAAAAGATGAACCAAGATTTCCCAACTCAAAAGAATTGGTTAAGTATTATCGGTCCTAGTTTGTTAAAACTGGTGAGTCTAAGGATAAAGAATTGATAAATAAACATTGTATCACAATAAATTGTAGAGAAACAAATCATGTCAGTCCAATAACATCCAAAGATCCATCATTGAAAAGTCCATTGAAATGTATAAAACCTGATGTTAAAACTCAAATTAAGTTTCAAATATCAAATGGAGAAGTACATTATGTTCTAAACATCTTCATTTATCAGCCTAGCATAACAACCACCAAAGCTGGTGAAAAGCATACGAAAATTGAGATAGCTAATTCATCAACTCCTATCCAATCTTAGGAAAATCTTCATGCCAATGAAAGCATTTTTACTAATAGTAGCTCATCGTCTATGTTACATTAACCCACAAACGTTAATCAAAATTTGAATATTAGAACTCGTGAAGTTGGGAAAAGTTTCAACGTTGTTCATTCAGTCTCAAAGAAAAATATATAATTAAAAAATGTTGTAACTGTGGTGACAGATCACATAAAGCCTCAAGTTGTACCTATCAAAAGATATCAAAAGAGCTAATAATATCATGTTAAGATGCGGAATGTGGATAAAAAAAGTAAAGTCATTTAGTTGTTTACCTTTAGAATACTACACCATATTTTCTTCACTTATATCCTCAATAAATAAATTGATTCCCAAATAGGCTCCAAAAGGTAACTAACCTTTCTTTGGAACATAAGAACAAGGACATGGGCATATTTGGTATTTAGATAGTGGTTGCTCCAAGCACATGAATAGATAAAAGTCTTTCCTGAAAGATTATGTCAAAGAAGAAGGCCCCTCTATCATATTTGGAGATAATATAAAAGGACAATTCAAGGGTCATGGAGTACTTAAATGCAGTTATATCAAGTTTTCTAAAGTTTCTATGTTAAAGGGTTGAAGTACAACCTTATTTCAATCGGTATACTTTGTGATGCTGATTATGAATTTCTTTTCAACAAGAAAGAAGGAAACAACATTAATCATAAAAATAATGTTGTTCTAAGTGTAAGAAGAAGTCAAGATATCTACATCATTGTCATTTTCTCTACAAATAAGACAATAAAGATGTGTTTGCATGCTAAGACATAGAATTCCCCTAAACATGCAATTCTAGCATAGATCATAAACACATAGGACCTAATATAATCACCAATAATATTCTTAAAGTACTCACTTCTTTCTTATTCCTCATAGTTCAATGTATGTATTGAAGGTCCAAATCTAATTATTTTAAACTAAGGCTCCAATATCAACTAGTAACGCCCCATTATTATAACTTGTTGAACCATGAAAAATGGACATCATTTGTAATAATGTATTTTTGCTTCACAAATGTTGGCCCTAACAAAAAAAAATTTTGAAAATTAATTCTACAAAGGGGGTTACAACCAAGATAAACAACCATAGTAAAATCATATTACAATTACAAATGTCTTAACTGAAACAATAAACATTT
The DNA here is from genome assembly GCA_023525715.1 of Cichorium intybus. NCBI lineage: Eukaryota > Viridiplantae > Streptophyta > Magnoliopsida > Asterales > Asteraceae > Cichorium > Cichorium intybus. Next base: position 33,485,645 of record CM042011.1, read on the forward strand.
TTCTAATGTGGCATGTCTCTTTCTAACTTCTAAATGTCCATATCAACTAAGCATAAAAAGTCAACCTATAAGGAATATGTTCTTCTAATATTGGCACCTGAAGTTGGAATACATGGTAATTTAAAAATGAATAATGAAGACAAAATGTCTTAAAAGCTATTAAGATTTAGAAACCAATAACGTTATCTAAACATAGTGATATATCTTTACTTTAAAAATATAGTAAAAATATTTAATTTCAATAATATATTAAAAATATTTACTTTTAATAATATAGTAAAAGTATTTAATTTCAATAATATAGCAAAATATTTACTTTCAATAATAAAGTGAAAATATGTACTTGCTATTCGATGGTATGCCTAATGCAATGTATGCAATGCATGACCAACCCAAATGTAAGATTAGGTGATTAATATACCAATGTAGGGCCTTCCCAATTTCATTAGCTCTTTTTCTATTCACTCGGTTATGTACCGACTTTTATTCAACTCGGCTACATACCGAATTTGATTTTATACATAGAGTCTACTCACAATTGTGATACTTTATGTCCACTCTTTAGTAATAAAAAGGAGACCAATCTATCATGGTATCATAGTTATAAGACATCTACCTCACAAAAGGAGGTACCATCCCGGTAGAGTCTTTAAGGCCCTTCTTTGGACATTATGTATCTAGACCAGGATATCAAGCTAAAGCAGTCATATTCCAAAATATGCAGATGCATATCTTATCTTTTATGCAATTTCAATCACATAATATGCCATGCCATGAACGATTCTATATTCATAAGAGCTTACATAACATACTTAACATTCATAAAGCTTTCGTCTAAGCATGGAATATATGATCTATAAATAGCATCAAAATAATCTAAAACATATTTGAACTTCCAACAATAATAGTCAAGAGTATCAACAGATACATTTCAAGAGTATTAAAATACTTTCTTTTTTGTCAACTACAATTCAACAGTATCATAATACATTCCTTTTTACTCAAGAGTATCAAAAGGCATTATTTTTTATCAAATACTATCTAAAAGTATCAAAAAGCTTCACTTTATATCAAAACTATTAAAGAGTACCAAAATACTTTCTTTATATCAAGCTAATTCTAAAGTATCAAAAATACTTTACTTTTGTCAACCATAACTTATCTAAATTCATTATATAGTATCAAAATACTAAAATTTTATAAAAAAATTACAATAGTATCAAAATAGTTTACTAGATTCAAAACTATCTAAAAGTATCAATATGTTTTAACTCTATCAAGATGTATGTTAACAAATACTTCTAGTTATGACATGAATCCTGAAGGGGACCTTTCTCATGTACTCAACTGGCTAAAACTACTTCAACTTGAATCTTCAAGCTTGAACTTGCATTTCCTAATGACCCATATTTGATTGTAAGGCTAATGTCATACTTTTAGCATCATCATGATCTAATACATCAAGCACTAGTGACCTATGATTATAACGATTCCACTTTATACTTTTTCTTACTTTTGAAACATTAGAAGTGTCAAACATCCGGTTCATGAAGTCATAACTTTGACATAACATCTAGTTCCATTTTCATTCTTGTTCATGATTCAATATTGTAATATCTAATGATAATTCGCATTAAAGATATGTTATTTCATCCATGTATATCTCATATTTCATCGATTCTTGCATTGGATATTCTTAAGCATTTTCATGAAATGAACCATAACTTTAACTCAAATCATGTTAATATTGCAAGTAAAATTTTTTATACAACTTATTCTAATTCTCACTTGATTTTAACATAAAATACTAGTCTAAAATTAGGGTTCTCGATCTAAATTACCAAAATGATAGATAATAATCAGACTTTAATCATGATGTTTTATTTGTAAAAAGTTGTTAATAATTCCTAATATTTCATTATCTTTATTAGATTGAAATATGCAAGCCCATAATCAAATGTTAAGCTTCATAACCATGCTTAAACTCATCACATTTATGAACTAATTGAGATTGAAGTTGATTACCTTTAATCCAACTTTGATGTTGTTCAATCTTGTTAATCCTTTTTTATTTCCCTTTGATTTGAGCACTCATGCAGCAAAACACCCACTAATTACACCTTACAGCGCACACACCAGTTGGGGATCATTTATGTAGAACAAGAATTTTTCCCTACACCAAAATGTTCCAATTTACTTGCCTCACTCTGCCTGAGTAGAATTTTCTCTACTAGTTATGTGAACCAAATAGAAATTGTAAACATGTATGTTTTGTCCAAAACTTCTTTGTTATAGCTCAAACCGAGTCAAATATTTTTGTCAATTCTTCCATTTTATCTTGGATACAAGCTAGTATCAAAAAACAATATATTTCATGTCCTAAATCATAACCTTTATAGGCAAAACCAATGTACTTCATATATTAATTCAAGTTATGGTCATAAATCTATCATATTCTCACTTATTCCACTATTTAACAAAATTTGTACACCATTTTACTTCTAATATGTATTCTAGAATTTACCGATGAAATTTATACAATAATATAACTCATAAGACATGATTGATGCCATTTCTCATGTTTTGTTCCATTTTTCCTTATTTCCAAGATTATGCCATTTCTCATAGGGCTTAGGGTGTCTTTGTGTTAGAGTTTCCAAAACCAAAGTCGAATTTGTTATATACTTCTATTAATGAGTGAACTTTATGAAAAGTCTTTGAAGCCATTAATTAAGTAGCTCAAAACCATTTAGATAATTATATCTAATTTAACTAGATGACTTTATTAAATAAACAATTTTATTTATTCGATTTATTTAATAAACAACAAATAACCAGTTATTTATTTTGTTATTCTTATTTATAAATAATTAAGTCATCACTTATAAATATATTATTTATTTCATATCTTTTGAATTTCTTTTGTATGAGATCCATATGTTTACGTATAATTATAAGTATAATAAATAGTTTGTATTAGGCCTGTCAATGGGGCGGGTTTGGAGTGAATCACTATTGATCCGTACCCTTTTAAAAAAAATAAATATATGATCCGCTCCGCTCCAATAACCAGCAGGGTTTTGAATATTCAATCCATACCCGCATCCACCGAATTAACGAATACCCGACCATTTTATAATATTAAATTATACAATTTAAATTTGTGTCACAAAGTAAAATTTCTCAAAAATATAATTTCTCAAAAAAAGATAAATGTCTAATATAATAAGATTACATTGCTTAATACTCAAAAGTCAATACAATAAGAATTACATTCTAACTAAACATCAAGTTGAGTACTTTTTTGTTTCCTCGATGGTAGCCAATCGGCATTTATATATATATATATATATATATATATATATATATATATATATATATATATATATATATATATATATATATATATATATATATATATATATATATATATATATAAACGGAGCGGGTCATAAATGGAGCGAATCAGCATTGATCCAAACCCAACCCGTTTAATAAAAGGGTTAACGGGTACGGGTCATAAACGAGTAAACGAATCGAAATTTAAGATCCAAATCCGAAAAATTGTGACGGGTTTGGATCAATGCTGATTCGCTCCATTTATGACCCGCTCCGTTTATATATATATATATATATATATATATATATATATATATATATATATATATATATATATATATATATATATATATATATATATATATATATATATATATATATATATATATATATATATATATATATATATGCCGATTGGCTACCATCGAGGAAACAAAAAAGTACTCAACTTGATGTTTAGTTAGAATGTAATTCTTATTGTATTGACTTTTGAGTATTAAGCAATGTAATCTTATTATATTAGACATTTATCTTTTTTTGAGAAATTGTATTTTTGAGAAATTTTACTTTGTGACACAAATTTAAATTGTATAATTTAATATTATAAAATGGTCGGGTATTCGTTAATTCGGTGGATGCGGGTATGGATTGAATATTCAAAACCCTGCTGGTTATTGGAGCGGAGCGGATCATATATATATATATATTTAAAGGGTACGGATCAAGGGTGATTCACTCCAAACCTGCCCCATTGACAGGCCTAATCATGCTTATTAGATCCAACATGAACGACAAAAGCACAATTAGAGGATGCAAAGAAAATAAAAAATACAACAAATTTATGTGGTTCACGCGATTAGGATAATCGTGTTACGTTGTGCAGAAAAAGTAGAGAGATTTATTATTGATGTCGGGATAGTGTTTACTATTAAATTGAGATTCAATATATAGAGCTAGGTGGATACAATTAAATCGTGTCTAGACTCTAGATAATATGAGACACCAATATAGTATAATTATTGGTTTAACATTTAAATTATTCATCGACATTATTTTCCTATACGAGACACTTTTAAGTTTTAACTACGTCAAAAGCAAAAAAATCTCAACAACTCAACAAAATACTCCATGGTTGTATATGTCTTGTCACAAAAGCAAGAGATGCCTATATCAAAGCTCGTACTATAGAAGAATAACCAATACGTGTGCAAAGGGGGGGGGGGGGGGGGGTACTATTTTAGATGATTGTTTGGTTTTGTGATATACTTTTGTATTTCTTTTCAAATTCTACTATCTAATTATATAATTGTTAGACAGCTAAGTTATTTCTTATAATTAAACTGACAAAATCCAGAACGCCTAAATTTTAGATGATCGTTCGGCTTTGTAATATACTTTTGTATTTCTTTTCAAATCTGACTGTTTAACTATATAAGTGTTCGATAGCTAAGTAGTTTCTTATAACTAGACTGACAAGATCAAAGTGCTTATAACTAAACGATAGTTAAGTCGTTTCTTATAACTAGGCTGACACTAAATACCTACATATCATAAAGGGTAAATTGCATAAAAGTCACTAACTTTTCCAATTTTCTCGATTTTGACACTGTATTTTTAATTTTTGCAATTAAGTCATTATGTTTTCAGAAAATTACAATTAAGTCATTATGTTTTCCAAAAAGTTGCAAAAATGACCATATGACAGGATGGCAACATGTTACCAGGTCATATGGTCAAATTTGCAATTTTTCAGAAAACATAATGACTTAATAGCAAAAATAAAACATAGTGTCAAAATCGAAAAATATGGAAAAGTTAGCGAATTTTATGCAATTTACCATATGCAATTTATATAACTTAATCACTTTACATGCCCCATACGTGTCCAAAAAAATAAATTTGTTGTTACATTCTTTTTCCATTTAAAGTAATCAAATTTATTGTCCTAAAAATGGAATTTAAAAAAGATTTAGGATAAATGCATACGAATAATAACTAACTTACATGCCCTCAGTGTGAATATCCTATTGTGTAATTGGTTATGTAAACAATGTCTTTATATGATGGGTTATAAAAATCTATATTGATGTTCGTTCATTTACAAAGATAGTTTAAGCTAAGTAGATAAAAAGTTCAATATACTTTTACCATTTTTTCAATCGAGTCCATCAACTTTCTTATTGAAAAAAAAATATTTGGCAATACAACCTGTCAAGCTAGTAGCATTTGCATACTCGAAGACATAAAATGTATAATTTTAATCACTAGATTTTTTGAAAGACTTAATCGCTAAAAATTGTGAAAATAGACAAAATAAAGAAAGACGCCGTCTTACTCGAAATTAAAGTACTTGTTTTCAATAAAACAAAAAATGTATACTCATTTTCAATAAAAAAACTTAATTTCAATGAAACAAAAAGTATTAAGAGTTTAAACTAGAACTTTTTTTAAGTAAAAGAAGGTTTCGTATGCATTATCCTAAATCTTTTTGAAATTCCACTTTTAGGACAATAAATTTAATTATTTTAAATGGAAAAACAAGGTCACAACAAATTTACTTTTTTTGGACATGTATGAGGCATGTAAAGTGATTAAGTTATATAAATTGCATAGGGTAAATTGCATAAAATTCGTTAACTTTTCCATATTTTTCGATTTTGAAACTATGTTTTATTTTTGCTATTAAGTCATTATGTTTTCTGAAAAATTGCAAATTTGACCATATGACCTGGTAACCTGTTGTCATCCTATCATATGGTCATTTTCGTAACTTTTTGGAAAACATAATGACTTAATTGCAATTTTCTGAAAACATAATGACTTAATTGCAAAAACTAAAAATACAGTGTCAAAATCAAGAAAATTGAAAAAGTTAGTGACTTTTATGTAATTAACCCTATCATAAAATTCGGTTTTATTTAGAGTTTAGTTTAATTAATAAAATATGTGTTTTTGCCACTAGGGAGGCAATCAAAGTGCTTGAGTGTGTGCTTCTATATATCGGAAATGACATCATATTTGTGGCCAATTCAAGACAATGACAACCAATTTTGTCTTTTATCATGCAACTTTATTTAGTGTAATAAACCATATCTATCAATAATGCTTCTTTATTGGTTGAAATGGAAACCTTGGATTGTTTTTTATAAAATATTACCCAAACGGAATACAAAACTGACAAATAAATATAAACAATCTTTTGGAATTCAGTTAAGCAAAATAATCGCAAAGAAAGAAACACGATGATATAGCTACATCAAATAGTGTCCTAGTGGAAGTACTCGGATCCGTGCTTAGGCTCGATCGCTACTGAGCTGACTCATTGAGTTTGAGTTCAACATGACCCATGTCATTGCCCAAGAATTAAAAAAAAAAAATTACACATGTTCTAAATAAAAATCGGATCTCGACTAACTTGGACAACTAACTTGATTTAAGAATCCCAAAACATGATCAAGACAATATCTTGATCAGCATTCCACTTTTTTGTCTAACCGTTGAATCCTGTCTGGCTCCATACTGCATCCCGAACTCGGCTCAGGTCTCTGCCCTTTAGGGTTCGACCTACACCCACAAATACAGAATTGGCAGCCGAGTTATGGCTACGGTCATGGAGTCGTGCTAGATACTCGTGAGGCGGGACCATATCTGAATCCTGATCATCGGTTATATCGTCCGAGTCATGCATCGACCCAACCGAGTCGACTCGGTAGATCTTTGACCAGTCAGGCACATTCACTGGCGCTGAGGTGGCCACATGGCGCCCACGTGGAGACGGGAAGCTGTCTCCGTTTGGAAACTGGTGAACGATTCTGGGCGACGACAACACCTTCCCTGGTGCATCCTCAAATGCGGATGATAACCCGCCGATGGTACCATCACCTCTTGGGACAGGGTTGCGGTGACGGCTCCTTGTGTTACTCTCCATGGTGGCGCGTGAGCTCCAGTCATGATCGCTGCGGTTAACCATACCATCAACCATGGACCAGACATCATCTTCTCCTAGCTCTTCGCCGTCGTCTCCATCTGTTTGAATGGTGTTCCCCCCATATCCGTAGTTTCCCAACAAGAGCTCACTCCGACTGGTAGTCAGTTTCCGGCCTTTGGCCATGGATCATAACAAAACACCCCCGGTACGATCACCGGATTCTTGATTTTCCGGCGACCCAATTCAGGAGAATATGGAGGATACCTACTATAGTGTATCTCTCTCCATAATCGGTAGAATTGTTGTCATACAGAGTCCGCCATTGAAGCACGAAGGTGTATATATAAGATTTCAATCAAGAAACAAGGGTTGCATTTCATTTGAATTTGGAGTGAATTTGATGTGCATCTCATTTAAATAATGTCCAATCCGAGATCAAGTACATTAGATTACGAGGTTGTGAAAATTTGGAAGAAAAAGGATAAAAGAAAAAACGGAAGATAAAGACAAAATAAGAAGTCCACGCGCACTTGGAAGCGGTTGGGTGCACGTGGGGGTGAAGATGAAAAGTGTCTGTTTTTTGAAGTTAGAGAAGTTTATATGTTTATTGGATTCTTGCTGTCAGTAATATTTCATGTTTTACAGCAGCCCGACATGTCACCATTCCAAACCTGGCTAAATTAATTTCGTTTCTGATGTAGTTATTTTACGAGTCAAATACGTTATGTGTATTAAAAGTAATGGTTTAATACACTTGTTTTTTTTTGAAACGGCAAATAATACATTACACCTATACTACACCTAAACCACCTAATCCCCTAGTGGGATTTGAACCCGAGACCTCAATGAGGCTGGGTATACTCCTATGCTGCTAGACCATTAGGTCTTTGGTTAATTGATTATATGTTATCATGGTGAAATGTCAAGTTGGTTTTTAGTGGTTTGAAAACTGAAATAACCAATTTTAAATTTTGTTTATTAAAATGTGTTTTATTAAAGACAAAACTGCAAAAATAGTTCTTGTGGTTTGCGATTTTTTGTCGACAGGGTCCATTGACTTTTAAAATCTTGAAAATAGTCCTTATTAGGAGGTTTCTTTATGGTTTAGGTCCCTGTCCAACTTGAAATGTTTATTTTACATTTTAAGTTTTTTTCTTTTTCTTTTTACCCATTTACATTTTTATGCGGTCTAGAACCCCCACCCTCTTTCTCTCTCTCCCCCCCGCCTTCTCCCATCAATCAAGCATTTTCTGATTTTGCATAGACTCGTAGATCATAACATTATTACGATCTAAAACACAAACCTGCCGGTTTTACTTTGTAATGGCCAGTTGCTATCATCAAATCCTTGAGAAAGTACCTTTGATAATGGAATCCTGGTACAAAAATATGTCGAAACAAATGTATGAGTAAATTGATCACATATCAACAACAACGAAGAAGAAGAAGAAGAAGAAGAAGAAGAAGAAGAAGAAGAAGAAGAAGAAGAAGAAGAAGAAGAAGAAGAAGAAGAAGAAGAAGAAGAAGAAGAAGAGTAATCACAATTCTCAGTGAATGCGATAATCTGGGTAAACACCCACATTAGGTAAACAAAACAAAATCCCTAGATCCGAAATTTGGATATTTATTATTGAATAAATTGTGGATACCTTCGATCCTAGATGGCTAAATAGTACTATTGCTATATTTCATATTCCTTTATTTTGAAACTGTAGATCAGTTGTGAATTAAGACAATAAGACATAGTTCGAATTATGACGATAACTTCAGAAATCAGCTATTATGAATGGCCCAAATGTCTAAATCAACGACATTAAACTTGAACCCCAGATCTCACACACACACAAAAGCAAAGGAACACTAGAACTTTTAGAGATCAAAAACACCACGGTGGTGATCGAAGACTCCTTCTAGCTCCGCCCTTCATCGGATGCGAAGGCGACGATTTGTCTGCGAATGAGGAAAGTAGCTGACAACGTCATTGAGGAGGGAGAGAGATAGGGAGAGAGGGAGAGCGAGAGATAAGAGAGGTCGGTTAGATAAGAGAGACAGAGAGAGAAAGGGGTTTTTGTTTTTCTTATTTATTAAAATGTGTTAATGGATAAAAAAGAAATATAAAAAAGAAATTAGAAGTGTAAAAAAGACATTTCAATTGGGACAATGACCTAAACCACAAAAAAAACTTTTGTCAAGGAATATTTTCATGATTTTGAAAGTCAATGGACCCTATCAACAAAATATCGCAAGCCACAGAGACTTTTTTTGCAATTTCGTCTTTATTAAATTTTATAAAAATTAATGTATCGTAGAAATTAAATAATAAAGTTATATGAAAATCAGAATACCAAAATGATAATCCGGAATTTGATTTTTGCAATTTTGTCTTTATTAAATTTTATAAAAATTAATGTATCATAGGAATTAAATAATAAAGTTATATGAAAATCAGAATACCAAAATGATAATCCGGAATTTGATGCGATTTAGATGTCCTAAGGGAGGACAGAGTCGTGTGCGGCTTCAAACGGATAGAGGTGGGTGTATCCGAGTGACAAGAGCTTCAAAAGGACAGAGGGTTGAGCAGGTTGATGCGCTATGTATTCATCGGGTTCTTGAATCCGCTTTGACTTGAACGCAAAGAAGGTAACGAGGGCAAAAACTTCAAATGGGTAGAGGGTTAGCGGTAAGGGTTCTGTCCACCCTTAGGTTCGACGACTAGGTGGGTTTGGAGGGTTCAGCAAGAACGACCTGTCCTCCCTAAGAACTATCAAGTAAAACGAACTTATAAGGAGGATCTACATCGTTAAATAACCATTTTTATCGACAAAGGACTTTCAATTTTACAAAACTAAATTTATGAATTATCGGGATAACATTTTGCAAAAACGGCCCACAAATATTCGTGAGATGCAATAATTTAACAAACTAATGTATGACATGTTGGTAAGTCAACCATATTTATGGTTCATGCATGTTTATATTTATTTTTGAAATTAACCTTGTAAAATGGACACTCTGATTGAAAAAATCTCAAAACTCATGGTCTCATATCTTTCGGTAAATTCAAAACAATGTCTAAATGTGGAATGTGTGAACAATCAAGACAAAACATGAATATAGGGGTGGCAATTCTCAACACAACCCGAAACACGACATGAATCCAACACAGAAATAAACGGGTTTGGGTCGAGTTTTCTGACCCGACAATCCACCAACCCGTTTATTATATGGGTCGTGTTCAGAGTGGTATGTGGGTTCGCGGGTCAACCCGCTAACCCATATAATATAATACTTTTAAAAATATAAATTTTAATATTTTTAATAAAATTTTCTATTGATTTAGATTTACGTGTTTACCTTTAACCTTTAGTTTTAGGTCTTTGAGTTTTTCTCTATTTACGACATAGTCCCTTACTCCTTCCGGTGAGCAAAACATAGCCGTTTAAGGAAATTGCGGTCATGCCTTTGGATATGTTTATTTGTTAGTACTTAAATTTTGATATGTTTATCTGAAATATATTAACATAAATGTTTTTAATTTTCCTTTGGATGCATTTTCTAAGTATTGGATGAGTCAATAAGTTTTTTTCTTGAATTTTCACTGTTTAAAATTAATGACCTACGAAACTAAATTTGACCCATGAACCGGAATCTGACCCATGAATCCGAATTTGACCCGCGAACCCGTATAATTAAATGGGTTATGCTGGTCGTGTCCGGGTTAGACATATACAGGTTAGGGTTGAAGAAGTTGAAACGATTAATTATACGGGTCATGTCCGGGTTGGAGTTTCTGACCAACCCGAACCCGACCCAATTACCACCCCTACATAAATATATCAAGTATTTATTTATTGGAGAAATAGTTATATCTCAATTGTAAAGGTTACACGAGCATGCCAAAAGTTGTACAATTGAGATATATCTGAAGAATTATGGGAACCACTTCGAAGAAGTTATTTTGAGCTAGTTGTTGCAACCACTTCGAAGCATATATTCAGATGTCTAGGACTTCGGTACAACATAATTTGTACTCGATCTTCCCCTTTATACCGAGTCTCTTTGTAGGTTTCATCTATATCTGAAGAATTATGGGAACAAAGCTGGTGCAACATCAATAATGGCTTTTCTAACCACAATCCACCAGTTAAGTTCATCTAAAGTCTTCTTTCAGACATCATCGATTTTCATCATACATGCTCGAACTCTATCCAAAAACATGTTAACAAGAATGTCGAGTATAATTGTTTCTACTTCATCTGAAAGAAAATTTTCTTGTTTCTATTCAAACCAAGAATTCTTTCGAAATAAACTACTCCCAAATTGGAGTTATCAAAATTACACCTTCAACATGATTCCAAATGTTAGTAACAATATTATCAGGACCTTCTAACTTTTCTCAAATGTGATGAGCCAATAACGTGTCTTTTCTTGCCAAATCCTTATAATAGAAAAACAAATAAGCCTAAACGAATTTTGCAACACTATCAAATAACGCACCTTGAATTTGCAATCTTTAAATTCTTGTAAAGAAAAATGATGTCATGCAGATCATCAAATAAAAATCTGCATTTTTAAAGACCGATTCGTCCACAACATCCCTTAAATTGAATTGTAGTGGCCAAAATTGAATTGCATCTACAACATAATTAACCATTTATTTGATTATAATGGCCAAAACACACTATCGAACCAATTGCCTTTTTTATACATATCATATTTTCATCAACTAAAATACATTTTATTTTATTATTCTAAAAATCTTAAAATTTTAGGATGTTACAATTGTGCTCTCATCGAACCAACTGTTAGGGATGGATATTCAAAACAATAAACAAATCAAATCAACAACGAAACCAAAATTAGTTTCTATGTCTTTCACCCCCAAAACGATAGATCCATTTAGAACAAACTAAAGCAAAAAACATCTAACAATAAGGTGTTTAGAGTAGTACCTTAAGGAGTGGATACTCATTAACATGTGTATATAACTTTAATGCTTGATCCACATGAATCACAAAACAGGAGTTGCTACAATTTCAACTGATCAAACACACATTTGCTTTCCCTTATCAACATCAATGCAAATATACATACAAAGAGGGAAAAGATAACACCTGCTAGAGCTGGTCATAAGGGACCAGTCAAGATTTTGGCTGTTTTCTTGTGTCATGCTCTATTGACCATGAGAGCCATTTATTTATAATAATAATGAGCTTTTTTAAAAAGCTTTTCTTATCTAACTAATTCAAATAGACTGTTTTCTTGTGTTACGCTCTTGTGCGTCTAACCCATTGATTTGAAAAAGAATTGTAACATAGTTATGTCTCTGTTATTTGTATATTAATTCCAACATGATCCAACTTATACAAGGAACAACAAAACCTAACTGTACTGACAATGGTAAGAATTTAGCACTACTTCATTGCACCCCAATCATACATAAAGAAACCCCTATACATTTAATAGTCAATGATTCCTAGTCAAGTCATCAATTCAGTCTTATATATATGGAATTTTGTTCATGGATTGAAAACTTAACATGTTCCACAAGCAATTTTCCACATATTCAAATGAGTAATCTGAATTGGGCACCTTTAGGTGTGGCTACACATTTTGACATAGTCATTTATTAAGGGTCTGAATGATACCAAACCCTAAAAAATTAAAGAAACAAATCCCATGTTAAATTATTTGTGTTCATATTGGGTTTCATGTTAAATTTGATAGTTAATCTTAAAACTATCATATCTCATAGCAGTGTTTGAAATATATCAAGTTACAACACTATGCTCATTAAGAAGCCTAAATTTCCATGTTAAAAGGACTTGAAGCTTTCAAAACATTTCTTTAAGGTTCAACTGCCACACAGATCCATGGAGTACAACCTTAAAGTGGGCCATTTACAATATTCATCAACTACAAATACATAAAAATTTGGCTCTTCCACAAAACATACACCAAAATATGAATGACAAGTCAAAATAAGCATACTTTATATATATATATATATATATATATATATATATATATATATATATATATATATATATATATATATATATATATATATATATATATATATATATATATATATATATATATATATATATATATATATATATATATATATATATATATATATATATATATATATATATTACAACCTTGAAGTTGGTCATTTTCAATATTCATCAACTATAGATACATTCAAATTTTGCTCTTCCTAAGAAAACACCCAAATCATGAATATACAAGTATTTAACAATAGTGTATATATATATATATATATATATATATATATATATATATATATATATATATATATATATATATATATATATATATATATATATATATATATATATATATATATATATATATATATATATATATATATATATATATATATATATATATATATATATATAATCCTAATAAATAAGTAACTCAAAGACACATGTCACCACCACATTCATTTGACCACATGTTGTTTTCTGGTAATTTTGAATTTCTTAAAAAAATTGTTTGAATTGAATGTATTTAATGTATTTAATTCCAATAATTCATAACTGAAGCAAGAAATTAGAAACCTATTTATTTAAAATACATTATCTTTCATTCATTTCTGTCATTTAATACATTCTCAACAGCTTCAATTTGCATATCTCTTGACAATTTCTAGAACCCTAACCGTGTGTAGACCTAAATGACTCGAGCAGCACGTCTACATTTTGATGTATAACAAAATATAAAACACAGATAATTTAGGCACATTAATATTTTACTCACAATCACTTAATTATTTTTCTTTAGTGTGTTATCAGAATTAACAAATAGCACTTATCTTTTTTCAACAAAAAACAAACACCGTAACTTGCAAAGTCAAATAAATTGAAATGACAGGAATTTTTTTGACTTGTAAAAATTGTTTTCCATTTTGTTTTTTAACTTTTACAAAGACTATGTGAATATAATTTTTAAGGCCACCTTGTAATAGGTTGGTGATTTTAGGAACTCGTTACTTTCAAGTTATAAGTAGGTTGTAATTTGGCCAGTAATTTAGGAAATGCTAATTTATAAAAAGTACGAGTGAGAGAATTTATAATATAAATATACTTTCAGTTCTTGATGATTATAAAAACTTATTATTTAAACATTGTTGTAACAAGAAATTTTTGGTAGTCTTTGAAAAATAAGTAACATAAACCAGATTAGAATTTTTAAAACTAAAAGTTTCAATAATAAATTTGTTACATCTAATTGTTAAGTACTGAGTTAATTATATTGCATATTAATAATCAAATTAGAAATTGTTACATATATTCTAATAATGGTTGCTAATAAGCAACAAAGTTATGAAATATAATTAACTTCTAATGACAATTAATTTTTTGTCAACGACAAATATATCACACTCCTACTCCTATAATGTATGTTAGTTGTACATTTTTTCAAACCATTGTTACTGAATAGCAAAAAACTTGTCATTATTCAAATTGCCGGAAATTATTACCATAAGCAACATATTGAAAAGAATTATGATTTTGGAAATGAGTATTTCGCCGAAATTTAACTATTTGCTAAATACATTATATGGTTTTGGAATATGACATGTTCTCGGAAATATATAACTTATCAAAAAGAAGCTATTTCCTGTCTGCCGCATTGCACGGGTACTATTTAAGGATACCACCCATTTCATCTCGTAAACCATAAACCTTAAACCCAAATCGTCAAAATGGAACTGTTCACTAAAAAGAAACTATTATCATCCCCCACATTCAATGACCGTTGCAGTGCGCAAATTTGAATCAGATTAATTGAAAATTATGTTAAATTTTTATTTGAAAAAAATAATATTCATTTATTAGTTTTAAGATTGATCCGGTTCTATATACAAAAACACAAAGTTAAACATTTAAATAGGTTCTTTATTTATATTCATCTAATGATTCAATCAAACTAGAGAGCTTATTTGGCTAACTACACATATACAAAAAGTATATATTGTTTTTCGTAAAATAATAAATGTAGATATTTCTTAAAAATAATTAACAAGTCTCTTAATAAATAATAAGACATTAATGGTTTGGAATAACAATGTCCACCCAAACATTTAAACCGTAACCATTTTTTTAAATTTACTTTACCGTTATAGTTTTACATTTAATAAGAATCAACTACACATTTTTATATATAACACAAAATAATACCATATTTTTATTTTTAACATAAAACTACATACTTTAAATTTTAATTGAAAACATCAACGTACTAATGTCGTCGTCGTATTACGCATGTACATACCTAGCAGTAAAATAATATCATTGGGTAATCGTGTTATAGAAATAGAAATTATATCTGGAAATAATATTGGAAATCACACGTTTATTCCAAAAATGTCTTTAACGCCTTTAGATAGAAGAAATTATTTCAAATTTCAAAGAAAACAATTTCCATTGACTGTATGTTTTGCAATGACAATAAATAAGAGTCAACGACAATCGCTATCAAATGTGGCTTTGTTTTTGAGACAACCAGTTTTCACATACGACCAGTTGTATGTTATATTGTCGAGAGTTAAAAGTTAAGATAGATTAAAAATGTTAATTTTAGACGACGGTAAATTTTGCAATAGAACAACAAATGTTGTATTCAAAGAAGTCTCTCAAAATTTGTAATTTGTTATAATTGTTCAAAGTTTATCAACAATTCATCGGAGGGTTGTATATATATGGAGTTTAACAAGTGTGAACGCGTTGTAGACGATCAAACCCCATAACCATTAAATCAAAATAATGTGTGGCTTGGATTGGTTCTCTTAGTTCTCAATCTTTTAATGGTTCTCAGTTGAACGTATTCCTATATATATATATATATATATATATATATATATATATATATATATATATATATATATATATATATATATATATATATATATATATATATATATATATATATATATATATATATATATATATATATATATATATATATATATATATATATATATATATATATATATATATATATATATATATATATATATATATATATATATATATATATCAAGCTCATTTGAGAACTCATGTATTTATGAGAACTTAAGAGGTACTAAACTATAATTCTTTTTTTCAAAAAATTTACTTAATGCACTAAGTCACTAAATTTAAGACTTTTCATAAAAAATTTGAATAAATGCGAACATATGAAATATGTATATATGCATTTTTGTGCAAAAATACATACGTGCAAATTTTATGCACATATTCACCTTCAAAAAAAATCATATTTTAAAGATTTTTTATGAAAAGTCCTAAATACACGCGACTTAGTGCATTAAGTTATTTTAAAAAAATTATATTCTAGAAGTTCTCAAGTGAATTCAAAGATGCATATGCAAACCAAAAAGAAAGTTGGTTTTTTGATGTTTATTTAAAGTTCTCTTTGATGCAAAAAATATGTTTATTTGGTTTTTCCTTTGTTTAAAAATAAACATCGGGAACGCACTTTTCATATTAAGTAATGTTCACCAATCATTTTAAATCTGAATTGAGACATAATAATAATGGGTATATAAATCAATTAAATTTAAATTAATATAATCATATAATTATGGAAACTGATTCCTATAATTAAGTAAACTCGTATTTTTCTGAATTCTCATTGGTCCATTCAAAAACAATAATTATGAGTTTTAAAATAACTTACCTCTCTTTCTTTCTTTCTCTCTCTCTCTCTCTCTCTCTCTCTCTCTCTCTCTTTATATATATATATATATATATATAGAGAGAGAGAGGTAGGTTCAAACGATGACAATTAAAATGTTGAGAACGCGCGAACAAATCTGGACCATCCAAAAATTCAGATCTAAGGCTATTATTAAATGGGTCATTTATGTAAATTAGAAAATTTATGAGATGATAATATAACTTTTGGGTTGACAGAAGGGTATAATGGGAATCAATTTTTTTTGTGCTCCATAAAATCAGTCGTCTCTCTCTGTAATCGATCTAGAAGCCCTAAACGTAACCTTCCTCCTCCATTACGCCAATGCTGTAAAATCAAACCCCTTTATGCTCGTCAAACAACCCGTCTCCGCCGCCATCAAATCTGCATTTGCCACCCGTTCTACCGTCTCCAAACTAGTCAAGGGCAAGAACAACAAGAAGAGTGATGCTACCATCATCAAAGACTGCATTGAAGAACTCATCTGTTAACAAGAGGTTCGCAATTTCTAATGCACGGACCTGGACTAGTGCCGCCATCACCGACGTGTACTTCTGCGTTGACGAATTTTCTGACCAAAAAGCGATCGAGAAATCAAAATGTTCGTTTTATTCTCATATCATGATACTAATTTGATGTCTGGCTTTTTTTTGGGTATTTTTGTTTAATGGTAAATTTTGATTTTTTTTTGTTTTGATGGTCCAGACCGATGTTAAGTGATTACTATTTTTTTTCAATTGCAAAAGTTATACGTGTATCTTAAGCTAATCAATAGGATTGGCTTCAATTTTTGCAATTTCTGGAACTTCGCATTTTGCTTTCTCATTGTTTTAATTCCATTGTTAAGAGGTTAAATAAATCGAGGTTTTGTTTTTTTATCTAATCATTACAACTATAGTGTGTCGATCGATGTAGAGGATTTTAAAGTAAGTTTGATGATGCTCCCCAGATGCTCAAAGGAATGCTAAAACCAATCTTTTTTTTCTTAACTTGAAAAACCCACAAAAGTTCTTTCTGGTGTTGTGTTAATGTTGCATTTTCTCAACAGGTAATTTTTTGGGAGTACACAAAATGGAAACAAGAAACTCGATGCTGCATACCTAGAGGCTCAACAGAAATATGAAGTTTTCCATGTTTTTCTTTATTTTCGGTGAGTGTTTTTACGGTTTTACCCCTTTTATTATTTTACTCTATAGTGTGACAAATAATAGGGACACCCAAGATGTAGTTTTATTTTATTTTTTTCATAATATTTGTTATCATACTTTTGTAATTGTGTGTAGGTATATTAAAGTTATTATCTTTTTATTTAGGTGAAACTGGAGCAAGGACTGCATATGCTTAAAATATTTATTGATGAATACTTGTATTCATTGATGAATACTTGTATCAAAGGTTGAGAAATGCTCAATAGAAACATGTGATTTAATTTAATTGTTATGTAACGAAGTTAATCATCGATGAACTAATCTTCACAGTCGTATTCATTGATGAATACAAGTATCAAAGATGGATATGGATCATATTTATAGATCTCAGCTATTAAAATCACAAGATCAATGGTTAATATGATTGTGCCGTTTTGGTAAATATTAAAAATTTAAGGTATTGTTATGCAATTATAAAAATCCGGTAAGGGCATTACAAGTATTTTGTTAATGTTGATTGTTTGTTAAATTCATTGATGAATTAGCTGTTGATTTTTTTGTTAAATTCAAAGATGAATAATCAGGTTAGTTTTTGATTTGCATCATTCATTGATGAATTTAGGAGTTTAGTATAATCGATCATTGTATTCATTGATGAATAATCAGATTACTTGTTTATTTTGAATTCATTACTTGTTGATTTCTGTTAAATTCATTAATGTATCAAGTTGAGCCATAATAGGAGCTTGGTTCTCAAAAAATTTCCAGATCGTACAAAAGTGGCATACGTACAAGAAGAATCAAACACAAGCATACCTAGAAGATGATTGGGGGCATTTGCTCTGTAGTGTATAGTATATCCAAACATTGTATTCATTGATGAATATTCAAATTACTTGTTGATTTTGCATTCATTAGTATAATAAATCATTGTATTCATTAATGAATACCAAAATTGAGAGCAAACTTGTAACCAATTTCACGTATATTCATGTATGAATTTCATCGAATTGTCATGTTACATATCCCCTGTACGAATATTCATTGATGAATTTTACTGTAATGTCAATGTCGAATGCTTATTCACTAAATTCACTGGCGAATATTCACTGTAATGTCAATGTTAATTACGTATATTCATTAATGAATTACATCGCATTTGTCATGTTACATATCTATGTACGAATATTTGTTGATGAATTTTACTTCACTACCAATGCCGACTAGTTATACACTAAATTCAGTGACGGAAATTCAAAAAAAAAACTCACGAAAATTCAAATAAAAAAACAAAGAAAAAAAACCCACGAAAATTCAAAAAGCCTATATTCAACGAAATAATTATAACCAATCCCATTATTTTAGGTAACTTATAATTATCTTTATTTTATTCATTAATATAGATATACTAAGATTACTATTATACCCTTATGAAATGATTGGTCCAGAATTGTCCTTGCGTTCTCAACCTTTTAATCATCCTCGTTTGAACCTCTCCCTATATATATATATATATATATATATATATATATATATATATATATATATATATATATATATATATATATATATATATATATATATATATATATATATATATATATATATATATATATATATATATATATATATATATATATATATATATATATATATATACACACACACACACACACACACACACACACACACACACACACACAGAGAGAGAGAGAAGACGAAATCCATGAAGTTTTGCTTGGTCTTCACTGGAAACTTGAGTCCGGGATTTTGGCTACCTATAGGCGAAAGTGTGACAACTAAATTTTTTTTGAGTATATAAATTTAGTATTCGATAAATATAATATTTTTTATGTGCATGAAAGTATCATAATTACTTTATAGTAATGAGAAAGTAACTTTAGTAAAACAATGATAATATATGAACCCGATTAAAAGATGAAATCGCATGAAGGACCTAAAGTGAAAATTTTATTTAGCAATCTTTAGAAATTAATATCTCGAATTCTAAAAGGAATTAGGAAAAGGTCATCAAGGTGACTTTGGTAGTATTTGACATAACAAGAATATAGGAAAAAGAATCAGGCCATTTGGAGTTGTAACGAAGGAGTTATGGAGGTTTTATAATGGCCCAAAAGTGATAAAAATGACCAAGGAGTCATTTTCAAGGGTTAATAACTGACAATCCAGTAAGATCCAGACGAAACTCAGTAGGGGAAGGTTGTAGAGCTCGTTCCCACCTTTCTAAAGGTATAAAGTTTGCAAGTTTTGGTTTTCGAACGAAGAAGTTATGCCCCTGCAAAGTCGGAAAAAATAAATAAATAAAGAAGCTGGAAATTTTTAGACTTAGAGGACTCGTCTTAGTCTTATAAAATCAAGTAAAACTTAGACTAAGAGGACTCGTCTTAGTCTTATAAAATCAAGTAAAATTTAGACTAAGAGGACTCGTCTTAGTCTTAAGTCTGGAATTAAGGGCAGTTTCGTCTTTTTAGCTTTTAAAATCAGCCAATCACCTCTTTTGCTCCTGTGGGCACGTTTTTTTCTCCCGTTATTTAGTATATGAACCAGAAATTGAAGCTAATTGCGAAAGGGAGAGGGAGAACAGACGAACCACGCACACACACTTGTATGTGTTCGGAATCGAGGGAGAAGGAGGAAGCCGGCGGGTTCTAACAACAAAACCAAGCAAGGGGAGTCGATTAGGGACATCTGCACAGCAGCAGCTCGACGATAGTAGCAAGGAGGGCGAGAGCCGGCGCCGTTGGTGCGATTTTCCGGCGAAATAGCGGCGGGTAGCGGCCGGCGGACAGTAGGGGAAGGTCAAGGGGACTGTTGTAACTCGATTTCTAGTCAAATCCATCTTCAATTTCAGAAATTTCAGTCCTTGAACAAAAGATTTGAAAGGTATATTTGATTATTGGTAAACCCTAGCTCCTAAAATCCGAAAATTGATCATGCATGTTGAGTTTGAGCTTGGATATTGGTTTATATCTCGATTATGAGTCAAAAACTTCTTGTCGAATGAAAATATTGAGTATTGGGTTTGAATTCCTTCTTGCATGTTGGCAATTAGTTGAAAAGATGAAGAAATTATAGTTCTATAACATCCATGGTTGAGTTTATGTTAGATATCAACTGATTTTAGTTGGATTTTTCACATGCATGTTAGCAAATGTTGGATTGGTGAAGAATCATGGAATATTTATCACTTATAATGGGGTTTTATGTCAAAAAGTTTCTGTTTTGAGTTGATAAATTTCCAAACTAGATGGAGTAATGTTTCAATTTACGTGGATGCTAGACATGAGAATTGGAAAGGAAGATTGGAATGGAATTGGTCATTGTGGACTCAAGAACACAAGTATGCTACAAGTATAAAAGATTTAATAGAAGATCATTGTTTGACATTAGAACTATAAACTTGAGTTTTTTTTAGGTAAAATGAGAAACAAAGTTGTTGGTTTGACAGATTTGGTTAAACTTGACCATAAGAAGGGAATTTTCGCTTAAAAGTTAATATCGAAAAGTTTTAGACCATAACACGTAAAAGAACGTTTTACTTATTAATTGACTAAATTGAATATTCCTAGAATAACGCTAGTTTGAACTAGTTTGAAAAGAGTTATATGAATTAGACTTGTTTAACATACGTAGTATGTTAATATTTGAATATAATACTAATATTCTATATTATCAATATAGAAGCTAAGGAGTGCGCAGAAGCAAGTAGAGGCAAAGACTAGCGGACCGAGGTGAGTACATGTGGTATTTTCCCTCTTTGGGGTACATGGCAAAATGTTTTTGTAGTTTATGTGATTTTCGAGTATGAGATGTTATGCAAATTTATTTACCTATGACATGATTATTTTAAAGTCTCATACTATGATTTGAAAGCATGTTTTGGCAATCAAGACATAACGATTTGAAAGTTATTTGAAAAGCATTTTTGGCATTAAGCCCAAGTGATTTGAAAAGTGTATTTTGGCACAAAGTTTTAATGGTTTGAAAGCAAGTTTTGGCATTAAGCCTAACATGCTTTAGAAAGTGTGATTTGACATCAAATTGAACTTAGAATTTGAAAAGATTGGTTTGGCACTAGCCTTAATGTGATTTCAGCAAGTAATCTGATGTCAAATCATATTCTGTTTTCTTTTATGATTGGTATTTGAAATATGAATGAATGCAGCAATGCAAGTTAGTATGTTACCCACTTTTGCCCGAGCCATGATATTCTCGTAACGGAATATAGAGGAGTCTAATGGGGTGGTACCTTCCCCTTCGCGAAGTAGATGTCCTAAAACACAAGATGCTAGGATGGACTGATCTTGTTCTTTCCATCTTAGTATAGACTTGGGAAAATCACTACGTGTGATTATCCTAAGTATAAAAATAAAGCATGTGGAGATACCAGTCAAAGCATGTGATACGATGCTGAAATGGTTTGATTACGTTCTTACCATTTCAGTATAGACTTGGGGTATCACCAAAGGTGATTAAGGCCCTAAGTATAAAAATCCGGACTCGAATGAATACCAGTCAAGTTTGAATAAAGAAAGTTTGATGATGACAGTTTATTATCAAAGGCTTTGAAAACGATATATGTTATACTTTTAAAAGTTTTCAACAAGAGATATGATATGATTTGGTTACAAGGGTTTTGGGAACAATATATATTATGTTTTTAAATATTTTGAGTCTAAAACCCATGTAGCTCACGAGACATTTTTGTCTTACGTATTTTATGTTTCATGCCATGTGTCCCAGGTCCAGGTTCGCAAGAGTAGGATGACTATATGAAATGCTAGATATGTTTTGGGAAGACTAAATGGATTGGAGCTAAGCATAGCTCTCATCTTTTGATGTTATGGTTTAATCCTTCTCTGCTTGCTATGGTTTGTTTTGATATAAATTCGTAACGCCCGTGGTTGTAAACTTGTAAACCAAATGTTTGGTTGAACTTTATTTTTGACATTCATGTCTTATAGACATGAAGTATAACAACCATGTTTAAGCGATAGCGCCATTGTGCTTTTAATGTTATTATGTTTAAAAAAATGGACAAATTTTGGGGCGTTACAGAAAGAATTAGACTTTTAGCGGCTGACTATTCATAGACGAATGAATTAGGCTTTTGAGAAGGACTAAGTAGAAATCTCAGTGAAACGTGAGAGGCTCATTGGGTACGAGCTTTAATAATGAGAGCTAAGCTAGGAATGGGAAAAATCCAATGAGAACCTTTTTTTATGAGATCGTGAGAACTTTTTGACTGAATTTTTTTTTCAAAAAAATTACTTAATACACTAAGTCGCTTATATTTAAGACTTTTTGTAAAAAAATTTTAAAAAAAGATATGCATATACGAAATGTGTACATATGCACAAAACGTGAACATATGAACATTTGAAAAAAATACACATATGCACATTTCGTGTATGCATATTTTTTTCAATTTTTTTGACAAGAAGTATTAAATATATGCGACTTCGTATATTACGTTATTTTTTTTTTGAAAACAAAATAAGTCAAAAAGTTCTCATGATCTAATGAGAAAAATGTTCTCATTGGATCATGACTCACACACACACACACACATAAACACACACACACACACACACACTCTATATATATATATATATATATATATATATATATATATATATATATATATATATATATATATATATATATATATATATATATATATATATATATATATATATATATATATATATATATATATATATATATATATATATATATACTAGTTGTAAAACCCGTGTATTACACGGAATGATACAAAAAAATTATTAATTAAGAATATCTAAACATTAATAATTTCACATAAGAAATTTGTTTGTGTATCGTGACATCTTGCTTTTGATTTTTACTATTACGAGTTTGTATTTTGATAAATATAATTGATTATGAGAATGTCACCGGTACTACAATCAAATTCACTATTATGATTGGAATCGTTCTTCAAAATATTATGACGTCAATTGTCTCTCTATTGTCTCCCAAATCATTCTACACATTAAAAAATAATATGATATTAAAAAACAATTATTTTTGAAATTAAATGATCACAATTAATTTTGAAATTGAATGATAATTAAACCGATCATTAATGAGTTAGAAACGTTTCAAACCAATTAGCTTATTTTTTTAAAATTTAAAATTATGAGAAAATGACATGTGGCAAAATGAATGTGGTGATGACATGTGAGTTTGAGTTACTTATTTATTAAAATAAGATATATATATATATATATATATATATATATATATATATATATATATATATATATATATATATCGTTCCGGTGAGTACTCTTTTTTCGTTGTGGACTCGTACGGACACCTTAAAAAATTGAAAAAAATATAAAAAAAATACAAATCATAAAATCGAGAATAGTACGATATCATTATTAAAAAAATTGGAAAAAATTTTGGATTATTGAAAATCAGTAATGATCCATTTTTTTTTTATTTTTTTGGATCATTGTTTCATTATAAAAAAATAATGATCCAAAAGTTCTTTTTCGATTTTTTTCTCCAATATAGTACTATGATGCATTTTATTATATATATATATATATATATATATATATATATATATATATATATATATATATATATATATATATATATAGAGAGAGAGAGAGAGAGAGAGAGAGAGAGAGAGAGAGAGAAAATGAATGTGTGTGTAAAAGGCTTACCGGTGGTGTTTGCTTAAAAGTTTTAAGAGGTGAGGCACATTGGATGGTTAAGAATTAGAAGGGGACCGTCCATGGATCTCATCTCACTTGTTCTTGTATTGAAGCTATAGAGAAGTAACCATGAAAGTCATGAGAATTTGGTTTAAAATAAGTACAATACTTTAATGAGTTTAATCGGTTTCACTATTTAGCGTTAGGCTAGTGTTGTAAAAAATCAATAACTTGCAAAAATTTTCCACTTAAATTTTCATCAACTTTTCTATGGTTTTAATCCTTATACTATATTTTATGCTTTTATATATGTAAGGCCCTGTTTGGTAGGATCTTAATCTTTAAGATCTGAATTTTTAAGAGGTTTGAATTTCTAAGAGTGTCTGAATTTTTAAGATCTGAACGTTTAACATGTTGTTTGGTTGGAACCTCTGAGTTGTTGTAGTGTGGTAGGGTGGGGGTGGGTGAGTAAGGTGGTGATAGGTGGGATGGTATGGGGATGGGGTAGGATGTGGTGGGTGCGTTGTGGTGCGGTGGGCGTGACTATGGATGCCTCTTAATTTTATTCAGACATGATTCCACCTCTTAATTTTTAAGAGGCTGCTGATAGATTAAGAGGCTTTTATTCAGATGCTATCAAACACACTTAATCTGAAAATTAAGAGACTGCCTCTTAATTTTTCAATTAAGAGGCTATCAAACAGGGCCTAAATGTTTTCATATATAATTAATCTGATAGCTTCTACAAATTATTGAGTTGTTACCCGATTTGATGAATTTGCATAAATTGAACTGTTATTTATATTTATGGCAAAGTTATTACTTTTGTTAGGGCTGCAAATATGTACCACGGAGAACCAACCAACATATTACCAACTGTACCAATAAAATTGGTAGCCAACATGTTTGGTAGCCAATATGTTTGGCCGGTAGTACCATACCAATTAAGTAGTATTGGTACCGTAACAGTACAAAATTATGAATACCACGGTTGTACTGTACCAACCAATTATATATGTATATATATGTCATTTTTAGCTGTCATATTTTTATGTTTTAATTAGGAGTAATAAATAACGAGTCATACTTAGAAATGAATTACTGAAACAACTGTTAATTCTAATTCTTTTTTCAAACAACACCATATATTAATATCAAACTAGTAACACAAACGAGTAACCGCCGACCAATTTATCTTAGGACAAACAATATAAAAAGAGACTACTCACGTTCATGTTTATCTTAAGGCAAACATAAAAATATAAATTAAATAATTTTTTGGTATATACCAATACCAACATGTACCAACCAAACTTGTTAGTAGCCAAAGAAGTTTGTACCAAGTATATTTGATTCGGTATCGGTATTTAAATTCCTTTACCAATTAGAGTTGGTACGGTACACGGTATAGAGGAAAAAGAGTCGGTACCGTACCAATTAAACCCCTAACTTTTGTGCTATATAACTAAAAACTATTTTTTTTCATATTTTTATCATGGAAACTATGATGACATCATTTTTTTCAAAACTATTGATGATAGGTTATTACGATTTTATTTTATTTTTTTTTGAATGATCACACGTAAAAAACTAAGTAGCCGGTAATTTGTGTTGATGTGTCATTTGTAAAATCAAAATTTTGTTTTACAACTGATCCAATTGTCAAAATAAATGTTTATTTCTTCGGATCCGTTGTAACTGAGAATTTTAATATATATATATATATATATATATATATATATATATATATATATATATATATATATATATATATATATATATATATATATATATATATATATATATATATATATATATATATAAGACAGGGATTCAATAAGAATGAAAATTTGGTAGGAAGAGTAAGAAATGCTTCATTTTTCTTATTTTTTATGAACCAACAAAAAGAATCATTATAAAATGCAAAAAACATGATTCGCAAAAAAATCTGCAAAAAAAAAACGTCTTGATGATTCATTTTTAGATTGGTTGATCCCTGGAGATTCAACCGTTCGATCATCGTGAAATTTGGATCGTAGCTTCAGGAGGTTTGTATTCAGCTTTTAACCGGAGGAATTTTGATTCTTTGGTCAAGAAGTGGAGATATAGCCTTCCGATTGGAACTGCAAAATGTAGGTAAATTTGCTGTTATTGTAAAAATCGCCATAAATAATCAGAGTATCATTTTGGAGTGAAACCAATGCCATTAATTCAGAAAGTGAGTCTAGTATATTTTCGCTTGAGAGGTGTGAAGCGTCATTCTACCTCTAATCTAGGTCAAATACGTGTTCTTCACATACTGGTCCAGCTTGGATAGATTTGATATGCAATCTTGCAAAAATCATTGTAAATTGTAGAAAACTCGTTTAGGGTTGATATTGGTGTAAGGAGTAGTTTGCTGCTAAATTGAAATCTGTACGAATAAATGCTTTGAGGTTGAGTAAAACTGATCGTGAATAGGGGTCAAATTTCGGGCGAAAATGAATAATTTCTTAAGTAAGTTGATATTGAAGTTATTTCCTTCAAGTTCACGATTTAGGTTATCAAGAGTGTATATACATATGATTTATAAATGTGGTTGAAAACCTAATGTAGGTCTATATTTGTCGAGGAGTCGGGAAGACACCGTGTTGTACGAGCAATGGAACTAGTCGGCCCGGTTTATATCGAGGTGAGTAATCGATGCCTTACCTATGTGTTGTATAATTGTGAGGCCTTTGTGGCATAGTGTTGGTTGTTACAACTTTTGTGGCTTAAAGTTGATTTAGGCCTTAGTGGCCGAGGAGTTCGGCTTTATATATATATATATATATATATATATATATATATATATATATATATATATATATATATATATATATATATATATATATATATATATATATATATATATATATATATATATATATATATATATATATATATATATATATATCAGTGTTGCAGAAATCGGCCTCGGCGGCCGATTAATCGCTTGGCGGCCTCGAGCCGTCGACGATTAACGCTAGTTGGACACATTAGTCGGTCGTGGTCAATATCGGTTAACGACGGGCATGGCGGGATTAATCGGCCTAGTCGGTCAACGAAAGTCAACTTTTCAAAAAAAATCAAGGCTGGTCAAAAAAGTGAAATGAGAAAAAAAAGGCTCCAAAATTGAAAAATTAGATTCGAGCCCTAAATTTTCATTCCTGATTTCTTTTCTTCCTTCTTCTCTTTCTCTCGATCACGGTAAATCCTCTCCTGCCGTCGACACCGGTCGTCGTCGACACCTCCGACAACCAACTGAATATTGAAAGCATGCTCCGGCGACTCTCAGCTCTGAAACGACACCGTCATCAAGTCTTCAATATCTCGATCACGGTAACTTGTTTCTCCGCTGTTTGATTTTCACTTTTCAATTTTCAATTTTTGATAAAATCTTCAAGGTCTGAAACTGAAATCGAGTCTTCAATCTATTTCTGAAATTGGAATCGGGTCTTCAAGGTCTGAATCTAAAAATCAAGTCTTCAATCTATCACGATATCTCTGAACTCGAATCGACTTATCAACCCTTCACGACAACATCAGGTATCATCTAATCAACCATATTTCTTTCTATCCCAACCTGTCTCAATTACTATTTTTGTATTTCATAAAGACATTACAACATCAGGTACCATCTGCAACCAATTACACAGAGAAAATATTTTACTCGGTCCATTACTTATAGTGTCACAACCAATGTTTAATGTTTAACTGTTTAATGTTTATGGAGCTAGTTACATTTTCACTGAGTTTAATGTTTAGTTTATTGTGTCACTGTTACAGATTTACAATTTAGTGTTTAGTTTCTTTCACTTTCTTATGTCACTATTACAGTTTAGTGTTTAGTTTCTTCACTTATTATGTCCAGGTCAATGTTTAACTGTTTATGAAGTTGGTTCATGGAAATCTTATGTTTCTTTTGTGTATATGACTATATGACAGTTGTGGGATTAATGCATAATATCTAAAACATCGACTACACCATCACCAAGCTGGTTCATGGAAATCTTATGTTTTTTTGGGTATTACTTATTAAATTAGGACTATTAAACTTATATATATATATATATATATATATATATATATATATATATATATATATATATATATATATATATATATATATATATATATATATATATAATTTAGGGTGACCGATTAATCCCCGATTAATCCCCGCCAACCCCGATTAATCCCTTAACCCCAGGCTACCGTCGAGCGTTTTTTACAACCTTGATATATATATATATATATATATATATATATATATATATATATATATATATATATATATATATATATATATATATATATATATATATATATATATATATGATGTGATGGCCCTAGTGGTTGGCAGTTTTATCACACATACTGTTAGGGGATCCGATGAGTCTTCGTGACTCGAGTTTGCGGGGGTTGAGGAGGAGATGAATATAGTTGGTTGGTGGAGTTGTGGAGGAGCAAGGAGCTATGATATGATGTGTTGTGAGGAATTGCGGTTGTGTACTTATATGTTTTTCCTTATGGTGTTGCATATTGTGGTATGTATTGATTATTCACTCAGCTTTTGTTGCTCACCCCTGTTGATACTAACCTTGCAGGTACTGGAGACCCTGCTATGGGGAAAGACATAACTCAAGGTTCGAAGTTGACGATAGGGATAGAGAGGACCGTATCAGTCCGACTTTGGGAGATTTTGTTATGCTTTTGTATCCCTAGATATCACTTGTGTAACTCTTATATGTAAATGAAACACTTGTACTCTTTTTTTGGATGATAATTACGTTTTAAAATGTGAAAATTTTGGGTGTATTTGTTATTATAAGTCGGGTGTTACACTATTTAATATCCATAAAATCATTTGACATGTTTAAACTCTTCTACGTTAAACCTTTATCATGATAGATTTGTCTCGGATCATAAGTCCAGATAGTAAACCATCCATAAAGGAACACATCATATTCGACCAAGACTCTCAGACATCGTGTATGTCAGATCACATTCCTTAAAATCTAATCGACGTGTTTCGCTAAATGCACTTTCCCAAGTTGAAAGACAATTAGTTCAAGTGTATATTTCATTATAAGTGGAGTATGATCTACATTTTATAAAAATGAGCTTTTGTTTTTCTTTTAGTTAAAACGTTTAATTCATCTTTTGGCAAAATATCATTTTAAAACATTTTGAAATTTGTTTAGAAAACAATTTCTATAGATACCTGTTTTTATTTCTTTGTTTGCAAAGTCGATTGTTAAATTTTAAAAAGTTATTGTGTTCCAATTTTATTTTTCTAGCATGCAAGGATCCTTAACAAAAATAAAAAAAAACAAACCACATTCGCAAATAATGAACATATTTTCCTAAATCCTATGCATTATCCCTTGAGCCAAAACAGGAAAACATGATCATTCTGGGGACAAACAACCATAATATGATGTCTCGTCTTGCACTATAATTGTCATCATCGATGCATGTAATGTCCACAGAGCCTTTCAATCTCCATGACTATCGTTTGATCATCTTCGGTCTTCAATAATTAATATTTTCCTAATACAATTTTCTATCTAATATACTCTTCACAATTAAAAGGAAGACTAAAATTACAATAAAAATTATAAACGAATGCAGGCCGCAAAAAAATTAACTACAACGTAGCCGAAAACCTACCCAACATAGGTCTAGTCGAGGCAAAACATTATCAGATCCATATAATTAGATAATGTTTTTATACAATTTGAAGAGTCAATTTATCATTTTATGCGACACCAGTAAGTGTTGCCAGAAATCCGATCAACAAAATTTTGAGCTTATGAAACTGATCAGCACCTCCCCCGACAGTAGAAAGCGTCACAAAAACTTGTCAGCAACAATATAGACTAAAATAAATACTCGACAACTTTAGTTGTAGATTTAAGTGTCACTAAAACCCATGAACATCCCTTTAATAAACACAATCAACATTAATGACAATTTATATATATATATATATATATATATATATATATATATATATATATATATATATATATATATATATATATATATATATATATATATATATATATATATATATATATATATATATATATATATATATATATATATATATATATATATATATATATATATATATATATATATATATATATATATATATATATATATATATATATATATATATGCTTAAACATGGTGTGTCATAAATCATTTTTTAACCAATATTTTGACTTTTGATTAAGATCAAATACATACACTTTGACACTTAAATTTTCATCTTTGTTTTATTTAACATTATGCCATTAAAACATATTTAAATACAAAAAATTAAACACATTACATATAATTTATTTCTTGTATGGTTTTCATGTCTTAAAACCATCTAAAATAACTATACATAAAGAATCAACAACATTAGGAAGACTCATCCTAGATGGCATCTTGGTGGCGAATGAAACAATCAATTTTCTTAAAAAACAAAAACTAAAGAGTTTGATACTCAAGATAGATATTGAGAAAGCATATGACAAATTGGAGTGGGGCTTTTTAGTAAATAGCATGGAACAAATGGGTTTTGGTGTAAAATGGGTGAAGTGGATGAAGGCGTGTTTGGTATCAGCATCGGTGTCGATCCTTATCAATGGATCACCCACGGAAGAAACAAAAATGCATAGAGGTATAAGGCAAGGTGACCCATTGGCGCCATTTCTATTTATATTGGCTGCTGAAGGCCTTAATCAAGCATGTAAGATTGGTGTGGAGAAAGGCCTGGTAGAAGGGGTGGAGGTGGGGAATGACAGAGTTAAGGTTTTTCATTTGCAATATGCGGATGATATGATTATATTTGGAAAATGGGACAGAAGAAATATCACTAATATATTAAAAATGCTGAAATGTTTCCATTTAGCCTCGGGATTAAAGGTGAATTTGGCGAAAAGCTATGTTTACGGGCTGTGTGTAAAAAATGATGAAGTGGTGGACATGGCAGGTCGAATGGGCTGTTTGGTGGGTTCTTTCCCTCTTTTCTATCTGGGACTGCCTGTAGGGGTTAATATGGGTAGATGTGAAAATTGGAAGGTGGTAATTGAAAAGGTAAAAAGCAGATTAAATTCCTGGAAAGCAAAAAGTTTGTCGTTCGGCGGCAGGTTGACTCTGATCAAGTCTGTCCTAGCTAGTCTTCCTTCTTATTTCTTCTCGTTGTTCCGTGCACCCTTGAGCGTATTAAAAACATTAGAGAGTGTGAGATGTTCATTTTTCTGGGGGCGGGGGGAACATAAAAAACTGGTTTGGGTTAGTTGGGCAAAAACAATAGCAAACTATGAGAGTGGTGGGCTGAATATTGGGTCATTAAGGGCCCAAAACTTGAGTTTACTTGGTAAATGGTGGTGGCGGTTTCATATTGAAGACGGAGACATACTTTGGGTTAAAGTTATTAGAAGCTTGTATGGACAAGGGGGTGGAATATGGGGAGGGAGGATCGATGGTAGCAGCACATGGGGAAATATCATAAAAGTTGGAGCAGAATTGGAAAAGCTGGGCATTAGCTGGTTGGATTCATTTTGGAAAAAGTTGGGTAATGGGAAAGATACACTATTCTGGGAAGACAGGTGGATTGGAACGAGTAAGTTGAAGGAAATGTTTCCGAGGTTGTTTAGGTTAGAAAGAGACGCAGGGGCAACGGTGTGTAAGAGAAGAAGATGGGACGGAGTTGGGTCTTGGATATGGAATTGGGACTGGGTTCACAATCCGAGAGGAAGGACTAGTGAGGAATTTATTGCACTCAAATCCTTATTAGATTCGTCCTCGAGCACGCAAAACAGGGATGAGAAGGACCGGTGGAGATGGATGCTGTCAGAAAAGGGCGAATTTGAGGTAAAAATACTGAGGGCTCTGGTGGATTCAAAGTTGCAAGATAAAGTAAAGTCAGAAACGAAGAAAACTGTATGGTCAAATCTAGTTCCTAAAAAAATCTGTATTTTTATTTGGAGGATCAATTTAGGGAGTATCCCGGTCAGGATCCAATTAGATCATAGAGGTATAGATATATCAACACTATTATGCCCGGTATGTGAGGAATGTGTAGAGAATGTGGATCATGCTCTAGTGAGATGCCGAATTGCTAACTACATTTGGTCTAAGGTGTTTAAATGGTGGGGGATTGAAAATCAATATCCCATAGATTGTAAACAACTGCTACAGGTTAAAGGAAAGAAGACGTGGAAAAAAGAGATGGATGGTATTTGGTCAGCGACTGTGTGGGTATTTCTCTATTTGATATGGAGAAATAGGAATGTGGTCTTGTTTGAAGCAAAGAAATCGCACGTAGAGGAACTATTCTTAGAATTCCAGTGGAGATCGTATCTATGGCTAGAAGGGAGATGCAAGAAGGTTAGATGGAACTGGAGTATTTGGTGCAATGATCCCCCAGCGCTATTCAGTCAAAAGACAGGAGCCGTAATTGATTTTAAATAGAAATATGGGATAGAGGATTGTTTGTGTAGTTCGGACAGATATACCCTTGAACCACCTGTGGTTTGTGTAGCATAGTTTATCTGGTTTCCTTTGTGTCGGTTCTCTCCTGTATCTCGCAGGGGGGATACACTTTTGTACATTGCGTGTGGTTTGAAATAAATTTGCTTTGCCGTTCAAAAAAAAAAAAAAACAACATTAGGAAAAAAATAATCCCAAAGCCAAACTATTGAATTGAAATTTCAAAATTGATTTGTCATATTATTTAAATATATTCGAGATATATTAAAACAAGAGGTTGTATCCATATGTAGATACATGGATCCAAAATGGATCCACATCGTATGTATTGCAACACTAGGCAAGAACAAAAAAAAGTTTTCTTTTCTTTCTGTTTCCTTTGATTCGAACGCAAACACACAACTAGAAACATTTTTTTCTTTTAGTCTCATGATCATACACACGAATAAGAAATTTGATGAGCATATTTTATACATACAAATTTCTCAATTATGTATACAAAAACATACATCATATAAATTTCTTAAATGACCAAATAAATTTTAAGTTCAATAAAGAATAAATATATTGTTATGATACCACTATTAGGTTATGATCTTATAACAAAAAAAAAAAAAAAACATAATCAGTCATAAATAGCGGATGCAAAAAACAAAAAAAACATCACAAACTGACAAGATCCATATTTATTCAACTTTATACAACTAAAAAAAATATTTTACATAATAGACGATTACCTGTAATTGTAGCCAAGAAAAAATCAGGGTACCTAAAGCAAAATTCCTCTATCGTGATTGCACTCCAAAGCTTTAACCAATAAACAAAATACAAGAGCCTATTTGTTTTTATTTAAGCACGAATCACAAACACCAATTTTTGTGTCTATTGTGTTTTGGAAAAAATTCACTTCATAAATTGAGAGGCTACAAGAGTTATATAGCCGTTCCAATTATTTTATTGTTCCAAGTTGTAGTTTACAAGAACTTTATTCTAAACATACAATTGCTCCGGGTTGTAATCCTTGACCATTGTGGGATTAGATAAAAGCAAGTCAAAACATATCACTTTGTCTCCTAAAATATCATTTGGATTACAAAATAATATATTATCTAACTCAAATCTTAATTACAACTTGAGTTTATTAACATTGCTAGTTTCTAATTAATTACAATATAAATCTATAAATAATAATCTAGTCCCTCATATAATCATTCTATCTATTTGGAAGTTGGATTATACTTTGTTTGTAACCCAATAGGCCTATGAATTTAGTTGTGTTGCTAACTTGTTGTGTCGATCAACATATCTCTAACAAACTCCTACTTACACATGTCCCAACAACTATATGGTTAAACTCACAGAACTATATAAGATATGCCATCCTTATGGCAAATACTCCATTCAAAACCTAAAAGGTATGAATAATATTAAGGTAGGTAAGTGACAAATATACATTTGTTCTAGATGTATGTACAAACGAGAAACATGGAACGTCATCAATCTCAAATGTTTAATATTATGTTTCTCGATAGAGATAGATGGCGATCTCAAAACAGACTACAAAATTGATCCAATGTCAATCCAAACTAAATATGGCCATACTTTTAGTGTCAACATTAAACCATTGAGGGACCCTATGAATATCACTTCCATATTTTAGGTGGAATGAACAAATAAACTTTGACTACATAGACTTCACAAACTCATCATGTCACAAACTTAACGGGGATGAGCACACATTCTTACTTGATATTATGTTATTGTATGAAGAAAAAGTTAATGAAAAGTAAAACGGGTTAGAAGTTAAAGAATTTGACATTAAAATAATATACAATGGAATTAGTTAAATTTCATTAAATGTATGGTTACTATAAATAGTGAGTTTCAAACACATGAAAATACTTCATTTCTACTAGCTTCTTCACTATTTTGATAGCATATACTAAGATAAATGTGCTTAATCCATTAAAAGATAATTGAGCCATTCAAGGACACTTGTGTAGAATGTGCGAAACAATCACTTTTAAAATGGTAATTGATATAATGACGTTGAATATAGTATTTGTTGATAATATGGTATATTTGTGTTTGTGTTTATGTTTATATTTCGTTTTTAGTTATTAAGAATAGATGCATAATTTTGATGCAAAATAACTTAAATGTTTATTTTGTAACATATTAAGTTGAGTATCATTTTGTTATTAACTGCATTCTATTATTATATTTTTTTTTAGAACAGCAGCCAATATATAAAAACTCAAAAAACACAGCTAGCAAGAAGCTAGACAAAAGTACAACGAAACAATTACATAACAGAAATTGCTAATTTGGGATCTAAAAGCCAAGCATCCCATCTAAGACACAACTTTTTGCAACGACTCCTAATCCACAAGAACGAGTAAGAAACAACATTATCCCAACACATGCACTTCTTAGGCTTTTCAGAAGAGAAAATAGAAGCATTCCTGAAGTTCCACACACACCACTAAACTGTCATAAAAACCACTTGAAGACAAATTTTCCTATGTTTCAGCATGCAAAGATTGTCAAACCAAAAGGACCAATCTGCATGATTCACAAAAAAAGGAATACTTATCCCCCACCACTTACCAACACCCGTAACAAGATCTGTCACAAAAGAGCATCCAAAGAAGAGATGGTCATTCGATTCACCACCTTTCTCACACACAACACAAGCAATGGAATGAATATCAAACCCTCTTCTCGCCAAATTCCATCTAATAGGAAGCCCATTAACCGCTATCTTCCAAGCTAGCACATTCAGCTTAATCGTAGCAAGAGAACACCATTTAATCCCCGAAACCCCACTCGGAAGACCTACCTCATCAATAGCTTCCCTAGCCGACGCCACCGAAAAACATCCCGACCCATCCTTCGTCCACCTCCATATATCTTGCGAATTACTAAGGACCACTTGGTTTACAACAACTACGAGCTCACTCCATTGCAAAGCCTCAACACCCCCCTAGGAAGTCTCCGAAAAGTGGTAACCCATCCTTCTTGCGCTAACTTGTCGCACACCGAAACCTCCTTGCAATCTTCCAAAGCAAAAATTCTGTTGAATCTAACTTGAAAAGGAACATCCCCACACCAAACATCCGTCCAAAACTTAGAATGGTTACCATTACCCACCCTAATAGCACAGTATTGAAAGAGATCTACTCCTTTTTTCCTCAAATCTTCAATCGCACAAATTAAGTGTTTCCAAATCAAATTATGCGAAGATCTAGGCAAATTAACTCCAATTCTAGAACCATGAATCGCAGAAATTACCTTGGCCCACAAAGAGTCTGGTTCAGTCAAGAAACGCCATATCCATTTAAAAAGAAGAGCTCGATTCAAAGCAAACAAACTATTAACACCCAAACCATCGTGAGATCTTGAAGCCAGCACTTTATTCCAAGCAACCCATGACATTTTCTTCTCATTAACATCCGCCCCAATAAAGAATTTGTTTCTAATTGCCTCTATCTTCTTTAAGATACCATCAGGCACCTTAAAAACAGACATGAAAAATGTAGGAATTGCGCCCAGGACCGACTTAATTAAAGTAAGCTGACCCCCAACAGATAAGGTTCTAAGTTTCCACTTTGAGAGTTTAGAATCAACCTTATCAACCACCTTTTTCCATGAGATCAAACGACTCATATTACCTCCCACCAATAGACCAAGATATTCAAAAGGTAATTTAATCGGCTCACATCCTGTACTAGTCGCCATATGTTGCACCTCCTCAAACGTAACACCCAGCCCCAAAAGTTTACTCTTCTGCAGATTTATAGAAAGACCTGACACAAGATGGAAAACATACAGAAGAGAGACTATGCTTTAAAAATTTTTATGAATGTCTCTTTTTCCTACACAAAACACATATATTTCTTTAATAAATTTTCAACTTTTTAGTTTTTAAGGCTGAAGGGTGTGCAAGACACCCATGACAACCCAAGACTCCCGCCACGTCAGCGCCACGTCACAAAGACTTCCAAGACTTTCACTAGGGGTGTGCAAGACTCCCATGACTACCATTTTAATTTCCACATCACATTTTTATTTTCCATTTTTTTCATTAAGACCAAACATTAAATTAAATTTAAATAAAAACATTATATTAATTAAAACCATAATATTTAAATAAAAAAACATTACATTAAATTAAAAAAGACATAAAAAAATTAAACATCTCCTAAATTAATTTAAAATAAAAAGCATTTCCTAGTCGTCGTCGTCGTCGTCGGTTTCGTCGTTGCGAGTCGCGTACACGTACTCCGTCAAATCGTGTCGGAGATTGGCATTCATTTCCGCACTGTGTATTTCTAGTACACGAGTAAAGTATGCCTCGCTACCGGGAACAAATTGTGTCGGCTCCTGTGTCATATGATGAGGTTGATAGATGCAAATATTCCGACCTTTTTCTTCGATTATCATATTGTGTAATATGATAACACCGTACATTACTTTGCGTATGTTGTCGAGGTGCCATGCTCGTGACGGGTTTTGCACTATAGTCCATCTCTTTTTTAGGACACCGAATGCACGTTCCACATCTTTCCGTGCGGACTCTTGACGTTGCGTGAATAGTACCCGTTTCTCGTCAATCGGGTGTTGGTACGCTTTTACAAATGTGGAATAATTTGGATATATACCGTCGGTGAGTAAATACCCACGTGGGTATTCGGAGTCATTCACTTTAAACGGAACGTCGGCCGATTTGCCTAGTAGGATATCGTTGAATATCGGCGATGAATCTAGAACGTTTAGGTCGTTGTTCGCCCCCGGAACCCCGAAGTATGCATGCCAAATCCATAAATCTTGTGACGCCACCGCTTCTAGTATTAGGGAAGGTGTGCCGTGATGACCCCCGGTGTATTGTCCTTTCCACGCGTTTGAACAATTTGCCCAATCCCAATGCGTACAATCTATGCTTCCGAGCATACCCGGTAGACCATGTGACTGGTGATGTGCCGCATATAGTTCTTCAACATCGTTTCGTGTAGGTTTTCGCAAATAAATAGGACCGTATAACTCATAAATATATTCACAAAAAGCATACATACTTTGTCGAGCGGTTTTTGCCGACATCCGCAAATATTCGTCCACGGCGTCAAAAGTGTATCCATAACCCAAAAGACGAATAGCCGCTCCACATTTTTGGTGTGGCGTAAAACCCCTTTTGCCTCGTCCGTCGTATCGCAATTGGAAAAGTTCGTAGTTGGCTTCCAAATCGTGCACGATCCGTAGAAACATTGATCGGGTCAAACGAAACCGGCTTTTGAAATCCTTGTCGTCATACACGCAATCTTCGGAAAAATAGTCGCGAATAAATTTTTCGTGTCCTTCTTCGCGGTTTCTATTTTTCGCCGCTAATCGCCGCCTTTTTTCTGGAGTTTCTGCTCGGTTCACGTAAATAGTCGCGACTTCCATCATTACCGTGAATACCAAATCATCACCCGAGTCTTCAGAATCCGAATGGAAATCCATATGTATATTGAGAGGAAAATGTGTGTTTGTATGTGTGTAAAATATAAGATGTGTGTGTAAAATATAGATGTGTGTGGTATGTATTTATAATATGTAAAAAAAAATTAAAATTTTTTTTTTTTGCAACGGCTCGCAACGGTCATATTTTTCGAATTTTCGCCGTCTTCATCCGTTCGCCAGACGACGACGTCGGGACGCAAATAGTCGAGGACGCGGGGGGGGGGGGGGGGTGTTTGCCGCGTCTTCGTCGCTGACGTGGAGGACGCAGGGGGACCCGCGTGCGGCATACCCCACAGTCTAATAAATGTCTCTTTTTATCACGTGGTTAAAAATAATGCAATAAATTACATCAACTTTTGATTTTAATATAAAAATAATTATTTCATACTCAACGATATTAGTTATTTGAACAACATATATCTATTAATATTTTAATTTTATAAATTCCTTTCCTACACAAAACACAAATATTCCTCTAATAAATTTACAAATGAAAACCGCAAGAGGTTGAATCCAAATCTGTCATTGTATAATAAAAGCACACAAGTTGTATTGACAACTTGAACCTCTTGTGGTTGAAAAGAGAGATTATTTTAATTGTTTGGTGCTAATTGCGAAACTTTTAAAAATACCCCTAGATTCCTAATTAATCAAAACTTGCCCCGAAACAGAAGGACATGACACTTTTAGCCATGTTTGGTATACATTTTGAATTGGTGTTTGGGGAATGGTGTGATCGAACTAGGGTCGGACCCGCTTGGAATACTATTGAAGTTTACATGGTTTTGGTCCCCATAAGCATCCTATGTATGTACCATCTTCCTTCTCCCTTCAAACATTCTTTTTTCTTTATTTATCAGATATACACTTAAATGAAAAAAAAAAAAAAAAAACATTCGCAAGATATATTTGATTTCATAAGATTTCTTTAATAAAATAAATAAAATTATTTTAATAAAGCAATTTGAAGGAACTGTAAGTGGTGTGTCGCTATAGTTATAAATTAATGAATCACAGGATTCTCATAGAATATACTAAGTGTGAACTGCTATATTATAGTAATCAGACGAATCGAATTTATTTTTAGATAACAAATTAAGCAAGAGATGACAGTTTTGATTTTCCCTTTAAACCATGTATATAATTCAGTTTGATACATAAAATAATAATAATATTTTATTGCTCAAAGATTTAAAAGTTCTTTTAAATAAAGATTGCAAACTGTAATTCACAACTTAGATTCCAATCTTAAGACTTCAATTATATTTACTATTTAATTAATAGACCTGATTTGCTAAGATATATATATATATATATATATATATATATATATATATATATATATGTATATATATATATATATATATATATATATATATATATATATATACATATATATATATATATATATATATATATATATATATATATATATATATATATATATATATATATATATATATATATATATATATATATAGAATTGAGATCTGGTAAGAAGAGAATTTTTGGTAGGAATGTAAGAAGTTTTTTATTTATATATTTTTTCGGCGAAACAACAAAATAAATCAATAGATGATGTAAAAATAACATGATTCACAAAAAAAATTTCTCGAAAAACAACTCGATGATTCATTTTTACGATGATTTTGTTGTTATTCACTAAAATTGTCCGTAACGTGAATAAAAACTTGATTCACTAAAAACTGATTCATCAATATGTTCTTTTAGGATTTTTTTTCAATGAATCATGTTATTTTTGATTCATCTAGTGATTCATTTTGATGATTCACCAAAAAACTAAGTAAATAAAAAACTTCTTACCTTCTTACCATAATTTTACTTCTTATTTGATCATTCTTCTATATATATATATATATATATATATATATATATATATATATATATATATATATATATATATATATATATATATATATATATATATATATATATATATATATATATATATATATATATATAGGGGTGGGTTCAACATAAAACCAAAATTAGACATAAAACTATAGAACTATCTTCTTAACCGTTAGATCAAATTAGGATGATAAGGGTATGATGGGTAAATTACACTTATATGTTCATTGATGAACATATACATATGTTCATTGATGAACATATATGTATGTTCATCAATGAACGTTGCGTTCAAAATCCAAGAAAATAGTCTTGTTCATAAATTGGTCATGTTCATAAGTGAACATTGTAGAATATTGTTCATGTTCACACATGTTCAGTACTGAACATGTGTGAATCTTCATATATCAAAACAAAAAAATCAAGTGTTCGTTATTGAACATGGATTAACATTATACATTTATACAGAAACTTAAATCTTCATAATTGAACATGGAAGCATCTTTATACATTTATATAAAAACCAAAATGTTCATAAGTGAACAGAATAATATTAATACAAAACTTAAAATGTTCATAACTCAAATGTTCATTACTGAACATTTGTCTCGATCCATCTATGTTTGTTCATCTACATTGATCCATTTGTCTCTCTCTCTCTCTCTCTCTCTCTCTCTCTCTCTCTCTCTCTCTCTCTCTCTCTCTTTCTCTTCCTTGAATCCTCTGTCTCAATCTCTCTCTTTCTTAACATTCGTTGGAGAAACAACACCAAACTGAATATTTCTAGTGAACAAAAATACATAAAAGTGTTCAATATTGAACAATCATATTGTTAAAAATCTTTAAAAAATATAGTTTAACTGCTTGTTTAAGATCAACAGAAACAAATCTCTATATGTACATAATCGTTAATGAACATTCTTCAATGTTCATTAGTGAACATTCTGTTTATAAATGGGCATTCTTCCTATATTGTTCATTAACGAACATTCTTCATAATTCATACAATAACATCTCGTATCTCAATTTTGCACCAAAATCAAACAAAACAAACATATTCTGATGATCGATAATGCTAGAATAAACTACTTTCAAACATCAATTAGGATTAAATAGTTACCTTTAGGTCGATATCATTGTAGAATGCATATGACTATACGAGTTCAAATCCTTGTTCTCATTATCCTGACTACAGATTTGCGACCATTTTGAGTATCAGACTTCAAATATGTTTCTGGTCACAATTCTTGCTTCAGATCCAAGTAGTCGTGTTGTTGTGGGTGTGGTTGAGCATTCGAATTACAGTAAATTCATATTTACGTGAAAGTTTTTTTGCAATCGATAAACAATATGTTTCTGATACCGGAGGAATCAATAAACAATATCACTTGATTTTTGCAATCGGAATGATAGGGCTGGGATATGGAATTGATTCGATGAATGAGAGCTTGATATCTATAAACGAGTGGATTTCCCTTCTTCGATTCCTATTTTGCCCTTGGTTGGAAGTGATTCTCTATATAAGGCCTATAGTATTTTTGCTACACCTTCTTAATCTAATCCATTGATTGCTTGATCAAAAGGCTAATAAGTTGGTTATGTGGTTCTATGCATAATATGTGGTTCT
This sequence comes from Cichorium intybus, assembly GCA_023525715.1. Classification (NCBI taxonomy): domain Eukaryota; kingdom Viridiplantae; phylum Streptophyta; class Magnoliopsida; order Asterales; family Asteraceae; genus Cichorium; species Cichorium intybus. The sequence continues at coordinate 33,528,017 of CM042011.1, forward strand.
ATGTTGATCCTCTCCATATATATATATATATATATATATATATATATATATATATATATATATATATATATATATATATATATATATATATATATATATATATATATATATATATATATATATATATATATATATATATATATATATATATATATATATATATATATATGGGGATAGTGAATAAGCTTAGGTGTAGAACCATTCAAACAAACCATTTTAGACAAAAATAAAAGCTGAATCAACTTAATTTCTTCTAAATCGTTGTACACAATTTGTTGTTCCATTCAATTCAACTAGTTTACGTGCTATTTTAATGATGTTTCTTCTTGCCGCCAACTTTTATGTCATCGTCTAATGCAGGTGTAATACATTTAATCACTATATTGTATAACTCATACCATACTTTTTCATCCTTTTATAATCAATCACATGGATTACGTATATTATAGAAAATAAAAATGCATGTTTTTCATAAGAAAACTAATAAGATTTGATGGTTCTACACCTGAGCTTAGGTGTATAACAACCACATATTCACTTTTCCTTATATATATATATATATATATATATATATATATATATATATATATATATATATATATATATATATATATATATATATATATATATATATATATATATATATATACACACACACACACACACACACACACACACACACACACACACACACACACACACACACACACACACACACATAGAAACTGTTTTTCCTGATAATTTTTTTTCAATTTTTTTAGAAAACTCTAAAACGCACACATATATGTGGATTCGTTGAAAAAATTTGGAAAAAATGTGAATAGTCGATAGATGTGCATATATTCACATTTTACATCAAAATACATAACGTAAAATGTGCATATTGTACACATATGCACATCTATCGAATATGCCTAATTTTTTTAGTGAATACACATATATATGTGCGTTTTACATATTTAAAAAAAAATAAAAAGATTATTAGGGAAAAGAGTTTTTAGAATGCTCGAGAATATTTTGGTTCTCAAAAGAACCTCTCTGTCTATATGTGTGTGTGTGTGTGTGTATATATATATATATATATATATATATATATATATATATATATATATATATATATATATATATATATATATATATATATATATATATATATATATATATATATATATATATATATATATATATATATATATATATATATATATATATATATATATATATATATATATATATATATATATATATATATATATATATATATATATATATATATATATATATATATATATATATATATATATATATATATATATATATATATATATATATATATATATATATATATATATATATATATATATATATATATATATATATATATATATATATATATATATATATATATATATATATATATATATATATATATATATATATATATATATATATATATATATATATATATATATATATATATATATATATATATATATATATATATAGAGGCTCATATGATAACACTAATTTTCGTAAGAATCGTGAGGACGGGTCCCAGCCACACGTTTGCTTACACCCTTAGAAAGACTTCGTGGCATTTTGGTAAATATATAGAAACGGTTTTTTTCGTAACGTTTTTTTATAAGTTTGTGTTCAAACTTCATATTTTCAATAAAAAAAATTTTAAATTTAAAATTTATCAGTTGTGCTCTAAAAGCATGTATATATAATTTACGTAAAAATCTAGATGACAGTTCTCAGCCACGTATTTTTCATACATTGTTATAAAGACATATGACATTTTGGTAAATATATGGACACACCTTTTATTAATGTTTTTTTAAGTTTTTGTTCTAACTTTATTTTTCAAAAACAAATTAAAATTTTCAAAATTTATCATTTGTTATGCTTTAAAAGCATATATATATATATATATATATATATATATATATATATATATATATATATATATATATATATATATATATATATATATATATATATATATATGAAAACTTTGTTTGAAATTTTTTAATATTAAATTTAATTATTAAAATATTTGTACTTTAATTTGTTCGAAAAATTTAAACAAATACATCAAAGTTAATCATTTTATGCTTTAAAAATTAGTATACACGTCGATATAAAAAACTAAATTTTATTACGCATGCATCAGTGAATGCATATGAATCATCAATGCATATCGGCTTTAGTTTAATCAAAAAGGTAAAAATTATAAAACAATATATACATTTTATGCTCTATTAAATAATAAACATATTAACATAAAACCTAATTTTTATGTAAGCATCAATGGACGCATATGAATGCATTAATGCATGCATATGCACGCATGAGTACATCCATATGAATGTATCATTGTAAAGACACAAATTTTATGCTCTAAAATACAGTATATGTGTTGATATATAAAACTAAATTTTGTATGTACATATCAATGCATGTATATGAATCCATAGGATACAAATATAGGCACATTTATACATTTTTATTCTATATTGATGATAAACATGTTTATATAACAAACTAAATTTTTTTATGAATGCATTAATGCATCCATTTGAATGCATCAGATGCATATACAAGTTGATATAACTACAAAAATGTCACAATGTTTCTTTTGAAATTTCATATGATTATGAAAATACCATCGTCTCTTCTTGATACATTTTCTACTACATGAAGAGCATCCTAACAGTCGTCAGATAATCCAAAACCAAATTCATAGTGGGATTCCTAGAACTTAAGTTATGCCTTGTAGAAGGGTCTTCACACATAAAAGGCCAATATGAAATACAAACCTAATATGATATATAATCATTATTACTAATAGCGCAACATGAAATTATCAAAAGAGAGGATTTGATTAGTTGGTGGTGAAGAGCCTTAATAGATTAGACATCTCTGTCCGCGAGTTTTGTGAATCAATAAACCAAAAAATAAGCCATGCCATGAACTAATACACTGATATAAAGCAAAAAAAGAGCTCGTTTTTGTAATGCCAAAAACATGTTTATTATATAATTATAATAAAAAGGGCAAAATGGTCATTTTACCTCAAAAGGGTAATTTGGTCTTTTGGACAGAAAAGGACTTGTTTGGTAATAATATTTTGAGTCTTGGACTTAAAATGTTATAAAAATGTGATTTTGTCATCTATTTTGTAAATTGTGGCAAAAGTCTTAAATATGCAACTCTAGGGACCAAACTGTAATTTCTGGAAGTATAAAAGCTTGGAAGCTTCTCCCAATTGTGTGCAGATTTTGAGAGGTTACGGGAGAGAAATTTTCAGCGATCGTTGAAGAAATTAGGAGCATTCTTGAAGATTGAAGTTTGCAAAATCGGATTATAGCTTCAAAGAGTGGAATTAGAAGCTTGAAAGGTAAGTAATCCAAGTTCTTGATTAGTTGTTCTAGATGAGTTTTGTAGAACTCAAAAACTGCAATTGCAGTTATGATTATGTTGTTAAGTTGATGCAATACTTCCATTAAGTCATGCACTCATGCTAATAAGGATTTAACTAAAGAAAATGGAAGTAGGTTGTTATAATTGATGAATTTGAAGATTGGGGTTGTTAGAACTAAGAACCCTAATTCTTCATATGATTGATTGAGGGTGTTTTGGGGGTTAAAAACCTTGTTAAAATGTAAGGTTTTAGCCTAGGAACAAACCCCAAACGATTAAGAACGACATTAAGGACTTAAAGGACAAAACAGCAAGCTACAGTGCATAATTCGCGACTGGACAGGAGGCCTGCACAGGCGCTGGGCACAGTGCGCCCCTATCCAGGCGCAGTGCGCCTCCAAGCAGCAGCCAGGCAGGAACTTCGAAATGCTATCTTTTGTTTGGCTTGACCGATTTAGCTCAAACTTGAACCGTAGGCTCGTTATGGTCTGAAAAGTTTGGGAAAATTTTTATATTGGGTTTTCGACCCCTCGGGGGCATTGTAGACCGATCCGAATGCCTCGGTGAATAGTAAAATTCATATAAAGTTGGTAAACGGAAAGTTTATTAACTAGGCATTGTTTATAACGATATTATATTGAACTCTATTGTATTAGAGTTAGTTTGAATGACTATTAACCTATAATCATTTTGATAATAAATGGAATTATAGGTACGGGACAAAAATCTACGGATTTCGTTGGAAAGCAAGGAACTACAAACGCTAGTTGTAGCAAGCCTACAGGTGAGTAATCTCACTGTTATCCGATGTGATATTTGTTAAAAGAGCAGCTGCAAGTGGAAATGATTTTGGGGACAAATTTTGATAGAATGTATGATTTGATATACGACAAGACCAGATAAGCCGTGAGTCTACGATAGACAAGAACGGAGCTGTGAGTCAATATATCCATGTAAAATGGGACATGACAAGACCAGATAAGCCGTGAGTCTATAATAGACAAGAACGGAGCTGTGAGTCAAACTTATACAGACAAGACCGGATAATCTGTGAGTCATTGCGATGGCAAGAACGGAGCCGTGAGTCTAGGCAACAGCGGGCTAACCCGTGAGCCACATTTGATTTTGTATTGTGTGATAATACATATTGACTTTGTATAGAGAAATTTTATTCTTATACATGTTATTATTGGTTTGATTACTCATTGGGCTTTATAGCTCACAGTTTTATTGATATGTCCCTGCAGGTGAGCGTGACCCTGCCAAGGGAAAAGACAAAGTCCGTGACTGAGGACTTAGCATTTGAAGTAACGACCCGGCTTGAAGAATGTATAATATTTATGTATTGTACTTCGTGATACACTTGTACTCGTATTTTGTTAACTAATACCCCATACTTATGGTTTTTATTGTAAAATATTTGGTTTTAAAAACAAAGATTTTGGGGTGTTTTTGTTAATAAGTCGGGTGTTACAAGTTGGTATCAGAGCCGTGGTTTAAGTGAACTAGGTGTCTTAGACTAGATTCCTGGACTTAAACCTTGAGGGAAGAATAGATAAATGGACTGTTAGATATATATAAGTTTGTTATAATACATGTAATCTAACGGTTTGCTGAAATTTTGAAGAATGAGAAATACACGAAGCAATCCTACTGGTGCAAATTCGCGTGGAACTGCAAGAAGTGGACCAGCTCGGTCACGCGGCTCTAATGGGCGAAGAGCACCAGCGAGGGAACCGGTGGGACAAAATCCACCTGATATACGAGCCATTGTGGAAGAAGTGGTTAGGCAGATGATGCCTGCATTATCAAATAATCCCAACCTAAGTGGCAATCCTAATCCGAGTGCCAACCCTAATCCGACTGATGAGGCTGCAAAAAGCGTTCACGACGGGCAGCCGGAAGACGAAAGCAAGGGAGAAAGTCGGGCCCGGGCAGCGAAAGAAACACAAGGAGGGGAAGCCTCTGCAAAGAAAGTTGGGTGTACGCATAAAGCCTTCCTTGGTTGTAAACCAAAGGAATTCTCGGGGACAGATGATCCAGTCAAAGCCATGGAATGGGTCATGCATATTGAGAAGGTGTTCCGAGTAAGCAAGTGTGCGGATGATGATAAAGTTGAATTTGCCACAAACCAACTTACAAGCGGTGCACTACATTGGTGGCAAACCTACTATAAATCACTGGATCTTGATTCGTCCCAATCGATACATTGGGAGCAATTCAAGACAAAGTTTAATGAAGAATACTGCTCGGAAGTAGCTATTCAGAAGTAGGAGGATGAATTTCTGCATTTGGAACAGGGTTCCCGATCTGTTCAGGAATATACTCTTAGCTTTCTGGAGAAAGCTAGGTTTGCGGAACACCATATCTACACCGAAAAGAGAAAGATCGACAAGTATGTCCGGGGATTGACAACCCGAATTAGAGAGATCGTGCAACCGTTGAAACTAACTACTTTCCGGCAAGTGGTGGATCGAGCCACGGAAAGAGAAACAGAACTGAAGCGACAAGAAGACGAAAAGAAAGTTTTAGAAACTAAACGAAAGGCGGAAGACCAAGGTTGGACGCCTCAGAAAAAGTCGCAACAATCCGGGTCTAGGGGAAAGGGCCAAAAAGATGAAGGAAAGTGGTGCGAAAAATGCAGAAAAAGGCACACGGGCAGCTGTCGCAACGATATTGGATCAGTTAGCTGCCGAAATTGTGGAAGAACGGGTCATTTTACACGGGAGTGTCGGGCGGAAAGAAGGTGCCACCAATGTGGAGCTACAGATCATCTTCGCTCAAACTGTCCACAACTGAAATCTGGTGTATACAGTGAAAGACCCAGAGACGATCTAGTGGGGAAAAAGGAAGAGCCGAAGAACAGGGGACGACCGGTAGCCTCACGAGCCTTCCAAATGACTGTGGAATAAGCCCGTGAGAAGACGGATGTGGTGACAGGTATCTTCACTCTTAATTCCATACCTGTATATGTTATTTTTGATCCGGGAGCAACACACTGTTTTGTATCGGAATCTTTGTTGCCTCGCTTGAATTTACCGTTAACCCCAATGGATGAAAGCTTGGAAGTGGCTATAGCGGACGGCAGATATGTTTGGGTTTCTGAACACATGGAAGGTTGTCAGCTTAAAATCTACGGGACCACATTCCCTATAGATTTGAAGCCGATGACTACCAATGAATTTGGTGTAATAGTGGGGATGGATTGGTTGGCAACGAATTATGCTAACGTGGATTGCAGAAATAAATGTGTCACAGTATTATCACCGGAGGGAGAATGGATGAAGATTCAGGGTGAACGACCCCGGTTGAGAATGCCAGTTATCTCCTTCGCTCAAGCCCGAAGCTGTATCAGTAAAGGAGGGATGTCCTATCTAGCTTATGTATCGGTGGCTCAACCGATTAAAGTGGGGGTAGCGAATGTGAATGTGGTGAACGAGTTCCCAGATGTGTTTCCAGACGAACTTCCAGGGTTGCCACCAGATCGACAGGTTGAGTTCACGATTGAACTGATTCCGGGAGCTGCTCCTGTTGCTCGAGCTCCATACCGTTTAGCACCTTCAGAGATGGTGGAACTGCGGAAGCAACTGGAAGAATTGCTAGACAGGGGTTTCATCAGACCGAGTACCTCGCCTTGGGGAGCCCCTATTTTGTTTGTCAAGAAGAAAGATGGGTCAATGCGCATGTGCATTGACTATCGGGAATTGAACAAGATCACGGTGAAGAACAAGTACCCGCTACCCAGAATAGATGACTTGTTTGACCAGCTACAAGGCGCGTCCTACTTTTCCAAGATTGATCTGAGGTCAGGATACCACCAGTTGAAGATAAGAGAGTCAGACATTCCGAAGACAGCTTTCTGAACGAGATACAGTCATTATGAGTTTTTGGTGATGCCTTTTGGGTTAACCAATGCTCCAGCCGTATTCATGGATCTTATGAACCGGGTGTGTCGACCGTTCCTTGATACCTCGGTGATAGTGTTTATTGATGACATCTTGGTGTATTCGCGAAGCCAAGCCAAACATGAAGTGCATTTGCGACAAGTGTTGGAATTGCTTCGCCGGGAGAAGTTGTATGCAAAATTCTCCAAGTGTGAATTTTGGTTAAGAGAAGTCCAATTTCTTGGCCATGTAATCAATGCCGAAGGAGTGAAAGTTGATCCAGTAAAGATTGAAGCCGTGATGAAGTGGGAACCGCCTAGAAGTCCCACTGAGGTACGAAGTTTTCTTGGTTTGGCAGGCTATTACAGAAGATTTGTCGAGAATTTTTCTTCGATAGCTGTCCCGTTGACCAAGTTGACCAAGAAAGGTGAAAAGTTCATGTGGACCGAGAAGCAGCAAGAAGCATTTCAGAAGTTGAAACAAGCTTTATGTGAAGCACCGGTGTTAGTACTACCGCAAAGCGGAGAAGAATACGTGATCTACAGCGATGCCTCAAGAATTGGTCTTGGGTGTGTGCTAATGCAGAAAGGTCGGGTTATAGCCTATGCGTCCCGCCAATTAAAAGATGCCGAGAAGAAGTATCCAGTTCATGATCTGGAATTAGCTGCGGTGATTCTAGCATTGAAGTTATGGAGGCATTATTTATACGGTGTAAAGTTTGTTATTTACACGGATCACAAGAGCTTGAAGTACCTCTTCGACCAGAAAGAGCTTAGTATGAGATAGCAAAGGTGGATGGATCTGCTTAAGGACTTTGATTGTGAAATTCAGTACCACCCTGGCAAGGCGAATGTGGTGGCAGATGCTTTAAGCAGAAAAGAAGCTCCTTTGAAAGTTACATCCGCGTGTATGGGTATAGTAAGTCGGTTACCAGAATTGATCCGTTCGGCACAAGAAGAGGCGTATAGACCGGAGAATGTAAAAAGCGAAAGAATGGTTGGATATTTGAAACATCTGGAAGAAAATACTCAGAAATTGAAGACCTTCAGAGGCCGTATATGGGTCCCGAAACAAGGAGAAGCGCGAAACTTGCTCCTAGAAGATGCACATTATAGCAGATATGCAGTTCATCCGGGTAATACCAAGATGTACCGGACGTTAAAACCGATGTATTGGTGGCCTGGAATGAAGAGGGACATTGGAAGATATGTGGAAAGATGTTTGACTTGTCTGCAAGTTAAGTCGAACCATCAGAAACCGTACGGGGAAATACAACCATTGCCGGTTCCAGAGAAGAAATGGGACCATATTACCATGGATTTTGTGACAAAGTTGCCGCGGACGCCGCGAGGTTATGATTCTATATGGGTGATTGTGGATCGATTGACCAAATCGGCACAGTTCATACCGTATAAAGAAAAGTACAGAGTAGATCAACTGGCGAAAATCTACATTGATGAGGTAATTTGTCGGCATGGATTACCTGCATCGATTGTATCGGACCGAGATAGTAGGTTTACTTCTCATTTTTGGCGAAGTCTTCAAGAGCAATTGGGCACAAAAGTACTTATGAGTACCGCATACCACCCGCAGACCGATGGTCAAAGTGAAAGAACGATCCAAACTTTGGAAGATATGTTGAGAACTTGTGTCATAGACTTCGGTGGAAGCTGGGAAGATCATTTGCCTTTCGTGGAATTCGCGTACAATAACAGCTATCATTCCAGCATTCAGATGGCCCCGTATGAAGCCTTGTATGGAGCACCGTGCCGTACTCCGACCTGCTGGACTGAAGTTGGGGAAAAGCCGTTGGCTGGACCCGAAATTGTAGCACAGACTGAAGAAAAGATCAAACTGATACGCGAAAACTTGAAGGTAGCCCAGAATCGGCAGAAACAGTATGCAGACAAACGGGTGAAACCGATAGAATTCCAAGTAGGAGATATGGTTATGCTCAAAGTATCCCCTTGGAAAGGCTTAATTCGTTTTGGAAAGAAAGGGAAGTTGAGTCCTCGCTTCATTGGACCTTTCCGTATATCCCAAAGAGTTGGAGTCGTGGCGTATCGATTGGAATTACCTGATGAACTTCATGGTATACATGATGTATTCCATGTGTCCCATTTGAGGAAAACTTTGTTTGATAAGTCTCAACATATACCTCTTGCTGAAATTGAGATGGATGAAAAGCTGAAATACCCGGAACAACCCGAGCGGGTGCTAGACCGCAAGATAAGACAGCTGCGAAACAAGAAGATCAGCATGGTGAAAGTACTTTGGCGTCATCACAAAGGTTCCGACATGACGTGGGAGACCGAAAGTGAAATGAGGGAAAAATACCCTCAACTTTTTGTATGATTTCGGGGACGAAATCTCTTAAAGGAGGGGAGAATTTGTAATGCCAAAAACATGTTTATTATATAATTATAATAAAAAGGGCAAAATGGTCATTTTACCTCAAAAGGGTAATTTGGTCTTTTGGACAGAAAAGGACTTGTTTGGTAATAATATTTTGAGTCTTGGACTTAAAATGTTATAAAAATGTGATTTTGTCATCTATTTTGTAAATTGTGGCAAAAGTCTTAAATATGCAACTCTAGGGACCAAACTGTAATTTCTGGAAGTATAAAAGCTTGGAAGCTTCTCCCAATTGTGTGCAGATTTTGAGAGGTTACGGGAGAGAAATTTTCAGCGATCGTTGAAGAAATTAGGAGCATTCTTGAAGATTGAAGTTTGCAAAATCGGATTATAGCTTCAAAGAGTGGAATTAGAAGCTTGAAAGGTAAGTAATCCAAGTTCTTGATTAGTTGTTCTAGATGAGTTTTGTAGAACTCAAAAACTGCAATTGCAGTTATGATTATGTTGTTAAGTTGATGCAATACTTCCATTAATTCATGCTAATAAGGATTTAACTAAAGAAAATGGAAGTAGGTTGTTATAATTGATGAATTTGAAGATTGGGGTTGTTAGAACTAAGAACCCTAATTCTTCCTATGATTGATTGAGGGTGTTTTGGGGGTTAAAAACCTTGTTAAAATGTAAGGTTTTAGCCTAGGAACAAACCCCAAACGATTAAGAACGACATTAAGGACTTAAAGGACAAAACAGCAAGCTACAGTGCATAATTCGCGACTGGACAGGAGGCCTGCACAGGCGCTGGGCGTAGTGCGCCTCCAAGCAGCAGCCAGGCAGGAACTTTGAAATGCTATCTTTTGTTTGGCTTGACCGATTTAGCTCAAACTTGAACCGTAGGCTCGTTATGGTCTAAAAAGTTTGGGAAAATTTTTATATTGGGTTTTCGACCCCTCGGGGGCACTGTAGACCGATCCGAATGCCTCGGTGAATAGTAAAATTCATATAAAGTTGGTAAACGGAAAGTTTATTAACTAGGCATTGTTTATAACGATATTATATTGAACTCTATTGTATTAGAGTTAGTTTGAATGGCTATTAACCTATAATCATTTTGATAATAAATGGAATTATAGGTACGGGACAAAAATCTACGGATTTCGTTGGAAAGCAAGGAACTACAAACGCTAGTTGTAGCAAGCCTACAGGTGAGTAATCTCACTGTTATCCGATGTGATATTTGTTAAAAGAGCAGCTACAAGTGGAAATGATTTTGGGGACAAATTTTGACAGAATGTATGATTTGATATACGACAAGACCAGATAAGCCGTGAGTCTACGATAGACAAGAACGGAGCTGTGAGTCAATATATCCATGTAAAATGGGACATGACAAGACCAGATAAGCCGTGAGTCTATAATAGACAAGAACGGAGCTGTGAGTCAAACTTATACAGACAAGACCGGATAATCTGTGAGTCATTGCGATGGCAAGAACGGAGCCGTGAGTCTAGGCAACAGCGGGCTAACCCGTGAGCCACATTTGATTTTGTATTGTGTGATAATACATATTGACTTTGTATAGAGAAATTTTATTCTTATACATGTTATTATTGGTTTGATTACTCATTGGGCTTTATAACTCACAGTTTTATTGATATGTCCCTGCAGGTGAGCGTGACCCTGCCAAGGGAAAAGACAAAGTCCGTGACTGAGGACTTAGCATTTGAAGTAACGACCCGGCTTGAAGAATGTATAATATTTATGTATTGTACTTCGTGATACACTTGTACTCGTATTTTGTTAACTAATACCCCATACTTATGGTTTTTATTGTAAAATATTTGGTTTTAAAAACAAAGATTTTGGGGTGTTTTTGTTAATAAGTCGGGTGTTACAGTTTTCTCTTTGAGAGCCTCTCAATGTGAATCCTATAAGGGTGACAATTTCTTAACACGACACGAAAATAAACAGGTTTGGGTTAGAGTTTTCAACCCGTTTGATTAAACGGGTTGACAAGACAATAAAATTAAACGGTTTGGGATTGGGTCCAACCTTTTAACTCGATAATGACCCGTTTATTATATGCAAATTATTTTTAATTAATCTTTAGGTAATTTGCGCTTTCCTGAAATCAAAGTGAAATGTCAAAAAAAAACTTTAGGTTGAATTGTTTTGTAATATTGAAGCAACTAATTAGTTTTCCCGAGCCAAGACATAAATTTAGGTTTGCACTTTTTCATTAATATCTCATATTCCACAATTATACTCGGCTACTTTCCCTTTACTAGGACTTCGTTCCTTTAAACTTATTGTAAATTTCATCAATCTGATTCCCAAACTATTACTATTTCTTGTTTTTCACTTTTTATTTTTCCATCTCCACAACTCTTACTCTTTCAACTTATTCGTTGTTTCAATATAACATGCTACGACACATTTACAAAGTAATTAGGTTGAAACGCCAACCCGACACAAAAATAAATGGGTTGATACGACACGATAATTAAACAAGTCGGGTTTGGGTCAAGTTATTTCAACCCGCAACCCACCAACCCGACACGAACATGACATGACACGATTATCAGTCCTAGAATACTGACAATATAAATGAACTTATTCAAAATCAAAACATCATACTCGATAATTATTCATTCTACTGATTCCATTGCATCAGCGGTAGCACGTATGCACGCGCACACACACACACACACAGATACACACTACACAGTAGCTATGTTGCAATTTGCAACTCCTAAAATCTATAAGGGAAGTGATAAGTCAACATTTGCTGGTTGTTTATGGTTCATATGTCAAAGAAATCGAATGATGAGAAGTAACAAACAAAGAAGCAACCATAATTTAGGGACTAAATAAAACCCTAAGCAAAACATTCATTTCATGTTGTCACAGTTCCATATATGAAGTTTTGTCTTGTAACAATTTGAAACACGATTTTATGCAACAGAAAAGAATTATAATACACCAATAACGAGGAAGTGGCACCTATATTACTATAGTTTCTCTATCAGATCGAACACAAATTCGCTAAACAAAAGTGACAAAAATACGATGTCAGTTTGAAAATGAAAAATACCATAGGAACGTAGTATCAGTGGAACAATCAGTTTGAAAATGCAAAATCGAACGAAGTTTGCACCTAATAGAATCTACCCGTGTTGAGGGACAAATGATTTTACCCTAGAAACGTGGATGATGATTTCAGAGAAATTGGAGATGGTGTGGGAGGCGACTCTATGTTAGGGTTTTCCAAATCTGAGGATTCAAAAGAGTGGATAAATTGTAGTCAAATATATTGTAAGACGAGTTTGTTATTGTTAGACTTTTGGTATTGAGTGGGAAAAAGAGAGCATACGTCACAATATATTGACATATGGTTGTTTATATATGACTTTATTAGATAGTCTAGATATATATATTAAATTAGAGGATTTTCATCACTACAATTTTACCTTTTCACCTCCTAAGATCTTGCAGATGACATATTTGAGATTTGGAATAACAATAGATATGTGTTAGAGGATTTTGCAATAACAATGTGAAGATTTCCCGCCACTTATAGTTTATCTTATTGGTGGCTCATTTTTAACCGATTAGCTTTCTAAATCTAACAAAGTGTTAAGTACCCAATTTACTTTTGATACAATATATTTGAACCAACCTGATATGTCTATGTATGTTGTGGTTGTGGGGTGTTAATATCTTGATGTATGGAATAATCTATTTTCCAACTTATCACAACTATATATGATAGTAAATCAACGCAGTTTAAGAATACATAAATATATATAAATTTGTAACCTTAATAAATTGTTTCCGTCCAAATAAGTTAAAAAAAAAAAAAACAGTATTTGAAATTGATCTGATCACATTACTTTAAATACGATAATACACAAAGTATTTCATATTTTAACAAAGGAAGCACATAATATGAAATTAATGAGTGGGTACAGTGAATATTTTATTAATTCATAATTAAAGACGTATCGTTGAATTCAGAAATAGAATATGATGGACCCACCATCCATGTGCAAAATATAAAACATGACAGCTCCATGAAAACCAATAATAAACTTAATAAATTACCTCATGTCGTCATCAATAATGTGTTCATTTATTGTGCGTTGTGCATTAATATACTTAAATAATAAAAAAATATTGAGAGAGTTATTTTGTTTAAAATAACAAATTCATTGCAATATGTAATTTTCAATAATTTATTAGCTTATAGAAAATTTTATATTAATTTTTAACTAAATAAGTTGATATGAAAACATTTTTTTTACTAATAATCGGGTTGAAATGAGATGCTATTATACAAAAAATGATGATAAACATAATCAATGGAGAAATATTTAACAAGGAAGTATTATATATGGTAAATCACGTGATGAGAATAATATTTACCTGTTTAATGGACCTATACCGGCGAACGTTATATTTTGATTATTTTGATGTAAAACTAACTTGTAATAAGGTAAAACAATATTGTGTCCTCACAATAAAAAAAAAATACAAAATTGTATATTAAAAAAATATTATGGCATCACAATAGAAAACCAAAATTTTGTAGGTTAAAACAATATTATGTCTTAAATATATCAGTATCCTTCATTTCGCTTCTCTAGATAATGTGTGATAAGATATTAAATAAATTTAGTCTTTGTATTTTTTTTATATATGCGTTATTTTGTATTTTCCTTTTTATGATCTGCATGAATGAAATTTCAAACGATAAGAGTGAGATGTACATATTCAAAGAAAATGATATTGTCGTAGATTCTTGACTTTTGTTTTCCCACTCCTATAGTAAACTTTAATATAAAGTTTTCTCAGTCAAAATTTTTACGTTTCAATATATAATTTCAGTCTCAATGTTAACATATAATTATAACGATATAATTTCATATGCGTGAGCAATATCATATGATTGTGGACTACATTGACGATCATGTTTTTGATTTGAAGTAACAATTTTAATGATGCTAAATATCGTAGGTAAAAATAAGAGTATATCATTATAGTATATTGACATAAAAACAAAGATAAGACTATATACATATGGGGAATTAAGCTTTATATCTATATTTATAAATACATTTGTTTATTTCAATTTACTTTATTTAACGATGTGGGATAATAGAAGAGAGTTAACATTTATATTTTATAAACAACATAGTTTTGATATTCTTTTATTGTCCCATAATGATAAATAACAAATAATGAAAGTAAGATTTCTTTATTTAAAGGAAATTTTATCCTCATAAATTCTTCACTTCTTATTTTTCTATCTTTACAGAAATCCTTAGTACAATATTTTTGTTACCCCTCATGTCAAATCTTTTAAGGATTTCGAAGCATATAGTTTTTAGTCTCACATATAATATAGAATTATAATGGTTCTATTTAATTTTTAAACATTTATTTATAATAGGGATTCAATTGAATTTTTTGAACAGTGTCCAGACATTTATTATTGAAATTGTTTTATGTGCATACATCATGGTGAATAGAAAAAAAACATTTTACACCGGCATGACGACACAGAGGACTTGAAATCACATATTATGAACTTGCAAGCTTAATCGGTCATTTTAAAAGTTTCTAAGTAGTTTTATTTTTTACTTTTATGTTTCAATAATCCTTAAAACTAATATCAAATAGTAGAATCATTTGAACCTTTGAAATATAAACATGTTATTATGATAAAATATTTATATCAGTATCACCACATGCCAAAATATGTTAAACAACATAAGATGAGCTTGCAAGCACAATCAATTTTTAGAAGTTTTAAACTAATTTTACTATTCACTTTTGAGTTTTAATACTTCTAGTTATTAACACCAAATAGTAAATTTCTTTGAAACTTCCAGATTGTTGGATGAAATAAACAAATAAATTGTATTATATAAAGTAAAGAATAAATGTTAGATTGATGTGTGAAGACTGTGTGTGACAAATACAATAAAATTCAAATCAATGTGGTAAAAGATATATCACTTATCTTTAACCACATTGTTTTGAATGATCTATTTTATATATATATATATATATATATATATATATATATATATATATATATATATATATATATATATATATATATATATATATATATATATATATACACAATATACAATATACAATATACAATATGTCACACCCTCAAACCGTAATGGCGGAATAGTTTAAGGGTGGATGACTTCATGAACAATATCATAACAAAGTTACACAATAGTGGAATCCAAGTACACAACCATCATTAAATAATTGCAAATGTTACATAGTTTAACTGTTGCATGTTTCAATTACAATTATAATGATATCAAAATAGACAAAAATGACGTCGTAACGTCCTTTCTTGTAGCGCTTGATTTACCAAATCAGTTTCCTGAGAATACAAGTAGTTGAAAAAGTGTCAACAATTAAGTTGGTGAGTTCATAAGATTTTTGTATAAGAAATGTCTTTTGTTTGTAAACGATAGTGTTATAAACCAAGAAAATCCAATATTTTCTTATAAAATGTTTCAAGTCTTTAAATCCCAAAGACTAAAATGTAATATGTATACTGTAGTGTACTTTCTTTGAAATGTATGTTTCCACGTAAACAATTTATAAAAAAATTAAGTTGATTATTTTCCCATGTGAGATACCATATAACCATACTGTGACTAGTTGGCCTGCTGCGACGTTCTTCAGGCGTCAGAACTGTTAGACATTTGGACACCTCAGACCTGCCGGTCAAGCTGTAGCTAGCAGCTCAGGTGCGGGGTTGTCAATCCCGTATAGATCTATACTCAAATATCGCGCTCTCTTACCGAGACTCTGGTTATATAAATGTTCAGGACTTATAGTAGGTACTTATAAAAGTACTTTGAAGATTCATCTCACAAAAATGTATGTATTCCAATCAACTTGTTTACGTACGATTTGTATATAAAAACTCTTGTAAACATCCATTATCATTTTTCCCATGATAATATAGTATAGTATAATAATTATATATTTTTATATAATCATTTTTATCATGTTTGAATGTCATAGTAACCTTTTGTTCATAAACTATTCCAATAATAGTCTATTTTTAGTAGTTGCGTCGTAATAACCTTATTTTTGTGAATAATAGCGAAATAACTTGTTCAAAGATTATAAATATTATCTTTTGAGGCATTTCACACAAAAATAATATAATAACTTGATTATAACCATTTTTGCTAAAAATAGTGCCTTTATTTATAAAAACGTAGTTTTTACTAGTTTTCGTTTTTATAACGTTTTTATCCAAGATTTAGTGTTTTTGTACACTTTATTTGTAGTTTAGTGACTTTTACACAACTTAATAGGTCAAAGTGTTCATAAAACATGGATCTACTCATATTTCATGTCAAAATCATATTTATAACATTTTTATTCAAGATCTAACATTTTTACACACTTTAATTATAGTCTAGTAACTTTTATACAAGCATATCATGTATTATAGTGAATATCTTACAAAGATCTAACCATATTTCATGTCAAAGGTATTTTTACCCAAATACTAACTTTATAAACTTGTGTAAATCAACATATATATCATTTAAACACATATAAACTTGAATAACAACATATATAGTTAAAGAAACTTGTATTCTCCCCCAAAAAGGTTTGAAAACATGAAAATGAGGGGTATGAACTCACCTTGGGTATGGATCTTAGGATTTCCTGGAAGAAGGTTGAAGATTGTGGTTCTAAGACCCGGAGGACCCTTGGACAAAGCTATTATCCAATGGATTTCCGTGAGTATGTGTGTATAAAAGAGTATATGAAGGTATTTAGAACTTAAACCACTAAATGATCATAACTTACCAAGGATACTTGCAAGATCTTTGAAGATGATGAAGTTTGGAACTCAAAGACCTTTGAACAAATCTAATATCCAATGGATATAGATGGATGTTAGTGTGTGTAAAAGGTGTAAAACTTATATCAAGTTGTTTAGAATCAAAGGATGTATGAATGTTACCTCTTGAACTTGTGAAGGAACTTGAAAATGAAACTTTTGGAGATGGTGATGTGGTCACGGCTTGGAAGAGAAGAAGGGAAGGAGAGAGTGAGGTGAGAGCCGAGAGCAAGGGAGAGAGTGAGTTGGAGGGAGTTGTGATTTTGTTGGTGCATTGGTTTGCTTAGTTCCTTTAAGATCTAGGTCCTTGATTTTATGCATTATAAAATTCCCTAGACCATACCATGCCTAGATTTGAAATAATGGCTCTAAGATTGGAGTTTGATGGCCTAGCCTAAGGTTCCAGCCGATGGGGGGGTAGGGGGGGGGGGTGGGGTGGGTGGTTTTTATAAAATAGCATCATACTTTATAAAAATAAGTGATTTTTATAAAATATTAAGTCGTTTTAGTGAAATTTTGTGCGTTTTTGACGAAACGAAGTTCTAACTAATTATTTTGTATAAAAACATTGCCAAACATTTATTTTGATTGAATTATAACTCGTTGGGTGCCGGAATACGCGTTTAAGGGCGGTATTCTTCCGTTTTCGCGATTTTCGGCATTTTACCGGAAAATGCATTTAGCTTTGAAATCAAATACTAGATGTTATTACGTTACTTATCATATGAATCGTTATTTCATATTTGATGTTTAAGGCACCTCATTTTGTATTTTGGTTCCAAACCCTGTGTACATTTATCCGTACACAGCGGTTTAATCGTTATAACTTTCACATACGAACTCCGTTTTCGACGTTCTATATATCGAAACTTTCGTATTTACAAGTAGATTGTTTTATGAATATTATTATTTTCAAAATAATAATTGTACGATTATCGAATTTCTACGCTACAGTAGTCTGCTGTCCGTATTTTCGATTTTTAACCGATAATTGTTTTGATTTAGCATACGTAATACTATAATATTAATAATTCAACGCAAAAGTTATGGAAAACAACTTTTCAACATATAGATTAACATATGCTTCGTTTGACCACAGTTGACTTTTGTTGACCAAAATTTACAATTGTCACATCATCTACCCGTTAGAGAGAATTTCGTCCTGAAATTTAACTCTTGAGTGGATTCTCAAGGGTTTGGGAAGAGATGTGGATACTTTTGCTTCATCTGGTCTTCGCGCTCCCAAGTAAATTCTGGTCCGCGCTTGGCACTCCAACGGACCTTAACTATAGGAATGCGGCTTTGTTTCGTCCTCTTGATTTCTCTGTCCATGATCTCAACGGGTTCTTCCACAAAAAGAAGGTTCTCGTTCACCTCGATCTCGTCGAGCGGAATGACAAGAGTTTCATCGGACAGGCATTTCTTTAAGTTGGATACGTGAAAGGTGGGATGGACATTGCTGAGCTCCTGCGGTAATCGAAGTTTGTAGGCTACTGGGCCGATCCTAGCGAGGATCTCAAAGGGCCCAATGTATCTGGGGTTCAGCTTCCCACACTTTCCAAAGCGTATCATTCCTTTCCATGGCGAAACCTTCAACAACACTCGGTCACCAACCTGGAATTCCAAAGGCTTGCGTCGCTTGTCTGCGTAGCTCTTTTGTCGGTCACGAGATGCTTTCAATCGTTCACGGATCTGAACGATTTTCTCAGTTGTCTCTCGTATGATTTCCGGACCGGTGAGGGCGCTGTTAGGTGTTTGGCCTCTGGCTAGTTGAGTATCACCCACTTCGGCCCAGCACAGAGGGGATCTACACTTGCGTCCGTATAGAGCTTCAAATGGAGCAGCTTTGATGCTAGTGTGGTAGCTGTTGTTGTATGAGAATTCAATGAGCGGTAAGTGGGTGTCCCACGCCTTACCAAAGTCTATCACACAGGCTCTCAACATATCTTCCAGCGTTTGGATGGTTCTTTCACTTTGGCCATCCGTCTGCGGATGGTAAGCTGTGCTCATGTCAAGCCTGGTTCCCATAGCCTTTTGTAATGATTGCCAAAAGTTTGAGGTGAACCGGCTATCTCTATCCGAGATGATTGATCTCGGCACACCATGCAATTTTACAATTTCTTTGACGTAAAGTCTTGCTAGCTTATCCGTCCTATCACTCTCCTTGATTGGCAGGAAGTGAGCGGATTTGGTTAGCCTATCGACGATTACCCATATAGTATCTAACCCACCGGTTGTCTTTGGTAATTTGGTTATGAAGTCCATTGTTATCCGCTCCCACTTCCACTCGGATATTGGTGGTTGAACTAGCAAACCCGAGGGCTTTTGGTATTCTACTTTAACTTTGGCGCAAGTCAGGCACTTGCCCACGTAAGTAACGATTTCTGCCTTCATGTTTGGCCACCAATACAGTTTCTTGAGGTCCTGGTACATCTTGTCGGACCCGGGATGAACGGAGTATCTAGTCTTGTGAGCTTCATTCATGATAATGTCTCTATATCCGCCGAATTTCGGTGTCCAGATTCGGTTCATGAGGTAACGAGCTCCGTCATCCTTAACTTCAAGGTTTTTATCCATCCCTCGCAAGGCTTCATTTGCGACGTTTTCAGGTTTTAAGGCTTCTAGCTGCGCCTCTTTAATTTGAGTGGGTAACTGGGAATGGATCGTCATTGTTAATGATTTCACTCGGCGGCCTGTGTATTCCTTTCGACTGAGGGCATCAGCTACCACGTTGGCCTTCCCTGGGTGATAACGAATTTCACATTCATAGTCACTTAGTAGCTCCACCCATCGTCGTTGCCTCATATTAAGTTCTTTTTGGTTGAGGATATGCTGGAGACTCTTATGGTCGGTGTATACCGTACATTCTGTGCCGTACAGGTAGTGTCTCCAGATTTTCAATGCGAACACTACTGCTCCCAACTCGAGGTCATGTGTATTGTAGTTGACCTCGTGAGTTTTAAGCTGCCTCGAAGCGTAAGCAATGACCTTTCCTCTCTGCATGAGTACACAACCCAGACCCTGGTTCGATGCGTCGCAATAGACCACAAAGTCTTCTGTTCCTTCTGGAAGGGACAGAATAGGAGCGCTGCATAAAGCTTTCTTTAGGGTCTGGAAGGCGGCGTCTTGGTTATCTCCCCACTTGAATGTCACACCCTTCTGTGTCAGGGTGGTAAGTGGCTTTGCAATTTTGGAGAAATTCTGTATGAATCTTCGGTAATAGCCAGCAAGGCCCAAAAACTGACGGATTTCTGTCGGAGTTCTTGGTGCTTTCCAGCTTTCGATGGCTTTGATTTTGGAAGGATCCACATGTATCCCTTCTTTGCTGACTACGTGGCCTAGAAAGTCCACTTTTCGAAGCCAGAATTCGCATTTCGAAAATTTCGCATACAGCTTCTCCGCTCTTAACGTCTCCAAAACTTGTCGTAAGTGTTGGCTATGTTCCTCCTTACTTCGTGAATAGATAAGTATGTCGTCGATGAACACTATCACGAATTTATCTAGGTAAGGTCGGCATATGCGGTTCATCAGATCCATGAACACTGCAGGTGCATTGGTCAATCCGAAGGGCATCACAACGAATTCATAATGGCCATAGCGAGTTCTGAATGCCGTTTTAGGAACATCTTCCTCTTGAACCTTGAGTTGGTGATATCCCGACCTCAGATCGATTTTTGAGAAATAACTCGCTCCTTGGAGTTGATCGAACAGGTCGTCAATTCGGGGCAGTGGGTATCGGTTCTTGATGGTGAGCTTGTTCAACTCCCGATAGTCAATGCACATACAGAATGATCCATCCTTCTTCTTCACGAATAAGACCGGTGCTCCCCAGGGTGAGAAGCTCGGCCTGATGAACCCTTTACTTAGCAATTCGTTTAGTTGGCTGGATAATTCTTGCATTTCCGCCGGGGCTAACCGATATGGTGCTTTTGCTACTGGAGTGGCTCCTGGGATCAAATCGATTCTGAACTCGACTTGTCGTGCGGGTGGTACTCCTGGAAGGTCTTCTGGGAATACGTCGGGAAAGTTGCAGACTTCGGGGATTTCTTTGATGTTCTTTACTTCTTTCTTTTCATCAACAACGTGGGCTAGGAAGGCATGGTATCTTTTCTGTAGGTATTTTCGGGCTTTGATGCATGACACGATTCGGAGGCTGGTACTGGGTTTATCACCGTAGACAACAACGGTCTTGTCATTCGGCAGATGAAGTCGGATTCCTCGTTCGTAACACATGATGTCGGCATGATGGGGAATTAGCCAATCCATACCAACGATCACGTCAAAACTTCCTATTTTAACAGGCATTAAGTTGATTTGAAAGGAGTGATCGTCCAGAGTAAGTGTACAGCCTACGTATATGTTGTTTGTGCTTTCTGTTTTGCCATTAGCCATTTCTACTGTAAATGTTTCATTGAGTGGTTGAGGTTTTTGTTTTAGTAAGTATTTAAACTCGTGGCTTACGAAACTCCTCTCCGCACCGCTATCGAATAGTACACAAGCATATGAATTATTGACGAGGAACGTACCGGTAACCACGGTAGGATCCTCCACCGCTTCCGTGCGTCCCATAGCTAGGACTCTTCCATTCCTCCCCACATTCTTGGCCTTCGGACAATCACGCTTAAAATGCCCTGTCTCACCACAACCATAACAGGCTTGACTCACCCCGACATTAGTGGCTTGGGTGGCTTGTGGGGTTGGCGTCCTGCAGAATCGGGCGGTGTGGCCCTTCTTGTTACAGTTCAAGCAGTGCATTTCTCTACAGGGTCCGGTATGGTGGAAGTTACACTTGTTACACTTGGGTAGTGTCCCAATGTATTGCTTGGTGGTAGTTGGGCCGTTCGGGACAGTGGCTGCACGAACTGCCACAATCTGTTGTCTTTTCGCACCGTCTTGGTTTGGTTGGTTTCTACCCCTATTCCAGGGTTTCCTCTTGTGATCCCTTTCCCTTGGCTGTTCGGTCTTTTGGGTCATGGTTCCCTGGCGCACCCCGTGGTCGACTAATCGTTGGGCCAACCGTTTGGCGCTGTCAAAAGTGGCGGGACTTGCGGCTTCCACATTTCCCTGGATCTGGGAGGATAGTCCCCAGATGTAACGTTCCACCTTTACTGACTCTGGTGTGACCATGGCTGGGCAGAGGGTTGCCAGATCGTTGAATCGGTTCGTGTAAGCGTTTAAATCCGAACCTTTCATTGTGAGGTTCCACAGCTCTTGCTCCAACTTTTGGATTTCACCTCGAGGGCAGTACTCTTTCATTAACATCGTCTTTAGTTCCTCCCAACCCATAGAATTTGCCACCGGGAGCGTTAGCATCTTGACGTGGCCCTTCCACCAAGACATAGCCGTCTCAGCGAAAGTGCAAGCAGCGAACTTGACTTTCATTCCTTCTGGGCAAGCGGTGATATCGAAGATCGATTCGGTTTTCTCGATCCACCTAGTGAGGGTAAGGACACCACCGGTGCCATGGAAAGTTAACGGCTTGCAGCAGACAAAATCCTTGTAAGTGCATGTTCTGGAATGACTTGATGTTTCTCCATTCGTTGAATCGTTGGTGCCGTTTCCACTACCGTTCCCATTTACTCCGTTGGTGTTGATGTGGGCAACAGCTGCGGTCACGGCTGCCGTGACTGCGGCTTGAAATGTCGCCGAATCCATCATAGGTGCTTCGGGTGTCTCGACGGGTGTGCTTCTGTTATTTCTTCGGCGAGGTGGCATGATTCTGCCACAAGGATTTAAGATTTGACGTTGGTTAGTTCTTGGTAAGGGTTATCAAGGTACGGCGTTTCTATTATATGTTTATGTCGACTATGTAGTGATAGGGGTATAATAGGTGCATAAAGAATCTAGATGTATGGTCCTATCGTATCACAAAATACTGGTATAGTATTTTTGTTTTATGTTTTGTTCTAGTGTTTTTCTTTGTACATGGTTCTTGGTAAGTCTTTAGAAGTTGTTATAAGTAAGGTGATTTCTAAGGGGTATGAGAGGTATGTAAGAGAAAATTCTAAGTGTACGACTTCGTAGTATTCATAAAATACTCCTGTAGTATTTTATCTCTATGTTTAGTTATATCGTGTCTTAAAATACTCCTATAGTATTTTAAATTTCATGTTTAGTTCTATAGTGTCATAAAATGCTCCTATAGTATTTTAAATTTTCATGTTTAGTCCCTTTGGCTACTGGTAAGTGTTCGGACTCGTTGTTCACCACGACCATTCCTAAGTATACGTTAATCATATCTTGGATCAATACAGTTGATCAGGCTCTATTTATCCAAGACATCATTACCAAACACTTAGGCATATCCGTAGCGTTCAACTCATCTTACCACTTTTGTATGTTTTCGTTATGATATCGTTCTAGTATGTATGCATGTACTTATACTTTTATAAAAATTATCGTTGTAATTTTAAAAGTATACTCGTACGAAAATGTTTTCGAAAGTTTTAGTCCCATTGTATTTATAGTTGTATATCTTTACATGGATTGATATACTTAGTTCACTATAAATAATGCTCTGATACCAATCTGTCACACCCTCAAACCGTAATGGCGGAATAGTTTAAGGGTGGATGACTTCATGAACAATATCATAACAAAGTTACACAATAGTGGAATCCAAGTACACAACCATCATTAAATAATTGCAAATGTTACATAGTTTAACTGTTGCATGTTTCAATTATAATTATAATGATATCAAAATAGACAAAAATGACGTCGTAACGTCCTTTCTTGTAGCGCTTGATTTACCAAATCAGTTTCCTGAGAATACAAGTAGTTGAAAAAGTGTCAACAATTAAGTTGGTGAGTTCATAAGATTTTTGTATAAGAAATGTCTTTTGTTTGTAAACGATAGTGTTATAAACCAAGAAAATCCAATATTTTCTTATAAAATGTTCCAAGTCTTTAAATCCCAAAGACTAAAATGTAATATGTATACTGTAGTGTACTTTCTTTGAAATGTATGTTTCCACGTAAACAATTTATAAAAAAATTAAGTTGATTATTTTCCCATGTGAGATACCATATAACCATACTGTGACTAGTTGGCCTGCTGCGACGTTCTTCAGGCGTCGGAACTGTTAGACATTTGGACACCTCAGACCTGCCGGTCAAGCTGTAGCTAGCAGCTCAGGTGCGGGGTTGTCAATCCCGTATAGATCTATACTCAAATATCGCGCTCTCTTACCGAGACTCTGGTTATATAAATGTTCAGGACTTATAGTATGTACTTATAAAAGTACTTTGAAGATTCATCTCACAAAAATGTATGTATTCCAATCAACTTGTTTACGTACGATTTGTATATAAAAACTCTTGTAAACATCCATTATCATTTTTCCCATGATAATATAGTATAGTATAATAATTATATATTTTTATATAATCATTTTTATCATGTTTGAATGTCATAGTAACCTTTTGTTCATAAACTATTCCAATAATAGTCTATTTTTAGTAGTTGCGTCGTAATAACCTTATTTTTGTGAATAATAGCGAAATAACTTGTTCAAAGATTATAAATATTATCTTTTGAGGCATTTCACACAAAAATAATATAATAACTTGATTATAACCATTTTTGCTAAAAATAGTGCCTTTATTTATAAAAACGTAGTTTTTATTAGTTTTCGTTTTTATAACGTTTTTATCCAAGATTTAGTGTTTTTGTACACTTTATTTGTAGTTTAGTGACTTTTACACAACTTAATAGGTTAAAGTGTTCATAAAACATGGATCTACTCATATTTCATGTCAAAATCATATTTATAACATTTTTATTCAAGATCTAACATTTTTACACACTTTAATTATAGTCTAGTAACTTTTATACAAGCATATCATGTATTATAGTGAATATCTTACAAAGATCTAACCATATTTCATGTCAAATGTATTTTTACCCAAATACTAACTTTATAAACTTGTGTAAATCAACATATATATCATTTAAACACATATAAACTTGAATAACAACATATATAGTTAAAGAAACTTGTATTCTCCCCCAAAAAGGTTTGAAAACATGAAAATGAGGGGTATGAACTCACCTTGGGTATGGATCTTAGGATTTCTTGGAAGAAGGTTGAAGATTGTGGTTCTAAGACCCGGAGGACCCTTGGACAAAGCTATTATCCAATGGATTTCCGTGAGTATGTGTGTATAAAAGAGTATATGAAGGTATTTAGAACTTAAACCACTAAATGATCATAACTTACCAAGGATACTTGCAAGATCTTTGAAGATGATGAAGTTTGGAACTCAAAGACCTTTGAACAAATCTAATATCCAATGGATATAGATGGATGTTAGTGTGTGTAAAAGGTGTAAAACTTATATCAAGTTGTTTAGAATCAAAGGATGTATGAATGTTACCTCTTGAACTTGTGAAGGAACTTGAAAATGAAACTTTTGGAGATGGTGATGTGGTCACGGCTTGGAAGAGAAGAAGGGAAGGAGAGAGTGAGGTGAGAGCCGAGAGCAAGGGAGAGAGTGAGTTGGAGGGAGTTGTGATTTTGTTGGTGCATTGGTTTGCTTAGTTCCTTTAAGATCTAGGTCCTTGATTTTATGCATTATAAAATTCCCTAGACCATACCATGCCTAGATTTGAAATAATGGCTCTAAGATTGGAGTTTGATGGCCTAGCCTAAGGTTCCAGCCGATGGGGGGTAGGGGGGGTGGGGTGGGTGGTTTTTATAAAATAGCATCATACTTTATAAAAATAAGTGATTTTTATAAAATATTAAGTCGTTTTAGTGAAATTTTGTGCGTTTTTGACGAAACGAAGTTCTAACTAATTATTTTGTATAAAAACATTGCCAAACATTTATTTTTATTGAATTATAACTCGTTGGGTGCCGGAATACGCGTTTAAGGGCGGTATTCTTCCGTTTTCGCGATTTTCGGCATTTTACCGGAAAATGCATTTAGCTTTGAAATCAAATACTAGATGTTATTACGTTACTTATCATATGAATCGTTATTTCATATTTGATGTTTAAGGCACCTCATTTTGTATTTTGGTTCCAAACCCTGTGTACATTTATCCGTACACAGCGGTTTAATCGTTATAACTTTCACATACGAACTCCGTTTTCGACGTTCTATATATCGAAACTTTCGTATTTACAAGTAGATTGTTTTATGAATATTATTATTTTCAAAATAATAATTGTACGATTATCGAATTTCTACGCTACAGTAGTCTGCTGTCCGTATTTTCGATTTTTAACCGATAATTGTTTTGATTTAGCATACGTAATACTATAATATTAATAATTCAACGCAAAAGTTATGGAAAACAACTTTTCAACATATAGATTAACATATGCTTCGTTTGACCACAGTTGACTTTTGTTGACCAAAATTTACAATTGTCACACAATATACAGATAAAGATATAAATATAAAAATATATATATAAGATAATTCAAATGTCTATTATTAAAAGTTTATGTGCATATATTTCGTATGAATCAAAAAAATGTTTACGACAATGTTAGTTTTATACAAACGACATATTAATCTAGTAACATAATCAAGTTTTTAATACTTTAAGGAATTTAAATCTTCATTTTTTATGTTTCAATATTTATGCAAACTCAAACCAAATAATAGAACTGTTCAAAACTTTGAGATAAAAACATATTTTTATGATAAAATGACCACTTTATAGATTTTGAAAGCCATATTATGATCTAGATTTATGTTTAATGGGAGCAAATGGGTGGTGTCATATAAGGGATAGGTGAAGCGTAGGATAGATGTATGAAACAATGTGGGACAAAGGAATAATATTAAAATTAATGTGGAAAATTATGAACCATATATCTTGAACCACATTGTTTAAAAGTTATATATATATATATATATATATAAATATATAGATATATAGATTTAAATATTTTGAAAAATAGTCTTTGAATATAATTTTAAGTTTATATGATTTTATATAATTTTAAAAGTTAATAATGTTATTTATAGGTAGTAAGTTTTATTATTTTGCATTTTTAACAATAATTAACCAATTTATAAACATTATTAGAGAGAAACTGAAAAGTCAAGAGAGTTTTAAATTAATATGATGCAAGTATTTATGCTTCTTTTACAAGATATATAGATAAATAGATTTGATTTTAGGTCTAATTACATAGTTCGTCATAATTATTTAGATGCATTAAGATAGAGGTTTTTTTATGTATTCCTTTAATTATTTGGTGTATTTTTTTCTTTCCTGTTGTTTTATTGTTTTTTTGGGGTTTTTATATGTTTTGACATTTTTTTGGATATTATTATTACAGATTTGTTATTGGATTAATAATAAGTTAAATAATCATAATAAATATATTTATTATTAAAAAATAAAAATAAAATATTAATAAATGAAACATATATTTTTTATTAATTTATCGAGTATATCAATTGTGTTAATTATAACGTCTTTATTAGCAATTAGAAAATCGGTGTTCGTACAAAATTCTTTTAGAATTTCGAAATAAGAATTACATATCATAATAAGCAATTAGAAAAACCGCTATTTGCCGTGATTTTCGTTATTTTATACCGATATAGCGGCGCTACAACCGCTATATTGACCTAAAGACCATTTTCAGAATTTCTGAAAAAGTATTGGCTGTTTATTTTAAATATGTGTTGAAGTCACTGTTTTGTGTATATTGCTTATTATGGGATATAATTCTTATTATGGGATATCATTCTAGTTAACAAAAATACAAATGTTACAAATGAATATAGGAATATATATATATATATATATATATATATATATATATATATATATATATATATATATATATATATATATATATATATATATATATATATATATATATATATATATATAAAATATATAAAAACAGCTATATCATTGTTATACCACAATTAAAATTGCTAAAATAGCGGTCGGTGACCGCTATTTGATTTTAGACTGTGATAATCGCTTAGAGTCTAAGCACGACCATGCATTTGATGTGAGCACCAAATCATCGAGTGACCCATGAATGTCGCTTCTCCTGTTAGGACTAATGTATATCGCTTCTCCTTTTATGGCTACCAGTTACAGACAACATTGGAGAAAACCAATACACAATAGACTGCAGAACTAAGAATCTCATGCGTCTCCATTTGAAGAATTTAAGATATTGCGATCTAAGAATTACTTGTGAGAATTTTCAAGAAGTAATCTCTAAGTACGAGTTACTCCAATACTTAATCTCTATTAAGCACACATGAGTATTAGTCGCTTCTCTATGTTATATCCATCTCCAGGGATAGGAGTGCACATTTTGATTCTAAACATGTCCCAAGTCATATTGTACCAAAATTCCTCATATAATCACATGTCATTTGTATTTAACAGCTCATTGAAGCATATGTTTAGTTACAACAAAGCTCACTATACATTACTCATCATTTTCATAATTTTAAGGTACAAATGCGCTATCATCACATGTATGGTACATGAGGTACCCAACCTACATGTATATGTAAGACATGCCTAGAATATCATCACTAAGGTAATGGGCTTATTAGTTTCATCATTTTTTCGGGACTTTAATGGACACTCAAGTCTTAACTCAACTAAGTGTATGCACAACTTCATGAGAAAATCATATGCAAACATCATAGTCATGTAATTATAATAAAATACTATCAAAAATATCATTTTCGTTATTGCACAAAAGGGTTACATATGGTATTCCACATACCGCATAAGATATGAATACATCATTAATATAGTTCAAGTTTTATAATTCATTTTCAGTCATATTGGAGAGATGCATTTGGTAGTTACTCGCCTAGTTAACAAAAAAATCAACCTTTGTAATATGGTTTTATGCCTTGATGTCAATATTAAATCTTTGTAATATGGTTTTATTTTGGAAATGTCTAGTCCTAGGCATCTTCTCCTCCTTCATCATATTTGCTATGTGATCAAACATATAAATTAGTTACGCGGTCTAACTATATCATTTATCTATATATCCATATTTAACAAAAGGACTAAAATTTAAAACCTATCTTGATACTAGAATTAGTATCCCTAACAATTAGCAAGGCGTGAACAGTCACGCCTTGCTAATTGTTTATATTTGCAATGCGCCAATTTTTAGCAAATGTTAGTTCTTGGCTTGGTGGTTTCTCCGTGTCCCTGATATTAAAGGGTTGTGGGTTCGATTCTTGGCGCACATTCATTTTTTAATTTATGCTTCTTTTTCTCAACACGCCACATGTTCCCTCTTTCACCCTCATCGCGACACCTCTCATCTTTCTCTTTTATTTGACTTCAACGCATCTTTCGTCTTCATCCTTTATTCGACTTTGGTGAATTCTAGAATACGTTTCGTCACCCTTCTATCACCCTTGCTTCCATGCTCGCTCATTTTACTGGATTTCCAGCAATGGTTGGGGCATCGACATGCTCACCTACAGCTTTGGTGGCGTTGCACACTGTCAATCACGCTTTTAAAAGTATGTGTTACAAATCTCTTCTATCCTTATGTTTCAGCTACATCAATCTTGAATTTGTGATTTAAGTTTCTTCCGATTTTGGGTTTTTAGAGTTTGGCTTTTCTGCTTCTCGATGTAGGTTTTTGAGTTTCCCAGGAATTATGAGCGAGATGAGTCAAAAGAAGGTTGAACTTGTTTCAGTATATGTGGTTTGAAGATGTTTGTTATTGTGTACTAGGTTCCATGTGAAGGTTCTGATTTTTTTTCAAATTACGCTCAGATGTGTACCGCATCTCATAGGTATCTCAGCTCTCGCTTTTATGCTTTTATATTTTTGATACGGTGCATAAAAATAAGGGTTCAGCTTTGTTCCTTGGTTTTTATTGAAAAATATTCATATGGTGGTAGCCATTGAATAATATCCTTTTTCTTATATGATTTTGCAATAATTGGTTTTGAATGTTTACGTGAACTTATTATATTATGATGTTATGTTTATTTAGGGTCGAGCCGTCGAGGTAAACAAATTGGGATAATCCGGTAACATTTTCATTCCATTTTGTCTAGCGTTGACTCTTTGGTCCTACTTTGTAATAGAAAAGGAAAATGTCAAAATCACAATCCAAGTTTTAATTATATTTGCACCGTTACTTTGGGCATCAGTCTTTCGTTCGTCTTTATGCCGGATGAAACCATCTTATCATTGTTTATTCACATTTTCAGTCATTTATTACCACTAATTAGTTGCCTCGTTATTATTTTGGAATCTTTTGCAGGGAGCGACCATATTAGATTGCCTCTTATTTTTTAAAACTTTTAGAGGGAGCAACCACAGTAGATGACACCTTAGTTCCAAATATGGTTTTTCTCGATATGTAAAATCTATTTTGTTCTATGATTTTCAGAATTATCTATGATGTCACTTCTTGCAAGAAGTTAAGTAGATGATGATTTAAACATGACTGATGGCTCGATAATACCTTTCACCAAATGCTTAGGCAACTTCCTAATTTATAGTTCTTTAAGACACCATATTTTGAAAAGCCAATTTTAAGAAGATACTTTCAAAACCATTGTTAAGCATATATGAGTTCCTGGCCAATTTTAAGCAGATATGAGATATTCACTAAAAATTAACATACTCATATATCTATTTTCTTACCTACGATGATCAAATTTCTATCCAATAGGAGTATTACTTAGAGAAATGATGGATGATCCTCTCCTAAGCAAGTACATGTGATATTTATGATCCATTCTTCTTTGTAGTTTGAAGCTACTATTCATTTCTTTTAGTTTGGTAACTATTCAAGTTATTTGTTTGTTTTTCATATTGAAATTATGTTATTAAATACTGCTTATTATGCCACTGCAGATTAACTGGACGACAATTAGGATATTCCTGGCAGTGTTAGATTTAGAGAATCTAAAGTTCAATAGAAAATTGTACATGATGATTGACATCAATTCAAAATTGGGAAACGGATGATAATGCTATATTTAGGAGACTTTTCGAAGTCATAGGAAGAAACGAAAGTAAAATGCCACAAAAGACAGATTAACAGAAGCACGTCGCTATATTTTCCATTTACTCATTCCCAAGATTCCCGCTGCATCGCGCGTGGATTGCACCCTTAGTTCAATCTAATTATCAAATTTGTCAATGTAAAGCATTATTTCTA
Organism: Cichorium intybus; assembly: GCA_023525715.1. Taxonomy (NCBI): domain Eukaryota; kingdom Viridiplantae; phylum Streptophyta; class Magnoliopsida; order Asterales; family Asteraceae; genus Cichorium; species Cichorium intybus. The sequence continues at coordinate 33,559,738 of CM042011.1, forward strand.
CTTTGTAATCCTGATAAAATAAAAAATTATAAATACCATCTTCTATTTATAATATACATTTAATTTCTGTCAATTAATTTTTTTCTAATCGGATAACAATATTAATATTAAATCAAATATATTTCTAAAAAAACTGTTTTATGATTACCTATTTCGAAAATATTACGCCGAATCATTAGATAAAATATGTAGCTCCATGACATTAACCAGAGATTCTCATCTCATTTTGTTTTCCACAAATTCAATTGGACTTTCTATTACATCTTTAACCGACAATATGTTTCTAACTAATAAACCCACAAAACTTAAGTCCATTGTAGAATATGATAACAAAATCTAAGCCCATAAAGTGATCCGATCCCTGTTAAACAAAAACCGGGTTTTATGTAGTAAAGTCAAAATAGGATGATACCTTGCATCCCCCATCAACGCAGGTTTCATGTTTCATTCCTGGTGGTCGGCGCCGCCTTCAACTCCGACGTCACCTTCTTCTAAGGCGACGGTGGATTGGCCCTATCCTCTAATCTCGTGAAAGGATTATTCTAAACAGCCGTTCACCATTTTTTTTCATTCATAGATTTTTAACTTGTCTTCCCGAAATGGTTGCTACGGTACATCAGTCTCTATCCCCGATCCCCACCATTTATACTGACCGTCAATCTTCTTTGGATACCATTATGCAAACTTCACTCTACATATAGATAATAATCTACACAACCTTGACATATATCTATTTTGCATTAAAATTAAAATTCATGTTGTTAGATATTTTGGGACCACTTAAATTAAACAAAGAATTTCGTTTATGTCATTACAGACTTCTATAATTACGTATGTATTCTTATAAAATTTGAAATTATTTACAAATCCTAAAAAATCACATATATACCCAAAAGATTAATTTAATAATAATTATACATTTTAAAAATCCAAAAAACTATTTTTAACTCTATTTTTTATAGTTTCAAAAGCTAATTAAATTGTGACATTACTATACTACCCGTGTTCCAAGTTTTCCAAACATATTGGTCGTCCCAAAATTTTCATAGTTTTAAAAACTATTTTTAATTCTATTTTTTATAGTCGAATTTGTCGTAATCAGTTGTTTAAGCGTGTAGGAGTTGTCGATTATGGAAGGATTCCATAGAGGTATTTTAGTAACTTGGATATAATTTACTTTAAAAACAGTTTTTGTATTTTTTTTAAAGATTAATTATTATTAAATTAATCGTTTGGGTATATATGTGATTTTTTAGGGTTTGTACGGATACATACGTAATTTTAAATTTTATAAGGATATATATATGTAATTATTGAGGTTTATAAGGATATAAACGAAATTCTCCCTAAATTTTAAAACTATATTATGTTATTATTAAAATTTGGATTTAATATAAAATGCTATTTGATTAAATGTATATTATGTTATTATTAAAATTTGGATTTAATATAAAATGTTGTTTGAAATTATTGATTGACTGATTTTAAATAGTAGATAAACATCATCTAGTGTTTATCTTGTGGGTTGAGTTCATCTAGTGTTTATCTTGTGGGTTGAGTTTTCGATTGAATCAAAACTCGTTTTTATCCCTTAAAACTCTCACATACGATTATATCTTCATCTATATAAATATGTGACGTGTAGAAATCTGAAAATACGAAATACACACTAAAATTCGTGAGAATTTGCTGAGGGATCAGAGAAGTAGTCTTGAGATCAACTGGAAAATCAATCTCACTCATCAGATACGACAGTTTCAATTGAAGCAGAAGATTATGTCGGGATTTGTCTTCCTTTGTCGCCGTTGTGTTTATGTATGTGGACTAAAGGTTTTGCCTAAGTTTCTTTACTGCATTTCTTCTCCCTTATGTGGTTACCCATATGAATATGTTAGGCTCTCCAAAAAAGAGATATTATCTTTAAAAGAAGGTATTATATTTCCTCTCTGTCTGTCTACAAATATTATTGATACTTCAAATCATGGATTTAGGAATTAGGAAAAATTTCAAATATTAAGTCCCATCAAAAAAACCTTTAGATTCTTTTCTTCATTCCAAAAAGATCTATCAATTATGAATAAATATACCACTTCATGATGACCGCCTTGTCATCTTTACTCCTAAAGCACTTATCATTTCAAAACAAAAACTTAGAAAAAGAATTATCTACTACAATGAGGGGTAATATGTTGAAGGTTCAAAACCTTTGATGATTCTGCGATAATAATATAAGGAGAAATTATTGAAAAATATTATATGTGATTATCACTGAATTTGATGATAAACTTAAACTGTTTAATTCTTATTTGTCTTTATTTTAGTAACTATCACATACATGTAAATTGTTGGAATTATTTTTATATGTGAATCACCATTGAATTAAAATGAAATGCCTTTAAAATTCTTATGTTTTCAAAGTTTAAAGAAAATTCGGAAAATAGAAATATACACGAAATCTAGAAAATTTAAAAATTCTAACAAATATTATAAGATGTTTTCAAGTTTAAAGAAATTCGGAAAATAGAAATATACACGAAATCTAGAAAATTGATGAGTTGCTGATCATGCTCGAGTTATATTTGTCAAGGATTAAAAATTTAAAAGATATATTTCCAAGGTCCAAATTCGTCAAAGTACTAAAACTTAAAAAGATATCATTAAATAGGTTAAAAAATGCCAAAGTGCTGAAAATTATTGAATGTTCGCCGACTTTGCTCAAGGTGAAAAGAATTTAAGTAAAGGGACTAAAAGTGAGACATTTTTATCAAAGTTGTAATGTCAATTCACATTTGGATCCACCTTGGATCATTTTGACCTGGTTCAAGTTTTACAGGTATAAACAGCAGTTTGGTCTTGTTTCATCGGACTAGAACAGTTGCTCTTTCAAATTTAGGTGTTAATAGAGAAATGGCTTAATTCACTAATTTATATATTAATGCTTCTAAAAATTGAAGCTAATAATCGATATAAAAAACAATCAAGAATTGAAGTTTTTTCCTTTGTCTCAACTTTTGACCATTTGTGTTCGCTTATTTTTTTTCCTTAGTTTTTATCGGATATACCATGACAATCTTAACTATTTTTCTAAAAAATAATTTACATATACTTTTATTTACACGGCAGTTCATAAGAAACAAGATAAACATAACCTAAATCTCACCAAATTTAATTCAAATCTGTAATGCATATTCAGAAATGCTAATGCGTGACAAACCAACGGGACAGTCGGTGGCTATTAACAGCTAAATTAAACCTTGAGATCGTGGCAACATATTATTACTTCTGAATACTTTAATTTTTCATAGTTATTTTAAGATACAACGAGCTTATGTGTATGAGTTATTTAATTTGAATATCAACAAAGAAAATTAACAGTAGGATCTTGTGACATTTCTAGATATTTGAATTTGATTACGACACCTCCTCTAGATGCTCATTCATATGCGTTTCACACTTGCCGTTCATACAGTGTCGGAATTGGCTTTTTCAACATGGCTCGAGTTGGGTCGGCGTGCCTTTTAGATATATATCTTTATTTTTTAACTTGTATGATGTATTTATATATTTCTTAGATAATAATGATTTTTACAGTAATGCTGTAATGGTATACTGCATTTGTATATATTATCTATTTTTTATTTTTTATTTAAACCTTCTTTATTAATATGATTTTGTTTTTATTTAATTTAATTTAATTTTTGTTGTATACACGTATTTAATTTGCTCAATATGTATAAACACATAGAATATATGTACTATGAAAAAGATTCTTCCGGTAACTATATGCAATGTTACAACGATTCCAAATTAAAAGAGGATCTTAAGTTGATTATCATTGATATGTAAAATTCACTAAAATATAATGTGAATATTTGTTTGAATTTAAGCATTTATCTAATAATAGGTATATTTGACAAAACTACTTGATATTTGTAAGCTAAAGATTATAATTTTTATTTGTGTAGAAATGTTTGGTAAAAATAATTGTAAGCTTATAAATTAAGTAAAATTATATAAAACCTAAAAACTAACATTTCTCAAAAACTATTTGAATGAGATTTTGGATTTATTCAAAGTAAAAGCTTTAAACTTGTAGTTCTGATTGGAACTTTTTCTTTAATTCGAGTTTTTCCTTAAAAACTAAAACCTAATTCTCCCAAAAACCCTTAAAAGCCTTTGTCAACATATCCCTATATCAAAACAACTCAATAACAATATATCTGAAATACAAAACTTAAAACAAAAATCAACTACATATTACGGATGAGGAAAAACCACAAGCATATCAAGTGTTTATCTTTGATTATTTGAAAACCACACATATCTTTATGTTAAAACCATCATTCATAAGGTTTTGGTTTCTTAAATTTGATCCCTATGAAGTACTATTAATAACTTTATGCACTAAAAAGAGATATGTTACATAATAAATCATATAAAACTAATTTAAATTATTACATCAAACACCATGGTTTAAATAAATAAGCTAGCTTAACCAGCTTAAAGCCAAGCCAAGCCAAGCCGCCATGGCTTTTTAATAAGGATCCTGTCAAACCTACACGTAGTTAATTTCTTCATGGACCCACGTTGCCCTGTCTTCGGTCAACCAACCAACCACCCTCCCCCACGTCATCACATACCAGGTCCTCTCTCCCTCCCCCATATCTATCTATATGTATATATACCATACAATCGAACCCCATTGATTTTTCTCTAATTCAATTTCAAGATAAACGACGATTAATCTTCAAATTCACTACTGAGTTGGACACCGAGTTGTTTGGCCCCATGGGTAACTGTTGCTTGAAAGGATCTAAATCGTCAAGAATGGTGTGGGCTGAATCAGGTGATGAAAATGATCAATGGGTCTACTACTCCGATCCCAATCTTCAACAGAAACAAAGTCTTTTAGATGATGAGAAAATCGAAAAGAAACCGAATTCCTCCATTTCTGTGAAGGAAAACAGCAACAATGGGAAGAACAGAGAAGTGAAGATATTGCTGAGCAAGAAGAAGCTGGAGGAATTGTTGGGTACGGTGGAGGATCTTCGTAACATCCCTGTGGACCAAATCTTGGATCGTTTGATTGATTCTAGTGGTCGATTTGAAGTTGATGAACTTCATCAGCAGCAGCAGCCATGGAAGCCCAATTTACAGAGTATCCCAGAAGAGAATTAGAGTTTTTTTTTTTTTTTTTTTTTTTTTTTTTCAACTCTCTATTTTTTTTCTTGGGTAGAAAGATTGTAAATTGGGGGAGGGGAATGGAATATTCTTCAGAGGTGATTTTGTTTTTTGTGTAAATATTTTTTCAGATTCTATATCAAATCGCCTCCCATATTGGGATTTTCATTTGATTTTGAGTACTAGGTTATAACAAGTTTTCATCGTCATGATTCAATTTTAAAAATGGAATTGAAGCAGGAAATGAACAGATAATTAACTGAGAAATATGTCTTGGGGTGGCGGTGGTATTTGAAAAAATAAAAAAATAATAAAAACCAAGATTGTTAAGATCGGGATCTTACCCAAGATCGTTTTATGCTTCGCAAGATCGGGATCGTGATCTTAAGATCCTACCACTGAAGTAGTTTTAAATTTACTCTCAATGTCATACTTTGTACAGTATCTGTTAAAACTTAATCTCTACTAAAACATCGATGGTAGAATTGAAGTTAACGTCTTAAGCATGTAATATGATTCTTTTAGTTAGAAATTGTAAAGATTATGAAGAAAACATCTTTAGTAGAAAAATAAAAAATGGTTATCATGACCATCCACAACTAGAGGTAAGATCGGATCGTATTAAGATCTTAAGATCCTAATTAGGATCGTAAGATCCTAGTATAGATCTTACTTCAGATAGATCTTACTATGATCGGGATCGTTTTTCGGTCGAAGGATCTTAAAATCGTAAGATCTTAATATCAAGATCGAGATCTTAACAACCATGATAAAAACCAATTTTTTGTAAAATAAAGTCATTTTCTCGGACAAAAGTAGTTTAACGAGTAAGTTGTTCATTCATTTGTTTCGGACATCGGAAATCGGATTATTGATTCAAACCTGATTCATTCGATTATAGATGTTATATTATATTCTAAGTTGAACATCAAAATACATTTGAATATCGTTGGAGATATACTTAGATCATTTATTACGAGTGATGCGACTTTTAATGCATTTTTTGCCGACTCAAATTCACGTTAAAATAATGGAAAAAATGAATGTTTTTTCAATCTAAGTAGTGAACTTGCTTTTATTTTGATATGATAGAAAGATAAAGGTTTTTGGGCTTAAACATATATACCAAGTATGTGGAATTGAATTTTTGACGTCAAGCAATGTTGTTAATTTAGATAAACGTATCAAATATGTCGAGTTAATTTGTGTAATTAATGTTGTTTTTTATTATAAGTATATCCACATACCGTGTAAATGTTATTTATTTATTATTTGTTTATCTAATAATGTTGGTATTTCTTATAAAACTATCATATTATATCAATTTTTCTTTTTAGTATTGGTTTCAAAATGTATTTCATGTAAGGTCAGAAATAGAGCATAAAAGTTGTAATTGTTGTGACCAGTCATTATTCAATAAAGAGGAAACGGCTTTAAATAGCCTACAAGGAAACGGAAGAGAAAAATTAGGAAGCTAAATCCAAACTAATCAAGAAAGATTCAAAGGTGACTAGAGTCCTATCTTGTAGCATAGACCAAGTCTTTGCATACTTTATTCAACGTTACGAACAACTTCCTCCCCTTAAACCGGAAATGCTAAACAAACATCTAGTTTAATTCTCTTGTGCTTGAACCGCAAGTAGACCTCACAACTTAACAAATGTCTCGAGCTTTACTGGCTTTGTCATGATGTCTGCGATGTTCTTAGTCGGACAAAACACTAGTTTCACCACTTCTTGATTCGTAAGATCACGGATATAGTAATATATCATGTCAATGTGTTTGGTCCTCCTATGCATTACCAGGTTCTTAGAAAGTTTAATAGACGAACTATTATCACAAACAATCTTAATGCAACCATCTTTGCTTAAAGCTCATTTGTTCCAAAAGTCCCTTTAGCCACACAGAGTGACATGCGCATGAAGTTGTAGTCACGTATTCCGCTTCAGCGAATGATAAAGTGACAATTTCTTGCTTCCTTGAACTCCAACGTATTGTTGTTTCGCTTAGTAGAATACATATCCCGAAGTGCTCCTTGTATCTTCAGTATCTCTTGCATAGTCACTATCTGTATATGCCTTTAGCTTTGCATTAGAATTTTTTTTGTAAAAGAGACCAAGGTCCAATGTCCCCTTCAAATACCTTAGTGCTCTTTTTGATGCTTGCATATGATCGTCTCTTGGTTTGGCTATAAAACTGGATATTAGACAGACTACGTACATCATGTCGGGTCGGGTTGCTATCAAATACATTAGACTGCCTACTAACCTGCTTATACCGAGTGGCATCTACTTCTTTTCCTGCTCCTTCCTTGGTAAGTATAATTCCATTCTAAACCTTTACAAGACTTCATTGGCATATTTCTTTTGACATATGTGGATTCCCTTGGGGATTTGATGTACTTCAACACCGAGAAAGAACCTCATCCTCCCAAGATCAATTATCTCAAATTCTTTCTTCATCGATCTTCTAAAGTCCTCATATAACACGACATCATTTGCAACATAAATTAAATCATCATCATACATGCTTACCATAATGAGCTTTTCTCTAACTCTCTTGATGAACAAAGTGTGATCATAATTGTTTCTTTCAAACCCTACTTTTCTGAAATAGCCTTCAATTCGATTGAACCAGGCTCTAGGAGCTTGTTTCAGCCCATACAGAGCTTTGTTGAGACGATACACTTTGTCTTCCTTGCCTTTCTTGACGAAGGTTGATCCACGTACACAATTTCTTTCAGTTCTCCATACAAGAAGGCGCTCTTTACGTCTAATTGATACACGTTTTAAGCATTTTGTGTCGTTAGTGCGAGCAATGTTCGAATAGTATCCCATCTAGCTACTTGCGCAAAAACTTCGTTGTAGTCTATTCCATCCTTGTAGGAGTATCCTTTCACTACTAGCCGTGCCTTGTATTTATTAACCAATCCATCTTCATCTAACTTAGTCTTGAAGACCCATTTAACCCATATCTTATTTTCTCGGTATAGCTACAAGCTCCCACGTTTTAATTTTTCAATAACATGTAGTTCACTCTTCATTGCCGCCATCAAATTTTCTTCTTTAGCTGCTTCTTGAAAACATGTAGGATCATCGGGGGAACTAAATAGTGCCATGCTTGCCTCATTGAAAAGTGCCAAACCTGCCTCATTTTCTTCTTCTGGAAAACCTTCTCCACTTTCATAGTCGTTCATCCAAGTGGGTACTCTTCTGTTTCTTCCTGATGGTGCTAGTGCTGTTGGTTCAAAAGAGTTACTAGCACTTGTTTCTTCTTCATCTATAAGCTCATCTTCAGTGACACTTTCTTCATTATTAGCTTCCTTTACTTTATGTTCCCTTTATGTTGTTGTTTCTTCTTCACCCCATTCTAGTGTATTGAATTTGGGATCTATTTCACCTACACCCCAATATCACTTTTGTTCTTCTTCGAATATGACATCCCGGCTAATGATGATTTTCTTCATTGTTGGATCATAAAGTCGATAGGCCTTAGATTCCGTACTTATCCCAAGTAGGCTCCGGTTGTCGAGTTTTGTCCTCAGTTGTTTTGGGACATGAACATGAGCGATACAACCAAACACTCAAAAGTAATCAACATTAGGTTTAGTCCCACTGCAGCTCTCTTCTGGTACCATATCACTCACTGCACTTGTGAAGCTCTTGTTTAGTACATGACACGCCTATTTTGCTGCCTCAGGCCAAAAGCGCTTTAGCATTCCCTTCATTATGGTACAATTGCTTCTTTCAGCTACTCCGTTTTGCTGTAGGGTGTAGGCCGTGGTCAATTGCCTTTTAATTCCTTGTTCTTCACAAAATTTCATGAAAGAGTTTGTAGTGAATTCTCCTCCCCTGTTTGTTTTTAAACAACATATGGATCCACAGGATTTTTGAAAATTTTGAACATGTCAAAAGTTTCATCTTTTTCTGACAGAAGGTAGACCCACATCTTGTGGGTAAGGTCATCAACAAACACAAATGTATATAGTTTTACACTATGAGAAGTAGGACGTATGACATCTCATAAATTAGTATGGATCAGTTGAAGTTTCTCTGATGTTCCCATATGGCTTTTATTTGGTATGATCTCGCGGTGTTACTTAACAATATTATATACTGTGCATACCTTTGGTTCTCCTTTCAATTGAGGTAGCCCATTCACCATTTGTTTATCTTGCATGGTTTCAATGCCTTGGTTATGTAAGTGCCCATACCGTATGTGCCAGAGAATTACAACTTCTGCTTCATTTACTTTCAAACATTCAATCGAGAGAGGTTTCATGATTGCCAGCACCATAAACATCCGATCTGCAGTTATTGTAGAGTTTATGATTAAGCCCCGTTGGGGATGATATATTTTGCAAGCACCGCCTTTAAACAGAACTGTTAAACCCTATTCTTGTAGCTGACCAACACTGAACATGTTATTGGTTAACTGCGGAAAGCAGAACACACTAGTTTTTGTTTGAGTTATGCCTTTAATTTCAAGTCTGATGTTTCCTTTTCCCATAACAACCAATTTCAAGTCATTTCTCAATTTCACCGTACTTCTATAGTTCTTATCACTTTCAATGAAACCACTCCATGTTGCCTGTCATATGGTTTGAACACTCGGAGTCAATAAGCCATACTCCCTTATTTCGAGGTTCATCGATCGCTTCATATGCCATCAAGAGTAGTTCTTCATTTTCGTTGAACTCGACATAGTTTGCTCCTTTTTCTGCATAGGGACACTCAAACTGGTAATGCCCTAGCTTGTGATACCCATAACATTCAACAATGGCTCGGTTTTGGTATGGTCAGTTCCTTCCTCTCCCTCTTCCTCTACCTGTTGTATTACCGTAGTTTCCTCTTTCTCTCCCATGTGGAAGGCTGTAATCATTCTCTACTTTTAGCACTTGCACCTCATTTCCCTTACGTTGTACTTTTTGCTCATGTACAAGTTAGGAACTCTGCAACTCATCAATCGTAAGTCGATCGATATCCTTCGACTCCTCAATTAAACATACAACAAAGTTGAAATTCTTTGTTAATGTTCGAATTTTTTTGACAATCTGGACGTCATCCAAATCCTCCCCATAATTTCTCATATCGTTTGCTGCAACTATTACCTTTCCAAAGTAGTCGATCACCAATTCTCCAATCTTAATCTCTAAGGTTTCGAACTCCCTTCAAAGCCTCTACAAGTGAGCATGCTTTATCCTAGCGTTTCCCTGGTATTTGACTTTCATCGACTCCCATAATTGCTTTGCGGTTTCCTTTTGGGTGATCTTTTTCAAAATGGAGTTATCAATGGCTTGAAACAACTAGTTTCTTGCTTTCGAGTCTCTGAACTTTGCCTCATCCAATGGTTTCCGTTGTGCTGCTGTTAGTTCGTCACCATCTCCATAGTTCTTTGTAACCCACTTCAATCACACCCCAGTATTCCTTTGACCGAAGAAGATTCTCCATAATCAAACTTTAGTGTCGCAATCCCCATAATATTTGGGCACACATGGGTTTGTGAAGTTGCTTGATTCTGCAGCTATTTCTTACATTGTCTTTTTTGCACACACACTCGTATTTTACTCCTTGAACTCTCATGTGTTTAGTCACTCAACAAAGCGCTCTGGTATTTGCTTTGATACCAAATGTAAGGTCGAAAATAGAACATAAAATATGTAATTACTGTGAGCTTTCAAATTGTGATCAGTCATTATTCAATAAAGAGGAAACAACTTTAAATAGCCTACAAGGAAACGGAAAACAGAAAAATTAGGAAGCTAAATCTAAAATAATCAAGAAAGATTTGAAGCTGACTGGATTCCTATTTTGTATCAAAGACTAAGTCTTTGCATACTTTATTCAATAGTACTAACATTTCATTAGTTCTTTACAAATTAATTGATATTACTAATAGTTATTGAAATGACATCATAGTGCATATGCTAAAAACGAATTACCACATCTCCAAATGATGGTAAAATTACATCATAGAACAAATGTTAGAGAAAGAATTATGACACATAGGTGGTGTACGTGATTTGGAAAGACAAGCATCTTCGCTACCTACACCTAATAGAGAATGAACTCAAACAGTTAAAAATGTAATTTTTGATATTAGGGCACCTTCTAGCATGTGTACCAAGATTGGAACCCTCAAAACACTTATATTTTGTTGAATACTCTTTTGTCTTTCCAGTATCAATGTTATGATGCTAACTTTGTAGATATTCCAACGAGGGGAATTTCTGGTCATTAAAGATCCTTTTGTAATCTTCAGACTGCTCTATCTTGCAATTAATCATTGATCAGTTGTGCTTTGACTACTACAAATGGATTGCTATGTGAACTAGTATCTCATAACATTAACGTTTATAATGTCCAAGAGTGTTTAAATAACAACCAAATTTGTGAAGAAAATAAAAAAATACAAGTTTACAGCCATTTGAGATTACGTTTGCGTAAACATTAAGATCAAGCTATGCAGTTAATAGCATGTTATAACAGACTATAGCGTTTAGTGACATGCAACTGCTATTTTAAAGCGTTTAGCGGTGGATTTTAACGTTGATGCTATTAGTGCCGAGAAACATTGCTATTGGCACGATTTTCCGCTTTTTGATACCGCTATAATGACGTTACAGCTGCTATTTTGACCTAATGATCATTTTTTGAAATTACTGAAAGAGAATGAGTTGTTAATTGTGAATGTGTGTTAATGTTATTGTTTTGTATATATTGCTTATTATGGGATATCATTATTATTATGGGATATCATTATAATTAACAAAAATTCAAGTGTTACTGATGAATATAAGAATATAGATACTGATCTATGTATTATAAAAAACCGCTATTTCAAATAGGTGCCGATGACCGCAATTTGATTTTGGACTACCACTACTACAGAAAGGTCAAAGGACTCGGCTAAAACACCTAATAGGATCCGGTTTTACATCCATGTTTGTTGTAGTCGAGGCATGTAAGGAAAAACATATAAAACCCGGTTGTCTATCGGGTCATATTAACATAAATAAATCCGGTTTCCTTTTAGGATTGGGGTCTTTTTTAACTAAGCAAAAACCCTTTTTAACAGCTATACTACCCGGTATTGTAATAAAAGCAACCGGGTCCTTTACCCTTTTTTAGATTTTAAGATATTACATTTGTATTACTATATCCGATTTTGTAATAAAAACAATCGGGTCCTTTAGCCTTTTCCATATTTTAAATAAATTAAAATTTGAATTACAAATTATACATGACTCCATACATCCAAATATTATTGAACTAAGAACAAAAAAATTTCAATATATCACACCATGAAAAAAACAGCAAAGATGTCATCAACTACTTGATTAACATTCAATATGAAATGTAATATTCTTAGTAACAAGTACTACTACCCATAATAATAAAAACATTCAACAATAATGGAAAACTAAAAACTAACTAGTTTACCAATAGTTAATCTCAGCAACCCCAAAAACTAAAACACTAACTAGTTAACCAATAGTCAATCTCAGCAACCCCATCCTTTGTCCTTGTGCCTCTTGATTCGTAATATCTAGACAATAAAAAAGAACCAAGGTTAGAAAATCATGTATAGATTAAAAAAGACCTAGGCTTAAACAAAAAGTTTAATGTTGTCAGGATAAATAACTAACCAAATATTTGTTTTTTGCCTAACCAAGTCTTTCATATAATTACTCAAAAATTGTGAGCCCACTTCACGACAATTGAAACCAAAATGGGTTCCGAAAAGGGGGTTTCATCATTCCAACGAGTAGAAGTCTATATGAAAACAACAAACTCAAAACTGTTATATAAATGAAAGAAAGTCTACTTGTCATGTAAACAAAATGAAAAAAATTATGTTTAAGAGCTTACTCTACTTTGGAATCCGTATTGTCCACTAATCACAAAATCTAGCATCCACTTCATCACATAGTATCCACACTCCCAATCTCCCAATTGTTGATTGCACTAAATTGTAATATCACAAATACATTAACCAAAAAAATATAACTACCGTATCTATTTGTTTGGAATAATAGTGACACGAATTACCTCGCCGAGTGTCCAACTAATTGGATTCGATATATCTTTCTCGTACCTTGCAAAAGCCCTGAGAAAATAAAAGGTTTGTTTTAAAAAACTATTAAACAATGACATTTTTAATAAATTTTTTACGTGTCCACATGTTTTTTTCAGCATGTAGTAAGTGTCCACAGACTTAAAAGTAGGACTCCTTAGTGAATCCAAAATGTAGCCGGTGCGATTACGAGGACAAATCACCAACAAGACCCAATGCTCACTTGTAATGTTCATAAGTTTTAGTATAGACAACAAATATGGAGAAGTTATAACAATAATCATAATGACATATTATACCTTTGCAAATATGGTGCAACAAAAAACTCTTTTCCTTGATAAATGCGCGTCGCTTCAACTAAGTAACTTATGACACTTTCCGGGTTTTGTGCATCATTATTTTGGTTTCTGCATAAAACTTAACAAATATATGAAACAATTATATTACATATAAATATAAACGGATGATAAGATACCTTGAAGCTTATTATGCTTTAACTTTTGTAGATGAAGAATATTCAAGCTGGAGATTGTTGATGTAGAAGACGAGTATGGATGATAAAACAGTAATGGCTGGAGATTGTTGATGTAGAAGACGAGGATGTATGATAAAACTGGAATGGTTGGAGATTGTTGATGTAGAAGACGAGTATGCATTATATAATTAGGAAAGTCCACCCATAAAATTATTTTATTAGGAGAGTTTGTTGAAGATAAGTAGAATGAAGTAGAGATGAGAACATAATTAGTTTTGTTGGAGATAAGTAGAATGAAAGAGATAAGAAAACAATCAATTGAAGTGGCTGGCTGTTTAGATTATTGTTTTAAAACCCGGTTACTCACTTCAAACTAGGTCTTATCATCATATCTTTAATAAGTCTCGGTTTTGTAGTTAATATGACCCGTTTTCTCTAAAACCGGGACTTAAAACATTGTTAAAAAACCCGGTTGCTTACTTAAAACCGAGTCATATGCCTCTATTTTGAATAAGTCTCATTTTCGTCTTTTAATATGACCCGTTTTTTTAAAACCAGGTCATATATAGCGGGTCCTATATACCTTTTTGTAGTAGTGTACAAAGTACAATAACTCCCTAAATATCAACTCCAATAAACGAATATTATAAAACGAGATTTTGTAAAACATGTATTATAGTTTGTATTGGCGACACCGTTCTTATGACGGTCACATAGTCCAAACAAGTGGTTTAATATGGGAAAGGCAATCTACGTTGAGGAATGCGTAACTCTCATTTTTAATATATCCTCTACCTACTTGGTGAGATGTCTTGTAAGTTTAGTTGAATAACACTGAAAAAGAAAAATTAGTCATACAAGTAAAGGAGTCACTTATGTACGTATGATTTGTATTTACCTTCCTCTTGCTGCCGTTTACAATATCACTCTTACCTTATGCTCTGAATTGATTCAACTAACATAATAATTGGGTATTTACGTGCATGTATGGTTAACACGTTCATGGCTCAGTAGCATTAGACGTCATTACATTGTAACGTACGCCAAAACAAGATGCCCTTGCCCACATTTCATATCCAATATTCTATAGTTTCTTAAATCTTTATTTTAATTAGCTCTGTTTAATGGAAATAAAAGGTACCTGAAAATTTAAACACTAAAAGATATCGGCCATAGCCCATAATGCTCAATTTATTCCTCTCTCCAGTCTCCTCTACTGTAGTCTTGTGTTGGTCATGGCCCATTGGACTTTTTCTTAACTTAAAACACATCCTATCCTAATAAATAAGTAATTCAAAGCCACATGTCATATCCTCATTGAATTTGCCACATGTCATTTTCTCATAATTTTAAATTTATTAAAAAAAACTAATTGGTTTGAAACGTTTCTAACTCCTTAATGATTGGTTTAATTATCATTCAATTTCAAAATTAATTGTTTTTCAATATCATATTATTTTTTAATGTGTAGAATGATTTGTGAGACAATAGAGAGACATTTGACGTCATAATATTTTGATGAACGATTCTAATCATAATAGTGAATTTGATTTTAGTACCAGTGATATTCTCATAATCAAGTATATTTATCAAAATACAAAGTCGTAATAGTAAAAATCAAAAGCAAAATGTCACGATACACAAACAAATTTCTTATGTAAAATTATTAATGTTTAGATATTCTTAATTAATAATTTTTTTGTATCATCCCGTGTAATACACGGGTATCACAACTAGTTTTATAAATAAAACGATTATTTCTTTGTCCAGTGGACATTCAAATCTAGTACTAAAGTAAATACGAACAATACACGTTTGAAACCTAAATCACACTTTCAAGAAATAAACCAAAATGAACGTGAAAAGGTACAAGAGTTTATTATGAAGTGAAAACGACTTCGCCTCTTACTTTTTTGCTCTTGGTGATTCGATGTTTTCAGATTCAGCACTACGCTTATTTGTATGGGGCAATTTCTTCGGATTTTTAAGAAAATTCATGAACCACATTGCAGAGTCTTTTGGGTACCTTGTGTACTTTCCATCTTTGTAATCTACATAAAATAGACCAAAACGAACAGAATATCCATCCCCCCACTCAAAATTATCCATCAATGACCATGCAAAGTAACCGACTACTTTAACGTGCTCTCTGCAAAAACGTAAGGAGGTTTAAATAAAAAGTTCATGTTTATGTGACGCATAATATATTATGTAGTATAACTTTACCTCATAGCTTGTAGGACACTATGAAGATGTGCATCGTAATAATCAATACGTTTCTTATCAACACAAGCTTCTTCAATTTTCAAATGATTATTAGCTTCATCAGGCCACCCTACACAAGTGATCAAATGGGCATTGTTGTTTTTACAATTGATTACGATGAAGTATACCACAAAGTTGAACATGAAAAAAAATGTTTACCATTTTCGGTTATGACAATAACTGGATTTCCATAAGTATTTTTTATATGCAACAACAATTTGTGAAGTCCAGGTGGATATGAATAAAGCCAGTAAACACCTCCCTACATTGATCAATACCATAAAATTACAAAACCAAAATATGATGGAATATTAAAACTAATCATGCATACCTTTTCACCTATATCCTTCTTATCAAGACCCTCTGTAAAACAAAACATAGTTAGACTTGTAGAGGATAATCATGAGTAATTAGTCATTTGTTGTATGTAGAACACATATTCCTTGCATTTTTTTAAAATACATTTAGTTTTAATAACATGAACACACCCGCTTGTATATGGACGTTGCTATCTCTCCTGCATGAACCCACGTCATCTGGCTTTCCAACGGTGGCATAATAAGAAGTGTAGTAGTTTAAGCCAAGAAAATCGAAGGAGCCCTTCAATAACTTGGCTTCATCTTCTGTGAATTCACGCAATCGACCACCAACATTTTTTATCATTGTGTCGGGATATTTTCCTGTAACTAACGGCTCCATAAACCTGTAAAATTTTTGTGATTATATTGTTACGTTATGACGGCAAACTAATCAATAATAACAACAATAATATGCAAGTCATGTAAGAGTGAACAAGGGGAGTTATGACGTAGCTAGACAACAAGACTGAAAGTAAATAGGGGCAATAGTAAGAAAAATCACGCAACCTACAATGAAGAAATAAACAATAGTGTCCTACTAATTAAGAAAAAACTGATACAAACAATAAAACTGAAAACAAAAATGAAAATGACCTATAAGGGTAAGAAAGTATCAGAATTGTTCAAAAAATACCATTGAAGTTTTTTGTGTACACATATTACCAACAAATTATAGCCGTCGTACACGTATGACCATTAAAGTTTATCATTTGTTTAAAAAATATCATTGGCTGGTAAGGTATACTTCTGGTAACGTCAATAGTATTTTTTGAACAAGTGATAAACTTTAATGATCATAAGTGTACAACGGCTATAGTTTGTTGGTAATATGTGTACAAAAAAAGTTCAGTGATATTTTTTGAATAATTCTGATATTTCGTTACCTTTATAAGTCATTTCCCTAAATCAAAAAAGCAAAGAGGGGCAAAGGTAAGCAAACAAATGTTGTGGTAATATACAAATGTTGGAAAATGAATGTGTGTATATACATATATATATATACATATATACATACATAAATACATACACACATACTGACACACATATATGTGTGTATACATGGACTCACCATCCGAAATGGAAGTCAATCGCTCTTATGGCTGCATCCTTATCTTCTTTTTTCCGCGGATTAAGTGGCTCGAAATACATCGAGTCCAATGTAATGCCGATTTGACCCCCTTGGCTTTCCTAAAGATTTGAGTCTTAGTAGATAAACATATTGTAAAATGTATATATTTCGTGGCTCATTTATGTGAATACATGCATCATTGGCATGCAAGCCACGTAATAAAACAAATATAGACAACCAAAAATAATAACCAATATGAACGATGGATTACTTGAAATATTTTTCGGTATAGATCCACCACAGTAGCATGACAAAGGAGTAAGTTATGGGCTACAATATATGGCTCAGTGGTAGGATTCTCATTTCGGCCCGGTGCAACTCCACCAAAATCATAACCATACTCACAATGATTAGCTGGTTCGTTCAATGTGATCCAATTCACAACCCGATCACCAAACTCCCAAAAGCAAAATTCCGCATAAGCCTTAAAATCATTTCTGATATTTAATTATAGACGAAGTTAGCCACATTATATGTTTTTCTTTTGATATAGAAAAATCAAAGAGTTTTAATTGAATTTTGTTTTACTTACATAATCCTTTCATCTAAGAAACCCCCGTATTCTTCTTGAAGGCAATTGGGAGTGTCAAAATGCCACAGAGTCACATATGGCTCAATTTGATTGCTTTTGAGCTCATTTATTAAGTTATTGTAGTAGTCAACACCTTCTTTATTGACGCCCCTGTTTGGTCTTCCACCTAAAAATTGAACAACAGTTTAGAGCATTAAATACAATGCATATGACTATATGAGTAATGCTTTATTAGTCTTTTTCTCGTAAATCACCTGGGAATATTCTACTCCACGAAATTGAAAATCTATAGGCATTGAAACCCGTTTTCTTCAACAGTTGCACATCTTCCTGTTTATAAATATAAATTAGAACACGGTCTAGAATAATAAATTCTAATTTAAGAGTATACCAAAGTCAAGGAGAAGTACCTTCATTTTGAAATAAGAATTAACACCATTGTTTCCATTATCACCGTTAATGATGGCAGCTTCAATATAATTGAAAACAAATTTTTATGAAGGTAAATGGAAGTTCATGGATAAAATAAGCATGGTCATTGTATTCACAAAGAAATAAGATGAGAAGTACATGGACGATCGACACAGAAAGTATCCCAAATACATGGACCTCTACCACCTTCACTTGCAGCACCTTCAACCTATGTCAAACCAAAATATATTAATAATCTTGTAGATAACTTGTTGTCTTTTATTTTTTATACCTAATATTTTAATATTTGACATTCTAATTTCTTTGACGTAAATCCTAAAGATAATATATGTATAACACACACACTTAATCAAACAAACTCTTTGATTAATAACTGGAATATAACTCAAAACCAGTTACAGTTTATACAATGTATCGTATTGTTGTGTTTTCTGTGAATTACCTAGATGCAATATATAGGCTACTAAAGAATATTGTGCACATTCTTAAGTATGATTACATACACTAAATTCACAGCTTGAATCTAGCTTTAGTGTTTAGATTGGATCTTAAACACGTGCTAGCTATTGTTGTCCCCTCTCTTTTGAGCTGGAGATTCCAACAATCACCCCCGAATCTCTAAGTCCTTCTAGAGACGTCTTCGTTCCCGATCAAGTTCCGCATTTCTTTGAACTTGGTTCGAGCCAATGGTTTTGTGAGAATGTCTGCCTTTTGTTCTACACCAGGAATGTACTCTACCTCCACTTGCTTGTTTTCAACACAATTGCGAATAAAGTGAAACCTCGTGTGAATATGTTTGCTCCTACCATGAAACACTGGATTCTTCGTTAGTTCGATAGCCGACTTGTTATCAACTCTTAGAACCACCTTCTCTTGTGCTTTGTTCATGATTTCCCCTAGCAAGTCTTGAAGCCATATTGCTTGACATGCAGCTGCGGTGGCTGCCATGAACTCTGCCTCGCAAGATGACAAAGCAACGGTATCTTGTTTTTGCGAACACCACGTTATCGGTGATGACCCATAGTAGAAAATGTGACCAGTTGTGCTTCTTCCGTCATCTGGATCAACATTGTGACTACTATCACTGTAACCAATAAGTCGTTTTTGTCCCATCCTCTCGTACTTGATTCCGTATCCTGTTGTTCCACGTAAGTACCTTAGAATGTGTTTGATTGCATTGCCATGTGATTCCCTTGGATTTTGCATGTATCGGCTGATAACTCCAACTGCGTATGCCATATCGGGTCTTGTTTGCAAGAGATATCTAAGGCATCCTACCACCTTTCGATATTGTGTCGGGTCGATTTCGGGTTCATCTTCGGCTTTAGACAATTTTGTTCCTGGGTCCATCGGAATGTGGGTCGGATTGCAATCATGTAAACCGGCTTCCTTCAGAATGCGTCGAGCGTATGCTTCTTGATTTATTGTAATCCCTGTTTCTTCTTGTTTAACTTCTATGCCAAGATAGTAAGTTAATCTTCCAAGATCTGACATCTCAAAGTTCTTGGACATCTCAGATTTGAACCTTTTGATCATGTTCAAATTTGTACCTGTAACAAATAAATCATCAACATAAATTGCTAAAATTAGCAAGTTAGTTCCTTCGTTTTTTCGATACACAGATGGTTCTTTCATGCATTTATGAAATTTCATGTTCTTCAAGATACCGTCAAGCTTCGTGTTCCATGCTCGAGGTGCTTGTCTCAAACCATATAGTGCTTTTGTAAGGTGATACACTTTATGCTCGTTGCCTCTCTTTATATATCCTTCCGGTTGTAACACATAAACGGTTTCTTTCAACTCTCCGTGTAAGAATGCCGTTTTGACATCCAAGTGGTGAAGCTCCCATCCATTTGTAGCGGCTAGAGCAATGAGAAACCTGATGGTTTCAATTCGAGCTACCGGAGCAAATACTTCTTGGAAATCAATGCCAGGTTGCTGTACGTAGCCTTTAGCAACCAATCTTGCCTTGTGTTTGTTAATAGTGCCATCTGCATTCTTCTTCAGTTTAAACACCCATTTGAGCCCAATTGGCTTCACCCCCATATGCTTGTTTACAAGAGACCAAGTGTTGTTCTTGTTGATTGAATTGATCTCCGTATTCATGGCTTTGACCCATTCTGGTTCCTTCTTCGCCTCTTCAACTGATACTGGTTCGTCATTAGTTGTTAGGAGAAGTTCTTCCAAGTTATTAAGATTAAGCACATAATCTTGAAGTCGAGTTGGAAGATTCCTTTGTCTCGTAGACCTTCGGTGTTGGGCATTATTGTTGTTGACCGGACTTGGTTGCTCATCATCTTGAACCTGCACTCCGTCTTCAATTTCGTGGTCTGATTCAATCGGTTCGGATTAATCATTGTTTACTTCGTTTCCTTGGTTGTTCGTCTCGGCCTCCGGATAGTCCCATGGAACTATGAAAGACCCTGATTCTTCATTGTCGGTGCTCACTTCTTTGGCCCAATCCCACCATTTGGTATCGTTAAAAATAACGTCTCGACTAACAATTATTTTTTGAGTAGCCGGGTTAAAGAGCCGATAAGCTTTTGTACCCGGTTCAGAGCCCAGATGTACTAGTGGTCTTGATCTTGCATCCAACTTCTTGAGATTCACTGGTTCAACTTTTGCATATGCTAGACACCCAAAGATACGAACATTCTCTAGATTCGGTTTTCGTTCATACAACTTCTCGTAAGGAGTTGTATCACCAAGGACTCTTGTGTAGACACGGTTGATCAAATTTGTGGAGTGTTTTACCGCTTCTCCCCATAAGTTATTTGGAACAGGCATCGCCTTCATGATACTTCGTGTCATGTCCAAGAGCGTTCGGTTTCTTCGTTCCACAATACCGTTTTGTTGTGGTGAATATGGGGCGGTAAGATGGCGTTTAATTCCATTTGTATCACAAAAAGAATTAAACTCGACCGAAGTAAACTCACCTCCTCGATCACTTCGAAACACCTTCAAAGACTTTCCGAGCTCCTTCTCCGCCAAAGCTTTGAATTTCTTGAAGTGTAAAAATGCCTCGCTTTTCTCTTTTAAGAGAAAAATCCACATGTACCTGGAAAAATCATCAATTAATGTGAAAATGTACCGATTTTGACCTATCGTTGACGGTGTTATCGGACCGCATAAATCACCGTGAACGAGCTCCAAAGGTTCTGTCGCTTTGTACGTCGTCATTATTGGAAAAGATTTTCTTGTTTGTTTGCCCACCAAACAAGATTCACATAATTGATTGTCAATATCTAGGTGTGGTAACCCTTTGACTAGACCTTTCTTAGACATCTTTTTCAATGACTCGAAATTGATGTGCCCAAGTCTTGCGTGCCAGCGCCATGTGTCTTCACTTAGTCTTGAATGAAGGCAATTCGGTTCTCCAATAATTAACTTTATTTTATAAAGTCGGTTTGGGGATCTTTGTACCTTCATTAATAAGCAATTATAGACATCGTGCATTGTCAAATAATTACCTTTCATCCGAATATCGCATCCGGCTTCAGTTGCTTGTCCGAGACTGAAAATATTATTTTTCAGATCGGGAATGAAATAAATCTCTGTTATCAATCGTTGTTGGCCTGATTTTCCTTGGAAAATTACCGAGCCTTTTCCTTTGATCGCGACACTCGAATTATCGCCAAATTTTACTTTGTCGGTTATTCCTTCGTCGAGTTCGGAGAAAAATGAGCGATTTCCCGTCATGTGATTACTTGCTCCGTTATCCAAATACCACACATCATTGTCTTGTGAATTGTATTTAGATGGTATTACCTTCTCTTCGTTCAAAAATACGGTCTCGTGAAAAAATACGGTTTCGTCGGTATCGTCTTGTTCGGCGAAATGCATTTCTTGAAATTTTTGGATTCGGTCCGGACATTTGGATGCGTAATGCCCCGATTTATCACAACGATAACAAATAATTTTTGACAGATCTTTTTTCGGGTTACGGTTCGAGTCCGAATTAAAATTGGGCTTGTTTTTGGGCTTGTTGCAATTTTGGGCCGAACTGGGCCGGTTTCCTCTTGGGCCTGACCCACTGGGTCCTGCTGACCCGGATCCACCTCCAGACCCACCTGAACCGTTCCGATTAAAAGTCCCCGATTCGGAGCCATAAGCAAAACCCTTCCCTCTATTCGATTTTGTCGAAGTCGTCTTCCCCGACGACGAACCAGAACCACCGCCTCCGTCGCTTCTCCATCCGCAACCGCCACTCGATCTTGCCATCAACGCCTTTTGTTGCCCGTCTCCACCCTCATCTCCTCTGATTCTTTCCTCGTAGGCTTTCAGACGCCCTACGATATCTTCGAAAGGCACCGTCTTCAGGTCGAGCACTTGCTCGAGGGAGGCGACGATATGTATGAATCGATGAGGCACCACCGTCAACAGTTTTTTTTTACAAGCTTCGATTCTCCGATGGGTTCTCCCAGTGACGCCGATTTTGAAGCGATACCGGCGAGCTTTCCGGCGAAGGTATCTATAGTCTCTGTCTCCTGCATTTTCAGTCGGTCTAGATCGGCAGTTAGTGTTTGTAGTCGGGCCTCTTTCACTCTGTCGGCTCCGACATGTCGAGTTCTGATTGACTCCCAGAGGACCTTTGCACTTTCGACATCCCCTATCTGCATTATCAAGCTCTCAGGGATTGCTTGATATAGCAATCCCATGGCAAGGTAATTCCTCTCTTCATCTTTTTCTCCTGGATCAATTACTGACCAGCTTCTATGAATTCGTAGGACAACTTTCATACGGAGGGACCAAACCGTGTAATTGGTTTGGGTTAGCATCGGGCAAGCCACCGATGTGGCTCCAATTTCTTTGGTTCTGACCGGAGGAGTAGCAGCACCGACACCTCCAGCATCTTCAACATCCGACATCTTCTTGGATTAACAGGTATAAGGCTCTGATACCAATTAAAGATAATATATGTATAACACACACACTTAATCAAACAAACTCTTTGATTAATAACTGGAATATAACTCAAAACCAGTTACAGTTTATACAATGTATCGTATTGGTGTGTTTTCTGTGAATTACCTAGATGCAATATATAGGCTACTAAAGAATATTGTGCACATTCTTAAGTATGATTACATACACTAAATTCACAGCTTGAATCTAGCTTTAGTGTTTAGATTGGATCTTAAACACGTGCTAGCTATTGTTGTCCCCTCTCTTTTGAGCTGGAGATTCCAACAAATCCTACTTCTAAACATCACATAATACAAAACTGAACAGTACATAAAATAAAAAGTGCATCGATTGAAATGTGTTTGTGCATATGTGAACATATACTTATTTTCTATCGAGTCCTACGTGTTAACGGTAAAATGTCCACCTTAATATTAATTAAGATACTGTTTCTAGTAAAAATTTAATCATACAAATATAGATATCAAAATCTGAAAGTAAATAAAAACTTTCACCGGTAATTCTCATAAGCAACTTAAAGTAAAAATTAAAAAATGCCGACCAAATTTTCTCACAAATTAATCGTCCACTCAACATTATTTACGAATAATAAAACACGCTTATCTTTCATGTTTTTTGAAACAATATGTACCTTTTGAATAATTAAATTCCATCCAAAATTTAGGTGAACTTATAGAATAACGTCACATGCGTCATCTACAATCTAAACATCTGATAATTTTTTTAAAAATTTTGGTAATTTTTAAAAAATATGTCATTAGGATATGAAGATATACCTGATAAGCAGCAGTGGCAGCACCCCATACAAAATTATATCTTATCTTGGTGAATTCGGCCCTACTAGTGTAACTGGTGAATGGGACGATTTCACACCCCTTCTTTAGATTTGCCATATTATTTGGATCAGATTTTCAATTTTTGTTCAGTGAAGAGAGCTATGGCCGGGTTTGCTATCGTATTTATAGACAAAGTGATACATCCCGACAAATTTCTAATAATTGCTTTATGTAAGTGTTTTAATATAAAAAGTGAAACACCCTATCAATATTTTATTATTAATTCTTTGTTTTAAATTGCATGTTTTAAATGACCTTTCTTAAAAGTGAATCACGTTTTGTTCCAAGAGGGCCCGTCCCGCCTCAAAGGCTCAAATGGCCTAATCATATCAACACCATATCACTGCCCATGGATAACGTTTTATGTTCAAATAACTTAAAGGATATAATTTTAGAGTGAGATATAGCTCCATGCATTATTAATTTAATATAGGCTCTATAGTTTACGAAACATCAAAATGACCTCAACTTGTCAAAGAACATAATTTTGACAGACAATAGCCAGTCTAGACGGTTTTCAGGTACTACTTTGGTGGGTTAATAACTTGATATTGTGAAAAAATATGCTTATGTACACATTTGGTCACTTTTCTAATACACAGTTTACTATTAACGTGACATGTTCAGTTCAAAAAATACCATAAAGTGATATGTTATGTTTGAAACCCACATTTTTTACTTTATAACTTTTGGTCATTGAAAGTATATGATTTGCCACCGACCGTAACGACTTCCCCATTATTTCGAGGTTATGGCGGAGGGGGGATCACATTTGGCGATCGAGCTAAGTGACCCATTTCGAAGCACGTCGCATCCAATTTCTAGCCAACCATTTTGTGTCTTTGCGGGATTTGAAATAAAGGTCACATTTGGTAACTGATAGTAACTCATATATAATAGTGATTAGGATCGAAAAAATGTTCTTACGAGTCCTTTACTACATTTGTCTTGAAAATTAGACCATTTGACTCTTTATTGTCAAATAAGTATTATTTGCTACATAACAATATCTAACTATTGAAAGTTTAATAATTACATCAATCTCTTAAGAAAAAGTATAGTGGAAAAATGTTGAAGCTAGAAACACAAAAGGAGTTAGACAAATTTGTTTAAAAGTTCACTAGGTTTGAAGATTGAAATCAGAATTTTAATCATCAAACGATTGTACATTTTTGACGACTCGAAGAACAAAATATTGTGAAATACAACGACGAATTAAATCAAATTACAGAAAAAGATTTGGTCAATGAACAATCAAAGTAATTGTGGTGTCCCGTTTTTCCTATATTCTCCCACTTTTGATTGATTTATTCATGCAAGAAAGTTCAATCAACTTGAATATAACTTATGGTTTTAATTAACGAAAAGTTGCCAAAGGGTTGATGGCAAGAATGCTCATCAACGTGAAGAATAAATCACCTTGGGTTTTCTTGATTTTCTATCTTTAATATTATTAATATTTATTCTATACTTTTGATTTGGAAAATAATATAGCAACGGGTTTATAAAATAGTGATATATTAATCTTTTCTCTTTTTCATATCATCTGCTTTTCTATATGTTAATATATCGTATAGATTTATTTTCATGGGCCAATTGTGTAAAAAATAATGTTTTTAACAAAACATATCATTTAATGATGTTTTTAAATATAATAGTCAGTATCATTTTAATATTGTTTTTAAATATAATAACCATTTTAATGGTAAATAATATATAAAAAATTAAAATAATCAAATATGTATATAGAGCATAATTTCTTATCCTATCGAGCCAATAACCCACCGAAAGAGTCGTTAGAAACCGGCTAGGCTAACTATTGCCGATTAAAATGCTGTTTATTGATCAGTTGATATCACTTTAATGGGAATCGTGTAAAAAAAATGACCAAATATGTACATAGAATAGTTTCTCACCCTATTAAGTCATTAACCCAATATTTAATGTGCTTGAGTGGATTATTTTTTATGACTAATAACCACATATAAATCGTTTATATATTTTATTGTAACTTATTATTCTATATATTAAATTGCGTGGATTTGGTCCGTGTTGTATGAAGTCATGTTCAACTTCTTTTTTTTTTTTTTCCGGTTGTCACGCCTGTTTTTGTTTCTTTTTTTTAAGTGGGTCGGTTTGCCCCCTTGATTTAATGGAAGACACCTGTTGCAAACCGCTTACTTTTTTGCCCTGTGTGTAGGTGTCGTCTTCCTTTCTTGCCGCTTGCTTTGCTTCCGTTTCCCTGAGTCGAATTACCGTCTTCTCATTAGTTCCTGCAAAACCCAGATGGAGAGGAAGACGGGTTGGTTTCTTCTTTATCCCCATTCTTAATCGAACGACGCCAAATCTTCACCCGAGTTCGGTTTCAGTGTGTTGTAGATTTCCGGCGGCGGTTTGCATCGCACAAACCCACGTTTTTTGGTTGTGTTTCTTGCTGGACTACTGTGGTGAAAACCCGTCGGACAAGTGTCTTTGTTCTCCTCCGGATTCATTTTCAGGTGCTGGATCCTCAATGGCAGTAATCCTTCACTCCGACGCCAATTTGGAGTTCAATAACATCCACAAAAAAAACTAGATTATGGAACGCCCTCCACTGTCTCCCTTGGTCACCGGCGGTTCGTCTCGCACGATCGCACCACCACTCCGACAGTGACGTTCGTTCGTTGTCATCACACCTACACGATCCGAAGGGTCTTTTTTCAGATTTTGGATCTCATCTCGGGACTTTCCCACCGCCTCACGCCTCCTCCTTACTCATATTTACTCCGCAGATTCGAGCCGTAACACTACCCCCACCACCACCTCCGATCAACCTCCATCGATCTCATGGCCCTCCTCTTGTCGCACCTACTTTTCCGTCGTTTACTCACCGGTTGCATTATTCGAGTTGATTTCTAAAGGTCTAGGATGCATCAATCCCGTCGATGCCCTGTGAAACATCCCGTTTGAAGAAGAGGCAGTTCCGATAGGGAGTAAGAACTATATAGTAATTTCGATTTTGTGTCTTCGTAACCGGAGTAATTGGATCTGATGACCAAAAGGAACATTTATCAGCTTTCACTCTTTTCCAAAAACAAAAAGAAGAAAAGCGAGGGCGTTGGACGATGACTTCCGACGATCTGAACAGAAAGGGTACGTTACCTTTATTCCCTATGTCTCGAACTCCTATCAGTAACTTTGATTTGGATATAAAGTGTTTGTTAAAACTTAAACGAAAGACGCTGTTTTCCTGTTCTTTTTCCTACTATTTCCTGCCTTCGTGAATCATGGTTAGAGTGCCCTTCCTAGAATTTGAAATATTGCGCACGTGATTAGCATATTCCGTGATTATGAGCTCAATAAGATTTATTTTGAATTAATTTCCTTCCTATTTTTGTAATTGGGAGTTTACGAATCCGTGACACATGAGGATAATATGGTACGCCTTCATCTATTTTTGTAATTCCAGAAACCGTGACGCATAAGGGTAATATGGTAAAATCAAGGTCACATTTTTCTGGAAGTAAACTGCATAAATTAGCAAAATCAACTATGGATGTATCAAGAGATCAAACATTTTCAGGATCAGAAGATCCAGGGGAATCTGCTGTTGATGATTTTTGTAGGTTTCAGGATAATTATACCTTATGATTTTATTTATTCAGATCAAGAGAGTTTTTCTTATATCATAATGTGACAGATATTTTGCAAAAGAAGGATGCCAAAGGCATCATTAATAAGGGATTTATGAAGATGATTGGTCTAAAGAAGTCAATGAAGCATTCCAGAGTGGAAACCTCAGAAGTTAACGGTGACAAGCATAAGAAAATAAAAGCAACTCATTTTACAAAAATCAATAGGAAAACATTATATATATATATATATATATATATATATATATATATATATATATATATATATATATATATATATATATATATATATATATATATATATATTAATAAGGATCATCTTTTTACAATTTCAGATGCTCTTTCCGTATGAAGAATTTTTGAAGTACTTCCAGTACCAAGATTTTGACTTCTCACCAAGGGGCCTTGTAAATTGTGGAAATAGGTACACATACAAATATGAACTTTACTCTTAAAGCTAGGGATAGTTTGGTAATTTTACATTTATCCCAATAATCAAAGTAGCCAAATAATTGTGTTCTTTTTTGCAGCAGTTATGAAAACGATATGGTGCAGTGCTTGATGTCTACAAAGCCTTTGACTATCTATTTGCTCCATAGATAGCATTCAAGAACCTGTAATTAATTAATCATTAAATCTAATTTTTATCATTTTGAACCTCATTGAATTTTTGTTCTTTTCTTCAAATTAGGTTATGCAAAAAGTAGGTGCCTAATGTGTGAACTTGAGCACCATGTAATGATGTTACAAGAAAGTGGAGAGCCATTTTTTGTAAGCAATATTCTTTTGAATATGAGAGGTGTTAATTTTCAAATTGGGGATGGAAGTCAAGAAGATGCCCATGAATTTCTAAGGTTGGTCAACATTTTTACAAGATTACTCGATCCTTTTGAAGTTCAAATTTTGTATTATATATTTATTATGCTGATTTGTTGTGTTTTTCTTTTAGGGTTTTAATCAACTCGATGCAATCTATCTGTTTGGAGGGTTTGGGTGGGGAAGATGTAGTAGATCCTAAATTGCAAGAAACAACTTTTGTACAACATACTTTTGGGGGTCAACTTCGGTCAAAGGTAAATTCCTTTCAATTCTTCTTTAGGGTAATCAAGGGTTAAACACAAGAAATTGCAATGTACTTTCATTTATTTTTGTATTATAGCATCCTATTTTTATTTCTTTTGATTTTAGCATTAGACTTTCAGTTTTCTTATCAAAGCATTGTACTTTGAAAAGTCTACTCATTTATAGCATTGTACTTTCATGTGTTTTCTTTATAGGACATTACTTTGAAAAATACACCCGGTTATGGTAGTCAAAATTGCTTTGTATTTGGATTACATTGCTATAATTAGTTAGATGTTTTAAAGTACAATGTTTTTTTAAAAGAAATGAAAGCAGCATGCTATAATAAACAAATCACTAAAAATACATTGCTATTTCTTGCGCTTATCCAATTTCTATCATAATCAACAATTGGTGAATAAAAATGAATACTTTTGTGAAATCGGCAAAATATCTTTCTTTTTTAATAATTGAGATGAATACCAGGTCAAATGTATGAGGTGTCATCACGAATCAGATAGATATGAAAACATGATGGACCTTACCCTTGAGATATTTGGGTGGGTCGAGCCACTGGAAGGCGCACTAACTCAATTTACAAGTCCTGAAGATTTGGATGGAGAAAACATGTATAGATGTAGAAGGTTTGTTTATTTTTTATTTATTCCGGGCCCACATTTTTTTATAAAAATGTAAAAAAAACAGTCTAATAATATATTATTTCATTTTAAAGGTGTGCTACTAATGTTCGACCGCGAAAGCAATTGGCTATACACGAGGCTCCGAATATATTGACAATTGTATTGAAGAGATTTCAGGTATAAAAAGTAATATTATGGAATTTGAAACATGACATTGTAGGTTAACTATTCGTTAATCTGATTTTGGTTTGTGGATTATTGTTCAAAGCACAGTCTTTATCCACTGCAGTCCGTCGTACTCCCCAATTTTCCTCTCCGGTTGAGCCTGCTATCAGTCAAAGCCCTCGCAAAAGGTACGTGCCAAAAAACATCTATTTCACAAATAAATACCAAAAAATAATTATTTTTGATAGAAGAAAATGGTGAATTGTTTTCGGATTATGATGAGAGCCTTTGTGATGATCTCTCTGAGTCTGATGATAGTTGGTCCGATGGTAGTACACGGTTACGTTTTCGATTGTGTGTTTTTAACCAAAAATTTTGTTGACTTAAATTCCAGAAATCAACAAAGTATGTTGCTATTGTTGCATTTAATTTTTTCACCCGGTTTGAAAAATGCAGGTTTTCTCCCCCACCCGTGCTATGCACGGGTTGCACACTAGTTATATATTAAATATTGTAAGTATTTAATTTGTTTGTATTATATCTGGCACTAGATGTACTTATGAACTAAATGAGAGGATTTTAGAGGCCTCCATATACTTTTTCTCCATGCTCTTACTGTTGACTTTAAATTTTGATGACACTAGTGGAGGTTGATCTGGTATATGATTTTTAATTGGCGAAAAAAATCTTAAAGGGGCTTGGAAGCTTTCCTCTTCCTGTTTCTTGAGTTTTCTTTCATCTTATTATGTGGCATCGAGATTCCATATACTATAGGAATCAATAGAATGATGGTTGAAGGGAGGTCAATAGGCATAAATGATTTTTTTTTTTTGAAAAGGAGGAGACCAAACGGACCCCCTAGGCAAATTTATCACGAGAAAAAAACAAACAAAAAAGAAAACAGCTGTAAGACCCGTTCCGCCGAGTCGCGGCCCGAAGGAATCCGCGGCGCGGCTTTAGGAAGAATCTAGAATCGCGTAGGATTTGTACGCGCGGCGCGGTTCGAAAGAACCCGCGGCGCGGTGCGCCTCTAATGTGAAAACCCTAATTCGGATGTACACACCTATATAAAGGGTCCCAGCCCTAGGGTTCGTATTTTTGGAAGTTCTCTGGAGTGGAGTCGACTGGTTTCAGCAGAGGCTCTTCGTTTCTAAGGCTTTGAAGGTTTGAAAGAAGAGATACAACGTGGGGAAAGGCTTGTAGCCGATCAGGTGCATTCCTCTGTTTACCAGAAACAAGGTAAGAGGATCTACCTTCTGATATTTCATTTTATCCCGTCTTTATGGTGTTATCCCTTGATTAGTAGTCTTAGATGACTTGTAACACTTAGGGTTTGCACCAAGGACATGCATGGACTTGCATGTCCATAAGGAAGTGATCTTAGGATAGTTTCTGATCCCAGGAAGGGTATGGAGTGAAACCCTAGTCGATGACTGAACTGATTTAGGGCTTCTAAGACCTTGGATTAATACGAGTCCGCGCCACGGACAGGCTATGTCAGCGACGCGGGTTCGGCTAAGCCCCGTAACTATGTGGAGATAGCCGCGACGCAGAGGGTGAGAAGCCACGCCGCGGCGAGCGACTGTTTGACCCAAAAGCTTAGTTTTGACCAGTTTTGGTTACCTAACGTGGGGTCTGACCTTAGACAAGTCTATAGAAGTTTAGTCATTGCTTGACATGTTGTATATGTAGGATATAGGTGTGTGGACGAGCTAGTGGATATATTAAAGTATATCTGTGCGGTTTCGAATCAGGTGAGTATCCTCACCTTACTATATGATGTTGCATGTTAGGCATCTTGTGTGTTATTTACAGTTATATGATTTGCTCTATATCTGTGGTTATTTGTTGTTGGGCTCAGTACTGATGCGTGTCCCCTCGTAGCTGTTGTATGGCGAGTTGGACTATTGCCTTGTTCCATAGCTGTTGTATGATGGGCTGGGCCATAACCGGGAACCCATAGCTGTTGTATGATGGGTAGAACCTTTCCGTGTCCATAGCTGTTGTATGATGGACTCCCATAACTGTTGTATGGCGGGTAGGGTCGGGTCGTTCTCGAGGACGGGTTGTTTAATGTGTGGGCATGTATGGTAATTTGTGGACTCACTAAGCTTTAAGCTTACCCGTTGATTTTATAACATTTCAGGTATTTCAAATGACAAAGGGAAGGGCAAGGCGTGACGGCGGCGCATCGCATACAAGAGATTTATTTTAATGAACTATATTAGTATTTTCAAATGTTTCCGCTGTTGGTTTAAGTAATATGTTGAACAGTTTTACTTTTTGGAATAAATATTTTATTGGAACTTTGATAATAAATGAATTTTAGAAATTTTGAAATTGGGGCGTTACAACAGCCCAACAAAAGAACCACTTAGAGACAGGCTCCTAAGGGTTTAATTGGGGTATTCGATTAATTGGGATTAGAAATAGTATATGCGTTTGTTTCCTCCTTTTCAAAAAGAAAAAAAAATCCTTTATGCCTATTGAACTCCCTACAACCATCATTCTATTGATTCCTATAGTATATGGAATCTTGATGCCACATAATAAGATGAAAAAAAACTCAAGAAACAGGAAGAGGAAAACTTCGAAGCCCCTTCAAGATTTTTGTCGCCAATTAAAAATCATATACCAGATCAACCTCCACTAGTGTTGTCAAAATTGAAATTCAACAGTAAGAGCATGGAGAAAAAGTATATGGAGGCCTCTAAAACTCTCTCATTACTAGACAAAGATGCATAAAGGATTAGAAATAGTATATAGGGGTATTCGATTAATTGGGTTCACTTAGTCATCCCTTTGTTCATTATCATGACGACCTTTGTTCATGATCATATTGATACAAACAAATTATTGTGATCTCTCTGTATAGTATATTTTTCCTCGGATTTGGGGTGCAGAGAATTAGGGAAAGTTTTCTAATAATATGGAATAACGACTTACATGTCTGTGTCTAATTAGGAGAAAACGTTTGGTAATAAATTTGGCTTTGTTAGGTTCTTGAAAAGTCCAAATATCTAGGTGTTAGCGTAAAAAATGGGTAACATCAAGGTGGATTCCTTCCAGTGTTTATTTATCTAGAAAGATTTGATCATCATTCAATAAATAGAACAAATGTTTCTAATCATACAAAGCTGAAGAACAAAATTTACTATTCATAATAAAAGGGTGCAGGTAGCGGAAATCGGTCATATGTGACCATTGTTTAAAGAAAGGAAGAGACGAATGTATGAATATATCTAAGGTGGTATTGGATAGAGGGGTTATAAGAAGTTCTACCGATAATTTGAAAATAAATGGATGAAAAGTGCCTTCTGAATGGGCATATTAAGTCCTTACTAACATCTTAAATCTTATTTGATTTTTAGGGATGAAGGCTTTGGAGGTTTAAAAGTTGATATCATTATTTAATTATGGATTTTAACCGAGTTACCTTTAATTAAGCTATACAAGTCTTTTCAACATAGCATCAACATCTGCTAATGGTTTATAGGAATAATACCATGGTCAATTTGTCTGTTTAAAAAAATAGCGATTTGGTTGGATGTTGATGGAATACCTCCCATCTTTTAGTTATTGACTCATACACTTCTAGTAATCTTTCCACTATTAGCATATTTCTTAAGTTATACTACCTCGTTCGCCTTGCCTTTTTACCCGACCTTGTATTTCGTAGAGTGGTCGGAAATAATGTCGTAGTACTTGTGAATCACAAAGAATAGTAAGGAGTACTCCGAGATGGCTCTCAGTAATAATCTATGATGCCTAATTTAGGTTAAGGGGTCGATGTATTATGTAGATAGTATGGAAGAGTTGCATATAATGTTTATTGGATAAAGTATTTGGTGCATTGAACGTGTGATAATTACCATACAATACCCTATAACTGTCTAGTTCAACATATATTACTTTATTGGGTGAAATACTTGGTGCGTTGTACGTTAATAAGTTTTATATGAGATCTTCTTCCTTGGTTAAATATCGGGTAGATTGCATGTATCATATTTCCTAGTAATGATGTAATCGGTTCTGGAACCGAACCGGACCGGAACCAGAATAATCGGTAACCCAGTAAGCCAATCAAGAACTGGAACTGGACCGAACTCCCCTTATTCGGTTCTAACCGTTTGATTCTGATTCTGACTCGGTTTTTAGTCCAAACACTCGTTTATTATTCCGGAACTGGATCAGAACTGGAATAACCGGTAGCCGAATAAACAATAAATCGAGGACTGGAACCGGACCGAACTTTCCCTATCCAGTTCCGGTTCCAATTCGGTTTTTGGTCCAAAAGCTCACCCCTTGTGACGCCCCAACTAATATACACCATAATTGGTGTAACAATTTTTAAATCATCGTGAAGTGAAAGTTCCATTCTTTTAAACAACTTTTCTTTTAGTCATTAAGCCATCATTTAAAACTTTTGGTCCCAATAAAAACAATTGAGTTTAAAAATATATAAAAAAAAACTCATATAAAAAACAACCATAGTAAAGCAATATGACATCTCAAACCTAATGTCCCGTAATCATTCAACATTTCTACCGAAAATCCGACATAACCATTGGGCTAATTAAGTAAAGTCATACTAACCCGCTCAATAAAAAATAGCCTAATGACAATACAGACATAGCAAAACTTTATAGTACAACTACAAGGGTTAGTCTAAACGATAGACAAAATGTCTCTCAATTACATATCATAAGTATACTGCATTAAAGGATAACTATATCTTTTGATCATCTTGTCTATCTATAATCTACATAATAGCTTCTAGGTCCATCCCTTCTAATATAATGTCAATCATATCATATTGTTCCTGAGGTACATAACATTAAAACAAAAACACGTAAGACATAAATGCCTCGTGAGATACATGGGTTTTAGACCCAACAAGATAATAAGTTAAACCAATAATTTTAAAAGCATATTTCTCCATTTAAGTTTATGTAAACTGACATTTGAAACCACACTAAAAATTTATCCATAGAATCCTTTTGAAATCATATTGCAAATCATATCACCAATTTCTTCATTGTCAACAAAACATGTTATGAATCAATGAATTATTAATTCATCATAAAATCATAGACCAGTTGCTTTCATAATTAATTTTCATAACATCTTTAAATTACGGATGCCCTCGTATAACCTCCCCTTCCCGGATCGGAACATATCCATTCGTAAGTGTACTTGCATAGCTTACTCATCCCTTCATGGAACAGAACACATCCATCCATAATGGTGGGCTTGAGACAACTACTTCGCGACATGAGGTGCCATCCTAGTAGTGTCTATATGACCCCCTTCTCGTGGGCAAGGTCTTAGTCTTGAAAATAATATAATTACTTTAATATTTAATTTTCAAATTCAAATTTCATAATTCATATGATAGCAAATTGGTCTTAACTTCATATATCATTCTAAACATGTGAAACCATTTCAACTTTCAACATAATTCAATACTCATTAGTTTAAAATTTAGAAATTATTTGTCAAACAATTTAAAAATAAAACTTGTTGCTATGTACCCGGTAAAATTTCTCATGTACTCACCTTAGTAGCTAGGTATGTCAAGCTACACTAATCCACACAGTTCTTGGGTTTACTTTCTTCCAAATATCCTTCAACTTCTATTGATTTATTAAAAGGTTATAACATAATACAAAACTAAATACAAAATATTTCTTAAATCATACATGAACTCTTTCTAAACAAGATATAATTCCATTCTGAAGATTAAATGTGATTCTTAAATGATAATAGTCATTTTGGACACTTTTACCATTTTTGTCCCACTTTTGGCCAATTAAGATATTTTCATATTTTTACCAAGTTATTTTAGCAACATTCTTACTTTTACTTTTCTATAAGCTTACTTCAATGTTTAGATGTCAAAACATCTTTCATTTTACTCATTTACACCATTTAGGCAAATCTCAATCAATAAAGTTTCTAAAAATAGAAACATTACAAAATATGATATTTCTCGTTCCTTTGACATCAAAACTTCATTCTAATTCAATTCTACATTCTCCTTTACACTAATAATGCACAAACTAGAATTGTCCCATTATATATGAAAATATAAACTTCAATCCCAACACCGACATAAATGATAACATTTAAATCATATTTATAATTCACAATAACTTGTGTAATTACCATACTACATTCCCAGGATGGATTTAATGTTATCCTTTTATCACAATATGTAATTCCACTTCAAGTGTATTACTAGCAACACAATAACCGTCCTTTTTACTTTAACACATATTTACAACAAACTAGCATTCCTTTTTACATAAACATATCATGAATTATATTAGCATGCTTGTCGTCAAAGACTTTGTCCCATACTTGCAACTTTTACCAAGAAGTAATCTAACTAGCATAATTCGATTCATACATGCATACCAAACAACAATTCAATTATTGATTCTAAGGGTAATTTAGTTCTTGCCTTCTACCATTCATTTCCATTTTCTATTAAGCATTGAAATTGATAATTCTATTCCATTTCTTCCATATTTTCGTTAAAGACGTACTTGATAACAATTAAATATCTCTCATGTAACAAAAACATACCAATCTTACTTTATCATCTTCTTTAACCTCACAACATAAACATAATTCGTATTTCTATCATTTATCATCCTTTTCATATACAATGTGTAACATATCCCAAGTATCAATTCTTTTTCATCTCTTAAACCATATTACTAAAATTTCATCAAAACATGACTATTAAAGAACAATCAAACCTGTCCATATTCATGAACTTAATTGTTGACATGAACTCATCCTAATTCCAACATGCACCATAAAGACAATTTAACACAAGTTCATAACAATTGAACATCTAACATGCATCAATATTCTAACTTTCCAGATCACAAATCCAAACACACTTCAATAATTCATGTTCCTAATTTCTAGAAATTAGGGTTTAGAAAAATCAGATTTACCTTTCAATCAAATTTGTCAAGAACTTCAAAATTCTGAAATTACGATGACTCAAGCATGGAATCAAACAAGTAAAAACTCCTTGTATCCTCCCTTCACTGCCGCCGGTCATCAGAAAGCTTCAGCCGACGCCAATCGACGGAGTATCGTCGTCGTCTCCGTCCAACCACCGGCTACTGCCGCTGCTTCCTTCCTTGCTCCTTCCTGCTCGAAATTAGTGGATTGATCTGCTGCCTCTCTCTCTCTCTCTCTCTCTCTCTCTCTCTCTCTCTCTCTCTCTCTCTCGATTCCGTAAACACACACACAAGCGTGTGTTTGTGATTTCCCTTCCGTAATATTGAACATTGGAAGTGACCATGCTGCTTGTAATAAGACTTCATGTTTTGGTGATGCTGTAAAGCGAAGGAGAATAAGATATGAAGCTAATTCAACCAATGTGAAGCCTTTTGTCATTTGCAACATGTTGATTAACTGAAGCTTATGTGATGCGAAGAAGATAACATAGTGTGAGTCCCACAAGGTATAATTTTATGTCAGATAAATTTGGTTAGGTATTATGAGACATGTCCACCCATACCCCTTTGTCAGTATACTGATTGTATTATTTTATTAGGATAGAAGGTCTCTATTTGCCGTATAAATAACCAACTTTTATTCTATATAACGTATCCTATCCAGTGAAATATATATTTATCGTCTTCATAACACATATATTTTCTCTCATATTTATCTGTGATTACTTATCTGTTTACATTGTTTTATATTCTGTTCTTATATTCCACACTTAACTTCTCTTTTAAACCAAACCTGGTTTCAACACTCTCAACAACATAATAATAAAACATGGCTTTGACATCATCATATGAAGAAAATTGTGCCTATAATCTAGGTCTAATTCCATCTAGAATCTGTGGTATACAATATGACTGTCTACCAGGAGACCAATATTGATTACTAGAGCATTACTACCTATCATTTTGACAAGCTAAAATAAAAGGGTAATCTTAACGTTATATATATATATATATATATATATATATATATATATATATATATATATATATATATATATATATATATATATATATATATATATATATATATATATATATATATATATATATATATATATATATATATATTCAAATGAGAACCATTAAAAAAAATGAGAACCATGAGAACTAATCTTAGCACATCATTAAAAAAATGAACGAATCTGATTAAATTGATTAAAATCCCGTTTTTTTTTGTCTTTTTGGGTAAAAAAGGGCAAAATCGTCATTTTCACAGCCAAATGCATTTCAGCCATACATTCATTCACAGTTTAATACCCATTCATACACTGATTCACAGTTTAATACATTTACTTTTACACAATTTCACAATTTCTAACGATGATAGGAGGGAGCGACAGGGGAAGGGAGGAACTGGTGGTGGAGCTGCCATCAGTTGTGTTGGCGATGGTGGTGACGAGTTTAATGCACACATTCATAGTTTAATATAACAAAACATTCAAATTTTATACAAACATTCACAGTTTAATACGCATATTCACAGTTTAAAATACATATTCACAGTTTAATAGAAACATTTAAAGTATAGAAATTCATAGAGGCATTTCATCAAACACCTGGTGTGCAGTTTTGGATCTGATCTCATGTGGTGGTGTTGGAACATATTCGATGTGGTTGTGGTTTCTCACATCGACAGGAGAGGAAGGAGATGTTGGTGGTGTACCGGACGACGGTGGTGGTGTAAATCGACCGCCTGACCTCTTTTTCGCCGACTTTTTGCAACTCCTGTGGTAGATCTGAGGTTAAGTAGAACTGCTAGTTGTGATTCCTTGCCGGAACTCCTTTCATCTCGCCAGAACTCCTAGATATGGACGTGGAGAATGTAGATCTGGAGGTGGAGAATGTAGATCTGGAGGTAGAGATGGTAGATCTGGAGACGAAAATCCTAGATCTAAAGGTTGAAATTACAGATATGGTGTCGGAATGTGTAGTTCTAAACGCCGGAGTAGAGTTGCATGAAGAAGATGATGATAAATTAGGGAGGAGACGGTGGAGGAGACGATTTCACGATGGCGGCGACGGCGGCCGGTGGCGGAGGCGGCGACATGCGGCTGCGGCAAGCGGTGGTGGCACGTGGCACGTGGCGGCCGGTGGTAGCTGTAGTCTTGAGGTTTGAATGAGTGTTCTTGGAGATTTGAGAGAGTTTTTATCTAGATGATGTTTCAGATCTGATTTTACAATATAATGAATGTGTTTTTATGTTAAGACTCTCAAATGACTATCATGCCCGTGTTTGTTTTTTGGCCATTGATCAAAACTAAAAGAATTCAATGGCTAAGATTAGTTCTCATCAGTTCTCATTCTTTTAATGGTTCTCATTTGAACCTATTCCTATATATATATATATATATATATATATATATATATATATATATATATATATATATATATATATATATATATATATATATATATATATATATATATATAAACAAAATAACATAATCAAACAATTTTCTATTGAAAAATAAATCATTCGATGTTACTTGATCTTTGAGGAAACATATGAGGATTAGATAGAACATCAGCTATATTGATATTATATTAACCCTCTATTATTTGACTGGAAATACCTTATTGACTTCTATCATGATAAATGATCTAGGGTCATAATTAGTTCTAAAGGTTTTATGCTAAAACTATTTCTCATTTGAAACATATATATATATATATATATATATATATATATATATATATATATATATATATATATATATATATATATATATATATATATATATATATATATATATATATATGTGTATGTGCGCGCGCGCGTGTGTACGCTAGTGCTACCTTAACTTTTAAGACAACTATAGCATTCTAGTATCATTTTTAAGCTAAAGAAAGTATGCTTCTTTGATTTATTAAACAAAATAACAATTAAAACTTAACAGTTGCAGGATGAGTTAAATCATTAAATTTAATATTATTAAAGAGTTCCATTTTGAAGGTTCAATGTTATAATTGTGTATCCTTTGAAAACAACCACCCAATTACAACAATGTATTTTCGAATTACAATACTATAATAAGAAAATAAAGTAAAACAAAATGTAAAGTAAAAATAAAATGTATAACATTGTACTTTTATAGGTCCCCTAAATGAATTTTCATCTTTTTTTAACAAAATATAACTTAATGAAATGTGATTGTGATATCACGCTACTTTCATTTTTATGCCAAAATTCGCATGCTACTTTTAATTTTAAGCCAACAATGGCATGCTCAATTTTAAGCCAAAAATAGCAGGCTACTTATATTTGTAAGGCATGCTACTTTCAAGTTTAAAACAAGAATATCATGCTACTTCCATTTTTAAGTCAAAAGTAGCATGCTACTATCATATTTAAGCTAACAATAACATGTTACTATCATTGTAAGCAAAAATTGCATGCCACTTTCATTTATAATGCCAAAATTACTAGTAAAAATTTAGCAGTTTACCGAGCTATCTTTTTAAATTTAATCTTAATATAACATTGCACTTTGAAGGTAAAATGCTATCGTTGGGTGTTCTTTGATTACAACCATCAAATTATAACATTTCATTGCATTTTCGATGTACAATGCTATAGTAAAAAATAAATTAAAATAAAATTATACTTTCACAGGGAACCGTTAGTGTATTTTCATCTTTTTAACATAATATAACTTAATGGATTGTGATTGTAATCAGTACTTGAATAAAGGATCTTAAAAAACAATAAATGTTGTATCCGTTTTGATAGGATCAATACTAAAATTCATTCTTTTTTTATTCAGATCATGCAAAGTGGCACACTTGAATAAATGGTCTTTAAGTTATGATTTTTTAAACTATTTGTTACTTACAAGACTAGAAAATATCTTACTTTTTAACATTACTATTTTGCAAAATGACGTTTTCATTGTGCAAAAAATATTAGCAACGTGATACATGTTTTTTTAGTTTTCATATTTTTAAGTTTTTTTGTGGTCGGAACATCAAATAAACCAATATGACTACATGTAAATGACGTCACCCTAAAAGTAATGGTCAATTTTCAAAAATGACAAAAAATACGATCAGGTTTTTAAACGAGAACAACCAATTTGGTCTATTTTGTGATTATTCCTATATCAGTTGATGCCCCTATTATTATTGTGCATAACTATTTTAGTTGTTTAATTGAAACTCTTTAAATATAGTTTCAAGAAGTTTAATATATTTTGTGTTCAATTACTTATTGTTCAATATTCAGTGACAAGTGAGGTAAGATACATGGTGATTGCTTACATAATGATGATTACTCACGTGATCTTCAATGTCAGCGGGACTTGTGGTTAAGCATGGTGAAAGATTTATCTAAGGGGGATTTTCGTAATCTCTAAGGATTGAAAAATATGTCTATGTTGTCAGCAATAGTATTATTATAATACACACGTATCTAATCTAAGCATTAATATATTAATCTCATATATTAATTTGTTCGATCATTTTAAAAACCTACATGTTTCACGTGGCTTGCATAATTCTTTTTCGTTATGCATGTCATATGATTATGTCGATTGGGCCGGAGGGATAACACGCAAGATGGATACGTGGCCTCTTTATTTGTCTCCAATTGCTTTTTCACATTATTGAAAATAAAGACAAGATTATAGGAAGATTTTTCACATCATAGAAAATAAGGACAACATTATAGGAAGATTCTGGCGGGTTTCATACA
Organism: Cichorium intybus; assembly: GCA_023525715.1. NCBI lineage: Eukaryota > Viridiplantae > Streptophyta > Magnoliopsida > Asterales > Asteraceae > Cichorium > Cichorium intybus. The sequence goes on from CM042011.1 coordinate 33,601,182, forward strand.
TACTTTTCAATCAATATGCTCGGCTTTCACACCTTTGTTGGATATAACAAAACAAGTTAGGCACTTCCGAAAAACGATAAACGATTCCGGTAAAACACGCGGAAATAAAATGGAGAATAACGGCAAACCAAGAAAAAACTGTAAAATCGAAACACAATATTTAACGTGGTTCGGTTACGGGATCACGACCTACGTCCACGGGCGAACGAAAGAGAGGGTTTTATTAACACCAAGAAAACACTACAATCATACAAGGCTAAACTGCACTTGTAATCTGACCACTCACAAAAATATCACTCGCACTTTTGGCTGCCAAACTGGACTCTGTACAAAAGGCTATCTCACAAAATCTATCTATGTGTTTCTTGTGTTTGTGTGTTTTGTATTGTGTTGGTGTATTGTTCTCAACCAAAAACCATGTATTTATAGGCATGAGAATGCCATGTGAATGTGCAAATTGAATTTTCCTCACCTACCATTTTGTTGACTTTGATACTTGTTCAAACATTCATATTTAACAATCTCCCACTTGAATGCTTGAACAACTTACTCTTGCTCTGCCATCCAAATTTTACAACGGTTTTCCAATCTCTCTCGTTCCTGCCATCCCTCCTTTTTAAACTTCTAGAAGGCCAGTTGAAGTCATACAAAACTTCAACTTGTCTGTGGTAACCACCTTGGTGAACATATCTGCTGGATTCTTCGTTCCAAGGATTTTCTTCAGATTCAAAGTTCCATCATTGATTAACTCTCGAATGAAATGGTACCTCATCTAAATGTGTTTCGTTCTATTGTGAAACACCGGATTCTTTGCCAGGTGAACTGCACTTTGGTTGTCACAATGCAGTACACAATCCTCCTGTTGAAATCCAAGTTCTGATAAGAAGTTCTTCAACCATATAAGCTCCTTGGCTGCTTCTGCAATAGCCATATACTCTGCTTCTGTGGTTGAAAGAGCAACACTCTTCTGTAATCTAGACATCCAACTGATTGCGGTACCTCCGATTGTGAAAACGTATCCCGTTGTGCTTTTACCCGAATCCGCACATCCACCCAAATCTGCATCGGCAAACCCTTCTAAGACTACCCCCTTTCTTCTGAAACATAGGGCAATCTCAGCTGTTCCTTTCAAGTAGCGTAACAGCCACTTTACTCCTTCCCAATGCTCTTTTCCTGGATTTGACATGAACCTGCTTACTACTCCCACTGCATGAGCAATATCTGGTCTTGTGCATACCATTGCATACATCAAACTACCGCATGCAGATGCATAAGGAACTTTAGCCATCTGTTCTTTGTCTTCTTCCGTCTTTGGGGATTGCTTCTTTGAGAGTTTCTGACTTCCCAAAGGTGTACTTCTTGCTTTAGCATCTGCCATGCTGAACTTTTCTAAAACTTTCTTGATGTACTTCGTTTGTGAAAGTTTTAATGTACCGGTAACTCTGTTTCTGGCTATGCTCATGCCCAATATCTGCTTAGCAGCCCCTAAGTCCTTCATCTCGAACTCTCTGGACAACTGCTTCTTAAGCTTGTTGATCTCCTGCATGTCGGATCCAGCTATCAACATGTCATCAACATATAGTAACAGGATGATATATGAGGAGTTGAATTTCTTCAAGTAGCAACAGTGATCCATCTCACATCTGTGATACCCACTCCTCTTCATGAAGCTATCAAACTTCAAGTACCACTGTCTTGGAGCTTGCTTCAATCCATACAGACTTTTCTTCAGTTTACACACCAGATTTTCCTTACCGACTGTAAGAAAACCTTCTGGTTGTACCATGTAGATGTCTTCTTCCAGGTCGCCATGGAGAAAAGCTGTTTTCACATCTAGCTGCCCTAGATAGAGATCTTCAGAGGCTACAATACCCAAGACCATCCTGATTGTAGTCATCTTCACAACTGGGGAAAAGATCTCATTATAATCGACCCCTCGTTTCTGTTGGAACCCTTTGACCACCAATCGTGCCTTGTATCTTTTACTGCCATCGATCTCATCCTTTACCCGGAACACCCATTTGTTCTGCAGTGCTTTCTTCCCTGCTGGGAGCTTGACCAAGGACCAGGTCTGGTTCTTGTCAAGTGAGCTCAATTCGTCTTCCATAGCCCTCTTCCACTGTATGGAATCTTTCATCCTTAAGGCCTCTGGATAGGACTCAGGTTCACCATTCTCAGTCAACAACAAGTAATTTGCTGAAGGAGAATACCTGACTGGAGGTCTTCGTACTCTAGTGGATCTACGAATAGTAGGAGTTGAGGTCTCTGCATCATCTGCAACCCCGTCTTCAGAACTACTGTCATCTGTGCTCCCACTATCTCCATATACATCAGAGCTCCCACTGCTTCCTGAACTTTCACCTATCTCTGGAGTACTGATAGGTTTTAAAACGTCATCTTCAGAGATTTCTTCAAACTCGACTTGACTTTCTGTTTTCTCTGGTTGCTTGTTTCTGCCTGAGCTCTCTGCAAGTTCATCTTTATATAGGACGTTCTCGTTGAACACCACATCCCGGCTTCTGATAACCCTTTTATTTTGGTTATCCCAGAAGCAGTACCCCATGTCGTCCAACCCATAGCCTATAAAAGTGCATTTCCTTGCTTTTGCCTCTAGCTTGTCTCTCTCCGAGTCTTTAACTTTGACATAAGAGACACAACCGAAAACCTTCAAGTGTTTGAGAGAAATATCACGACCTTGCCATTCCTCTTCTGGAATCTTGAACCCTATGGGGACTGAGGGTCCTCTGTTGATTAAATACGCTGCCGTGTTGACGGAATCTGCCCAGAACATCTTGGGTAAACCTGCATGCAGTCTCATGCTTTTAGCCCTTTCGTTTAATGTACGGTTCATCCTCTCAGCTACTCCATTCTGCTGAGGTGTCTCTGGAACCGTCTTCTGCATTCTGATTCCCTAGTCAGCACAGTAATCAACAAATTCTTTGCTACTGTATTCGCCCCCATTATCTGATCTGAAACACTTGATCTTCAAGTCTGTTTCATTTTCCACAGTAGCTTTCCATTTCTTGAAAGTGCTGAAAACTTCAGACTTATGTTTCAAGAAATAAACCCAAACCTTCCTTGTGTAATCGTCTATGAACGTGACATAGTATCGGGATCCTCCCACTGAAGAAACTGAAGTGGGACCGTAGACATCTGAATGAACTAGCTCCAGCTTCACAGACTTGGGCTGATGACCCACCTTCTTGAAAGTGACTTTCTTCTGTTTGCCAAGAACACATGGCTCACAGAAATCGACTTTCACAGTCTTTAGCTCTGGTATTCTTCCTTTGGAAACTAGCATCTTCATTCCCTTCTCACTCATATGCCCAAGTCTTTGGTGCCATAAAGTAGATGCCCCAACTTCTTCAACAGCGTGTGCTTCGGCATCAGAAACTTCCACCATATAAAGTGTACCCCGCTTCTGTCCTCTAGCAACAACTAGATTCCCCTTTGTCACCTTCCACTGATGATCACCAAATGTAACATGGTGACCTTCATCATCAAGCTTCCCCACAGATATTAACATCCTCTTTAAGTCAGGAATGAACTTGACATTCTTCAAAGTCCAATCTGTACCTAAAGTTGTCTTGAGGACCACATCCCCAATACCTGTAATATCCAGGCTCTTGTTGTCTGCTAGTCTGACTTTTCCTTTGTACTGCCGGAAATTTTGCATTACTTCTCTGGAATGACTAGCATGGAACGACGCACCGGAATCCATGATCCAGGATTCTGTTGAGTTTTCAACACAGCAAATGAGCGCATCATCTTCAGAATCTACTGCCATATTGACTTCCTTCTTGCCTTTGTCTGTCGAATGCTTTGGACACTGATTTCTGAAATGACCATTCTCTTTGCAGTTCCAACAGGTAACATCAGTCCTGTTTTTCTGACCACCTCTCTTTCTTGACTTCGATCTTCCTCTACCACTGCCTCCTTTGTTGGACCTTCTTCCTCTGTCTTCTGTACTTAGGAGACTACTGGAAGATTCTCCGGCACTCCGTCTTCGCACATCCTCTCCAAGGATTAAGTCGCGAATACCTTCGAATGTCAGCTTAACACCTCCGGCTGAACTGCTAACTGCTGTTACTGTACCGGACCAACTCTCAGGCAACGAAGATAATAACAGCAACGCCTGGACTTCGTCTTCGAATCCAATATCAACAGATATCAATCTTGATATTATTGAGTTGAATTCATTCACATGGTCTGTCACCGAGCCGCCTTCTTTCATCTTCAGATTCACCAACTGCCGAATCAAGAAAACCTTATTTGCCGCTGAAGGTTTTTCGTACATATTAGACAGCGCATTTATCAGATTGAAGGTTGTCTTTACACTGACAATATTGTATGCTACATTCTTTGCCAATGATAACCTTATAACTCCAAGTGCCTGCCGATCTAATAAGTCCCATTCTTCCTGCGCCATCGTTTCAGGTTTTATTCCGAACAGTGGTAGGTGTAATTTTTTCTGGTAGAGATAATCTTCGATTTGCATTCTCCAAAATCCGAAATCGTGACCTTCGAATTTTTCGATCCTAACTTTCCCATCTTCAGCTATAGCTCGAAAAATAATCTTTTATAAGGCCAATCGAAACCTCGTTTCTGATGTGGAAGATCAGACTAAGCTGCAACCACAGAGCATACGCGAGATACGACTTCCTTTAAACCCGGAGCTCTGATACCAGTTTGTTGGGATATAACAAAACAAGTTAGGCACTTCCGAAAAACGATAAACGATTCCGGTAAAACACGCGGAAATAAAATGGAGAATAACGGCAAACCAAGAAAAAACTGTAAAATCGAAACACAATATTTAACGTGGTTCGGTCACGGGATCACGACCTACGTCCACGGGCGAACGAGAGAGAGGGTTTTATTAACACCAAGAAAACACTATAATCATACAAGGCTAAACTGCACTTGTAATCTGACCACTCACAAAAATATCACTCGCACTTTTGGCTGCCAAACTGGACTCTGTACAAAAGGCTATCTCACAAAATCTATCTATGTGTTTCTTGTGTTTGTGTGTTTTGTATTGTGTTGGTGTATTGTTCTCAACCAAAAACCATGTATTTATAGGCATGAGAATGCCATGTGAATGTGCAAATTGAATTTTCCTCACCTACCATTTTGTTGACATTGATACTTGTTCAAACATTCATATTTAACAACCTTTGCTTTTTCCCTTACATGTTGTTCGTTCTCTAGATGTGTATATAACGAGCGGAAGGGAGCCGCGCGTTGCTGCGGTTAAGGAGTCAACAAATTAAAACTACAGGGGTCAAAACTGTAATAATGTTAAACTGGCAAACAAAACTATAGGGACCAAAATTGTAATTAATAAAAATTAAAACTATAGGGACTAAAACTATAATTATACAAATTAAAACTACATGGGTAAAAATTGTAATAAACTAAAGTGGTAAAACTACAGGGGTAAAAATTGTAATAAACTAAAGTGGTACTGTTCATTGGAGGCAACAACTGTATATATATATATATATATATATATATATATATATATATATATATATATATATATATATATATATATATATATATATATATATATATATAATAAAGAATTTTATTGAGTGAGGTGTCCTTAATATAAGACTAAACAGAGCACCAATACCGCAGGGGGTGGGTTCCCCTGTGGTACCACAAACCCACACGGGTACACCTGTAACACCCTAACTTTAACACAATTTTTTTTTAAACTTATATTACAAACTTTTAGTCATACAAACCACTTAAATTTTTACAAACGGGGCATCACGAATTTGTATCATAACCATAGTTCAAATCTGTTTATTTTACACTTTGTACAACAGAAGCTACGACCCCACACCCAACTCTTTTAACGTCATTCCTGCTTACCTGAGTACATAGTATTTTTAAAAAAAATACGTGAGACATAATGTCTCGTGAGCATTATGGGTTTAGACCCAAAACAGTTTCCCAATAAAAACATTATACTTAAATTTCCAATATTTTATTTCCTATGAGCGCACTCATATGTATTACTTATTATGTGATGGTACATTCCTATGAGCGCACCCGTAGGTTTAGCTACTTCCTCAATAGCATGAAACGGATTCATCTACCAAGGTAATTAGACAACTACTTCGCGACGGGAGGTACCATCCCAGTAGTGTCTTTTTACCACCCCTACCGCAGCAGGCCGTGATCTTTATCTGGATACTAAACAACTTATCATTAAGGGCCAATCACATTATTAGTTCACTGTATTTCTGATTCTCTTTCCGTACACATTATAAGCATATTTTTTATAAAATATGTTTAAAGCCATAAAACCACTTTGACTCCAAAACATTTTTGAATAAAATTCCTTTTGCTATGTACTTCAAAAATCCACATAATACTCACCTCGAGTCACCTAGGAGTCAGTTAGTCTTTTGCACTCCTTTTTCCTTCGCTTGGTTCACCGTATTTGAACCACCACCTATTATTTACAAGATATACATTTATATTCAATTCATATATATAACAACTAACTTTACAGCACAAGAGTGCCATACTATGCAACTACGGGTTATAATTAGACTACAACCCTCATTATAATAGCTTCCTTTAATTTGTAAATTTTCCCGAAATAAGCGTATTTTGCTACATTACTCTCGAGAGGTCGTATTCGGAATTTAAAAATTTTCCACGTAGTTTCACACCATTTTAAACCTATGTTCAAAGTTTCAGGTCAAACGGACAAGCCTAGCATCGAATTCATACTTCAAAATTTTAACAGAGAACAAGTTGGCTTCTGCCTCGACTACGCGTCGCGACCCAGGGCCTGGTCGCGTCGCGATCGCTGCTGGTGCAGACCAGAATGTCCGATTTTTGTGCTATAAAATCCCATTTTCTCTTGTTAAGCCCTTATTACGTGACTTAATCACTAGGAAATGTTCCAGGACCAAAACCCTTCATTTACTTCAAGTTTTAAACAATGGAATTGGTGATTCCAACCCATTCCTACCTATAACTTCCCGTCTTTTACAATTTTGGTCCAAAAACCAAAATTACCAAATTATAATTGTTTCTACTGGTTTATTTCAATCAATATAACATCCGGAACTTATTATAAATCATTAAAATCAAGTTAATCACAAGAACTCACAATCTAGGGTTCTTGATAAAAATCTCAATTCCTTAACAATAGCAACCTACTTTCCCATTCTTGGGTTATGTTCTTAAAAAATCACTTATTTCAACCTGGAAATCACTTAAACATCATAGATTGTAACTGAAATTACAATTTCAGTTCATTCATTGTAGCCCATCAAGAAAACCTAGGTTAGAACTTGAATTACTAACCTTTTGATATAAGAATTCTTCTGTTTTCAAGCTAGTATTCCACTTCCCGTCTCTTCCTTCTCGTAAGCTTCCAGAAATCGTGCCTTCACACTTGTAACACCCCAACTTTTTCACAAATTTTTTTTTCAAACTTATATTACAAATATTTAGTCATACAAACCATTTAAGTTTTACAAACGGGGCATCACAAGTTTGCATCATAACCATAGTTCAAACCTGTTTATTTTACAATTTGTACAACAGAAGCTACGGTCCCACACCCGACGCTTTTAACGCTCTTCCTGCTTACCTGAGTACATAGCATTTTAAAAAAAATACGTGAGACATAATGTCTCGTGAGCATTATGGGTTTAGACCCAAAACAGTTTTCCAATAATAACATTATTCTTAAATTTCCAAAATTTTATTTACTATGAGCGCACCCATAGGTATTCCTTATTATATGATGGTACATTCCTACGAGTGCATCCATAGGTTTTATACGAGACGCACCCGTATAACTAGTTCCTCAATAGCATGAAATGGATTCATCTACCAAGGTATCAATTAGACAACTACTTCGTGACGGGAGGTACCATCCCAGTAGTGTCTTTGACCACCCCTACCGCAGCAGGCCGTGATCTTTATCCGGATACTAAGCAACTCATCATCATGGGCCAATCACATTATTAGTTCACTGTATTTCTGATTCTCTTTCTGTACACATTATAAGCATATTTACCATAAAATACTTTTAAAGCCATAAAACCACTTTGAATCCAAAACATTTTTGAATAAAAACTCATTTGCTATGTACTCAAAAATCCACATAATACTCACCTCGAGTCACCTAGGAGCCAGTTAGTCCTTTGCACTCCTTTTTCCTTCGCTTGGTTCACCGTATTTGAACCACCACCTATTATTTACAAGATATACATTTATATTCAATTCATATATATAACAACTAATTTTACAGCACAAGAGTGCCATACTATGCAACTACGGGTTATAATTAGACTACAACCCTCATTATAATAGCTTCCTTTAATTTGTAAATTTTCCCGAAATACGCGTATTTTGCTACAGTACTCTCGAGAGGTCATATTTCGGTTCCGACAATTTTCCACGAAGTTTTGGACCATAAGGGACTTATGTTTAAAATTTGAGGTCAAACGGACAAGTTTAGCCTCAAGTCCAAAAATCAAGTTTCACTTGGCAGGAGACTCAGTTCAAAACTGCTGCGCCGCTTCGCGTCGCGACCAAGGCATAGGTCGCGTCGCGACCATGAAGTAAGTTGCCTTAATTGGCAATTTTTCAAACTGCAGTTCCACTATTCACCCCATTAAGCTCTTAATACTTGACTTAATTAGTTTAGGGTCATTTCCAGGTCCTAAATACCAACTTATACTTAACTTTAAACTTCAAAATCATCAAATCATCTTTATAAACTTGAAAATTCTTCCAAAATCATCATTTTCACCAAAAATCATTTTATTGGATTTTCAAAGCTTGAAACTGATTTCTTGCATCATTTATGTCTTGTTTGACTTAACAAGACCATAAGAACTATATAAAATCAGTTTCATCACTTAAACCCATTTCTAGGGTTCTTGAGCTCAAAATCCCAATTCTCACAATTTCAACAATACCCTTGAAAGATGTGTGTTCCCCTGGTGGTTTGAACTTGTTTAGATGATAGAAATCACAGGAACAACCTGAATCATGACTATAATTCAGATTTCAGTTTGTCCCGTGAAGAACACACATGCTTAGGTATCAAGAACTTGGTTACTAACCTTCTTTAAACTTGAGAAATCTTCCAATTCCAGGCAACACTTCAATTTCCTGCTTCCTTCCTTCGAGAACTTTCAGAACTCGTGTTCTTCCAGACCTCTCCAGCTCTCTCTCTCGAGTCTTCTATTATCTTCTGGGGAATTATGAAGATATTCCCATTATTTATAGTTCCAAAATTTTCATTTTACACCCCTCAAGTTCAACTTCTTAGGGTTTTGCCACCATAATCAAACTTTTATTACATTAAGCTTTTATATATATTACATTATTGCCCACAATTACAAAATACTTTACGTTAAGGTCCAAAACATGGCAAAAGACCAAATTACCCTTTTTCATAACTTTACTATTACACATAATTATTTTACATTTTATTACAAATTTCCTCGAGTTCTTACAACCTCTCCCCCTTAAGAGGATTCCGTCCTCGGAATCTTTTCATAGTTCGTGAAATCCGGGTATCTTTTCTTCATATCTTCTAAAGTCTCCCACGTTAAGTCAGAACCCGATGAATGCTTCCATTTGACTAAGAGTAAGTCAATTTCCTTATTTCTCAACTTCTTGGTTTTCACTTCCAACATTGCTTCTGGTTCTTCTATAAGCTTATTTGGGGCCTCTACTTTTAAGTTTTCCAACGGAATAATAAGCTCACTTTTTCCAAAGTACCTTTTCAGGTAGCACACATGGAACGTATCATGTATACCCCTCAATTCATGTGGTAACTCTAACTTGAAAGCTTGTTCACTAATTCTTTTTAGGATCTTAAAAGGTCCAATGTATCTTGGACTCAATTTACCCCTCTTTCCAAATCTTACCACTCAATTTACCCCTCTTTCCAAATCTTACCACTCCTTTCCATGGGAAAGGATTTGGTGTTTGGAGAAAATACTCAGGGATTGAAGACAGTCAGAAACCGTGTATGGGTACCAAAAGTTGGTGGAATCAGAAAGTTGATTCTAGAAGAATCCCATAAGTCAAAGTATTCCATTCATCCAGGAAGTACGAAAACTTATAGGGATCTCAAAGAACAGTATTGGTGGCCGGGAATGAAGAAAAGAATAGTCAAGTATATTTCCAAATGTGCAACTTGTGCACAGGTGAAGGCGGAACACCAAGCCCCGTATGGAAATACTCAACCACTGCAAATTCCAGCAGGGAAATGGGAAGACATAACCATGGATTTCATAGTTGGGTTGCCAAGAACTAGAAGAGGTCATAATTGTATATGGGTCATTGTTGACCGCTTGACCAAGAGTGCAATGTTTTTGGCAATTAAAGAAACTACACAGTTGGAAGCATTGGCACGGATATACATGGATGAAGTTATAATACTTCATGGAGCTCCCTTGTCAATTGTGTTTGATAGAGACCCACGATTTACCTCAAAATAGTGGGAGGCACTACAGAAACGAATGGGGACAAAAATTAAAATGAGTACAGCTTATCATCCCCAGACAGATGGGCAAAGTGAACGAACCATTCAGACCGTAGAAGATATGCTACGATCGTGTGTTTTGGATTTTGGTGGAAATTGGGACGAACACTTGCCATTGGTAGAGTTTTCTTATAACAACAGTTATCATTCCAGTATTGGAATGCCACCATTCGAAGCTCTATATGGCAGAAAGTGTAGAACCCCTTTGTGTTGGTTGGAAGCGGGGGAGACTAAAATAACTGGGCCGGAAATTGTAAGGATAACAAACGAAAAGATCAAAATAATTCAAGCTAATATGAAAGCTGCTCAAGATAGGCAGAAGAGTTATGCAGATTTGAAAAACAGACCTTACAATTTAAAAGAAGGTGATCTAGTGATGCTCAAAGTATCACCATGGAAAGGTGTGGTAAGATTCTGAAAAAGGGGTAAATTGAGTCCAAGATATATTGGACCTTTCAAGATCTTAAGAAAAATTGGTGAACAAGCTTTCAAGTTAGAATTACCACAAGAACTGAGTGGTATACATGATACATTCCATGTATGTTACCTGAAAAGGTACTTTGGAAAAAGTGAGCTTGTTATTCCATTGGAAGACTTAAAGGTAGAGGCCCCGAATAAGTTGATAGAAGAACCAGAGAAGATGCTAGAAGTGAGAACCAAGAACTTGAGAAATAAGGAAATTGACTTAGTCTTAGTCAAATGGAAGCACACATCGTGTTCCGACTTAACTTGGGAGACTTTAGAAGATATGAAGAAAAGATATCCGGATTTCACAAACTATGAAAAGATTCCGAGGACGGAATCCTCTTAAGGGGGAGAGGTTGTAAGAACCCGAGGAAATTTGTAATAAAATGTAAAATAAATATGTGTAACAGTAAAGTTATGAAAAAGGGCAAATTGGTCTTTTGCCATGGTTTGGCCCTTAATGTAAAATACTTTGTATTTGTGGTCTATAATGTAAGCAATAAAAGTATTATGTAATAAAAGTTTGATTTAAGTGTTAAAATGTAAGAAATAGGACTTGAGGGGAGGAAAATGAAAAATTTGGAAGTATAAATTGTGGGAATATCTTCATAAGTTCCCAGAAGTTTTTAGAAGCATCGGGAGGAAGTGTGAAGGCATGATTTCTGGAAGCTTACGAGAAGGAAGAGACGGGAAGTGGAATACTAGCTTGAAAACAGAAGAATTCTTATATCAAAAGGTTAGTAATTCAAGTTCTAACCTAGGTTTTCTTGATGTGTTACAATGAATGAACTGAAATTGTAATTTCAGTTACAATCTATGATGTTTAAGTGATTTCCAGGTTGAAATAAGTGATGTTTTAAGAACATAACCCAAGAATGGGAAAGTAGGTTGCTATTGTTAAGGAATTGAGATTTTTATCAAGAACCCTAGATTGTGAGTTCTTGTGATTAACTTGATTTTAATGATTTATAATAAGTTCCGGATGTTATATTGATTGAAATAAACCAGTAGAAACAATTATAATTTGGTAATTTTGGTTTTTGGACCAAAATTGTAAAAGATGGGAAGTTATAGGAATGGGTTGGAATCACCAATTCCATTGTTTAAAACTTGAAGTAAATGAAGGGTTTTGGTCTTGGAACATTTCCTAGTGATTAAGTCACGTAATAAGGGCTTAACAAGAGAAAATGGGATTTTATAGCACAAAAATCGGACATTCTGGTCTACACCAGCAGCGATCGCGACGCGACCAGGCCCTGGGTCGCGACGCATAGTCGAGGCAGAAGCCAACTTGTTCTCTGTTAAAATTTTGAAGTATGAATTCGATGCTAGGCTTATCCGTTTGACCTGAAACTTTGAACATAGGTTTAAAATGGTGTGAAACTACGTGGAAAATTTTTAAATTCCGAATACGACCTCTCGAGAGTACTGTAGCAAAATACACGTATTTCGGGAAAATTTACAAATTAAAGGAAGCTATTATAATGAGGGTTGTAGTCTAATTATAACCCGTAGTTGCATAGTATGGCACTCTTGTGCTGTAAAGTTAGTTGTTATATATATGAATTGAATATAAATGTATATCTTGTAAATAATAGGTAGTGGTTCAAATACGGTGAACCAAGCGAAGGAAAAAGGAGTGCAAAAGACTAACTGACTCCTAGGTGACTCGAGGTGAGTATTATGTGGATTTTTGAAGTACATAGCAAAATGAATTTTATTCAAAAATGTTTTGGAGTCAAAGTGGTTTTATGGCTTTAAACATATTTTATAAAAAGTATGCTTATAATGTGTACGGAAAGAGAATCAGAAATACAGTGAACTAATAATGTGATTGGCCCTTAATGATAAGTTGTTTAGTATCCGGATAAATATCACGGCCTGCTGTGGTAGGGGTGGTCAAAAGACACTACTGGGATGGTACCTCCCGTCGCGAAGTAGTTGTCTAATTACCTTGGTAGATGAATCCGTTTCATGCTATTGAGGAAGTAGCTATACGGGTGCGTCTCGTATAAAACCTACGGGTGCGCTCGTAGGAATGTACCATCACATAATAAGGAATACCTATGGGTGCGCTCATAGGAAATAAAATATTGGAAATTTAAGTATAATGTTTTTATTGGGAAACTGTTTTGGGTCTAAAATCATAATGCTCACGAGACATTATGTCTCACGTATTTTTTTAAAAAATGCTATGTACTCAGGTAAGCAGGAAGGACGTTAAAAGAGTTGGGTGTGGGGCCGTAGCTTCTATTGTACAAAGTGTAAAATAAACAGGTTTGAACTATGGTTATGATGCAAATTCGTGATGCCCCGTTTGTAAAAATTTAAGTGGTTTGTATGACTAAAAGTTTGTAATATAAGTTTTTAAAAAAAAAATTTGTGTTAAAGTTGGGGTGTTACAATTTGGTATCAGAGTCATGGTTTAAGCGAATTAGGTTGGGTAACCATCCTAGGCTTAAACTATTGGATTAATAGTAAGTAAAGTAGTAGTACTAGGTATTAACTAACGGGGTAGAGTCGGTAATTTACAACGTTGGAATCCACAGAAACCGATGAATCAGGAAGTCTTGTGATAACATCAGAGCCAAAGTATATAGGTGGTTAAAATAATATTGGGCCCGTATTATTGTAACCACAGGATATGCTTTGGAAATGGTGAAGTCATGGGGGGGGGGGGGGGGGGGGGCTGAGGAATTTGGTTGTGGAAATTAGTAGAGAGATACTTGGGAACACAAGTTCCATAGGAAGATCACATGCTACCCGCTTTCGAATATATTGATAAGCATATTTATGAGAAGTAACAAACGTGAATTTTATTATTTTTATATAGTAAATGGAGAGCGGTGACCATAGCCTTTCAAGTGAGGGACGGGCAGCCAGTCGTACTCCATCTCGTGGGAGTATTCCCGTCAACGATGCGGACAATATGGGTGATATACCAAACCCAATACCGCAACCTCCACCTGTGACTTTGGAGGCTATACAAAACCTCATTAGCAATTTAAAAACAGAAATGAGGGAAGATATGCGCCAAATACTGAATACACGGCTGGGAGACCCACGTCCTAATCCTTCTACTGATGATGTCTCTTGGAGACCTACCAATGGAGATTCCCTTACAGAAGAAGATAGTGTGGGGACAGAAGACAAAAAGAGATGTTCCTTCAAAACCTTCTTGGCATGTAAACCAACAGAATACTATGGTAGCTTCTGTTGTACAAAGTGTAAAATAAACAGGTTTGAACTATGGTTATGATGCAAATTCGTGATGCTCCATTTGTAAAAATTTAAGTGGTTTGTATGACTAAAAGTTTGCAATATAAGTTTTAAAAAAAAAAATTTGTGTTAAAGTTGGGGTGTTACAATTTGGTATCAAATTGTAACACCCCAATTCCATGCAAATTTTTTTTTCCACCAAGACTTTATAATACAAAATATTTAGTTATACCTACGGGGCATTACTATTCCCTATCATTACCACAATTTAAACATTACATACTTTACACTACGGAAGCTACCGTCCCACACTCGACTCTTCTAATTCCTTGTTTGATCACCTGAGTACATAGCATTTAAAAAAAAACATACGTAAGACATAATGTCTCGTGAGCAATATGGGTTTAGACCCAAAATAGTTTTCCATATTTCAAGCATTCCCAAATTTTCATATCATTTAATTCCCTATGAGCGCACCCATAGGTATTCCTTTTCATTTGTGAGCACATTCCTACGAGCGCACCCGTAGGCTTTATACGAGACGCGCCCGTATAACTCCTCCCTCGACAGCATGAAACGAATTCATCCATCAAGGTATCAATTAGACAACTACTTCGTGACGGGAGGTACCATCCCAGTAGTGTCTTTTGACCACCCCTACCGCAGCAGGCCGTGATCTTTATCCGTATACTTTTCAACTCATCAACAGGGCTCAATCACTTTATTAATTCTTTGTATTTTTTCTTTATCATTTCTGTACACATTGTACTTACTATTTCATAGTTTCATTTCCCGTTTCACAAAACCATTTCCAGTTCCACATGGTCACTTTCATTTTCATTACTATTTCATAGTATCATTTCCAGTTTCACAAAACCATTTCCGATTCCACATGGTCACTTTCATTTTCATTAAACCATTTCACTTTCCATAAAATCATTTTGACTTTCAAACATTGCATATAAAATTCATTTCTTTGCATAAAACTCATTTTGCTATGTACTCAAAAATCCACATACTACTCACCTGATACGTAGAAGTAGGTCGCACACACAAGCACATGATACTCAAGAACTCTTCTTCTTTCCCGAACCTACATTCCACGTGGTACTGCTTAGAACGAAATAACGTTTACATTTATTACTTATAATTATATAAGTATACATGTATTTTCCCAATACCCAACAAGTATCGTGTCCATACCCTCCCTTTACCTTATAAATACATAATTAAAGTTATTAATTATCTTTAATAAGTTTGTGAAGGTCCCGACACCCCTTACCAACCCTAAACCGACTACAAAAGTTAAACCCGCACAAAGAAAGGTTTGAAAGCAAAGCTGACTTTTTGACCCAAAATGACATACTAACGATTTTATGTGATATTTACAAAGATGGCCCAAAAGCGGTGACATTTACTCAACATTTCCATCCACACACTAGGGTTCCATTTGATACTTCTGTGTATACGGATAAAGAAAACCAATAGCTTATGTCTTAACATTGTGTGTTATAACCTAATAATATTAGAATATGTAAATGTCTTGATTAATCATTAAAACATTTAGTTAATCAATTAATAATATATACATATTCATGTATACCTTTTAACTAAGTACTAAATATGACTCATCTAAAATTTATTTAGTACACCTTAATTTGATTAGCTAATTGAATTTGTCATACGAGTCACTAATTAATCAAACCTATGAGTCTCAATTAATTTTTACATACACATTCATACCATATAATACATATGCATGAATCGTATATAAAAACAGTGAAAAATTAAGTAAAGCGATTAAATTTGCACTTAGGCAATAGAGTAGGGCGATGACATGGTGGTTAGAACAAAGGAAGAAAGAAGAGTAGACTCACTTCAATGAACCACCTACATCTCTACAAGCTTGATCTACTGCTCACGTAATTCCTCTTTCACGATCACATAGCCATACTCCCTTCACAGCTTACGGTTGGCAGCAAGGATTTTGAGAGAGCGAATAGGAGGAAACGAGAGAGAGATTCCGGTCAAACACTAGCGTCATAGCACCACTTTCTAACTCGGCCGCAAACTTGGTGTATGTGTAGATCCCACTCGACCACACACTAGCTTGGGTGTGGCTCCCACTTGTCCGCACAATAGGATTTTGATACAAGTTCCAATCGGTTTGGAAGTTTCACGGCACAAGAAACAGAACAAGGAGGAAAATAACTTCACGCCTCTAGGATAAGTCCACTAAGATTAATGTGATCAAATGTAGCTTTAAGACGTGTAGCAAAATTGGAATCAAGTGGGTGGGACCCTCATCACATCAACACAAACTAGATATTGGTCAAAAAGATAGCACACCAAAGTTTTAAATAATGGTATTTTTGTCTGATTCTATTTGAAAATGTTATAGCACGTACACCCTTTAAATGATACAAAACATGCACATGTGAAATTACTTTAATGCCTTCTCTTTTGGTTTTTCTAACAAAAATACATATACATATACATAAATACATAGATACATAAATACATAAAACGATTTCAACTAAAATATTGATCTTGACAAAGTTGCTCGTATATATAATATCATAATATTACTGAATTTAGAATGATTCTTATTTATCAACTTTGGTTTGAATTGTCAACTACGATTACATTATTTTTCTATATTATTTATTGAAACAATAATTCACCCCACTTGATAATCGAGATTTCCAAATCCTAGAAAGGCAACCAATAGTCCTTCCTTTCTCCATTGTGGATCCCGCAAAAGATTTGAGACATTAATAGAAAATATCGGCTAACATTATTGGAAAGTAATTGATATTTATTTTAAGATTTCCGATATTTTGTTATAATTAACTTATTTCTATATGTATAATCACTTGTTCAATACTTGAAAATTTAAAATTCAGCATTTGGCGCATATCTTCCCTCATTTCTGTTTTTAAATTGCTAATGAGTTTTTGTATAGCCTCCAAAGTCACAGGTGGAGGTTGCGGTATTGGGTTTGGTATATCACCCATATTGTCCGCATCGTTGACGGGAATACTCCCACGAGATGGAGTATGACTGGCTGCCCGTCCCTCACTTGAAAGGCTATGGTCACCGCTCTCCATTTACTATATAAAAATAATAAAATTCACGTTTGTTACTTCTCATAAATATGCTTATCAATATATTCGAAAGCGGTAGCATGTGATCTTCCTATGGAACTTGTGTTCCCAAGTATCTCTCTATTAATTTCCACAATCAAATTCCTCAGCCCCCCCCCCCCCATGACTTCACCATTTCCAAAGCATATCCTGTGGTTACAATAATACGGGCCCAATATTATTTTAACCACCTATATACTTTGGCTCTGATGTTATCACAAGACTTCCTGATTCATCGGTTTCTGTGGATTCCAACGTTGTAAATTACCGACTCTACCCCGTTAGTTAGTACCTAGTACAACTACTTTACTTACTATTAATCCAATAGTTTAAGCCTAGGATGGTTACCCAACCTAATTCGCTTAAACCATGGCTCTGATACGAAATTGTAACACCCCAACTTTAACACAAAATTTTTTTAAAACTTATATTACAAATTTTTAGTCATACAAACCACTTAAATTTTTACAAACGGGGCATCACAAATTTGCATCATAACCATAGTTCAAACCTGTTTATTTTACACTTTGTACAATAGAAGCTACGGCCCCACACCCAACTCTTTTAACGTCCTTCCTGCTTACCTGAGTACATAGCATTTTTTTTAAAAAAAATTTGTGTTAAAGTTGGGGTGTTACAACACCATCCTGGTTGGGTGGGTGACCGCAGAGTGGGGGTTCGTCCAGTGTATAGCTTCCACGCACGTAGTTCCTCTCACACACACAAACACACACACTCATACACACACACACACACTCTCTCTCTCTCTCTCTCGCTCTCTCTTGTAAGTTGTAGAAGGAAGAAAAATCGAAGAAGAGAAGGAGAAGAAGGGTTAGAATATGGAAATTACAAAATTGGTCCCTGTATTTTTTATGAAGTTACAAAATTAATGAAATGTTAAATATATTATTAACACTCTAAATGAAAGTGTTTTTTTAATTAATTTTATTTGAATTTTTTATTTAGTTTAATTTATTCATAATATTTATTTAATTAAAAAAGTGAAGGTTGGTGAGGGTTTACTATTTTCAAGATTTAAGGTGGTGAGAGTTAGTAAATGTTTATTAAGGTGACGCCTACGTGGCAGGTAAAAAATGAATGGTGGTGAGATGTTTTTGGGTAATCTTAAATAAACCCCACTTGATTCGACATATGTATGTAGGTGTGTATGTGTATGTGTTTGACTTACACACACATATGTCCCATCAGAAGGAGTTTTTTTTACTAACACCCGATGTTTTTTCCCCACCACTCCTCTTTGTCTAATGACCCAACACAATACATATACTCATATTTTCAAACAAGGCTCATGGCGGCAAGTATTGTTTTCAAATGGAGAACACATTAATTATACTATTTTCACCCTTCTACAAATAAACCAACTCGTCGATTCTTAAAAGAATTTAGAGTAAATTACACAAATGGTTCTTGTGGTTTGTGTAATTTGTGTATTTGGTCATTAATATTTTAACTTGGACCATCTCTATTGTATGATTTTGTTACGCACTTGGTTCCATGGCTGACATGAAAACACTATATTACCCTTCTCTACTTCTTTTTAACTAGTTTCCTCCCGTGCTCCGCACGGGTCCTGGTGACACATTGTAGTGGAATTTTTTTGTTTTAAAGGTATTACTTTTCTTTAACTGTTGTTCTTGTAAGTATTTAAGTCGTTTCTTTTTGTTGGAAACCGAGTGCAAAGAAGGGATGCCGACTGTATTTTTCGGGACTGCTCAAGCAAATAAACTAAAGTAGGATGCTATAATAAACAAATCTATGAAAGGACATTGCTATTTCTCGCACTTAACCATAACACTGTAATAGAATTGAAAGTAGGATGTTATAATAAAGTACAATTGTTGTAATAGAATTGAAAGTAGGATGCTATAATAAACAGATAAAGGTAAGTGCGTTGCCATTTCTTGCATAATCTAATTACTTGAATGTTCAAGGCTAATATCATAGACATTTACCTACTCCATTCCAGCAGATTCTGTCCCAATGTGTCTTTCACACTCACATGTAAGCTGAGCAACTTCTTTCTACCATGGAGTAAACAAAGAATTGTTATCAAAAATATTTCCAGAAGAATCCCTTGTTATCTACAAACATATTATTCTTAAAGTTAAAAAACATAAACTGTTTTAAAAATAATTAAGGAAGACGAAATCCATGAAGTTTTGCTTTGTCTTCACTGGAAACTTGAGTAAGGAGCAGATCTTTTTGGAGTTTTCTAGAATTTGAAAGCGAGAACTCCTTTCTTTTTCTTTTTTATTTGGTATACCTACTTGAGCCGGATGAAAGGAAACTTTCACGTCCAATTTTGACGGGGGGAGATCCTATCCCAATTTTTATTTTGCTAGGCCGATAGATAAAAAACCTACTTAATATCTTTAATATCTCCATTCTGTAAAAATACATGAATAACCTCATCATTATCATCGAAAATAAAGAAATCATCGTAATACCTTGGGAAGATTAAGATTGAGGGCAACCACTATATCAATTGTAGAAGAGCACAGAAAATCTGCAGAACTTGATAGCCCAGACCCTGTATTTGCAAGAAAAAAATCAAGCTTAAATTAGTTATTTAATTTTTTTTACTAATATTAAAAACCATTAACTTTTATTTAAAGACTTCTTTTACCTGTTGAAACTGTTCCATCAATAATAACATCAACTCCAACTGGTGATCCAACATCCAGCCCTACTGATTTAGCATATTCATAGAAACCCTTATACCTGGATCATAAAAATATAATTATCAACTGTATCATGAAATTATAATTGTTTCACCATGAAATTAGGTAAAAAGATTTATCAGAATTCGTAAATGGAAAAGTTGTTGATAATATTTTGTACGTTTAAATAATCTAACAACTAAAACGATAACTAATAGATATAAACAACACGAAATTTGAGACTTACGTGTTTCCATGAGGAGAAATCTTGCGAAGCCATTTCAGAGCGTTTCTTGTTTACGGGATCGAAAAATTTGACGTTTTTTTTCCGGATTTATATACCTGGGCTGAGGGATGGGTAGCCAATGAAAACGCATCCCGCTAGGACCAAAACGCAGCCACTAGGACGAAAACGCAGCCCAATAGATGCCCAAATGGGGAAAACGCAGCCCAGGTGAGCAAAACGCAGTCCGTGAGGCTTGGCTGCGTTTTCGTTGGTTATTTCGGAGAATACCCCTAAATTTTGGCTGTTTTGAGGAAAACCCTTATGGGATTAGGCTATTTTAGTCATTTTCTCATATCAAAAGCCATTGATCCAGCACAACCATAGTAAAATAGAACTATAAATGGCTTTTGATATTAAATGCATGGCTTGATAACAACAATTGAACACAATCATAAATCAATGGACTATAAATAATATTATATTTTACACTTTTTCATGACCTTGGATGAAAGCCCACTGTAAATCCTTCAAACACTCATAAGCATAGGCCTTCTTTCTCACATGGAATTGCAAGTTCAACAATAATTCTGCACTGAAATATTGGAGATAAGTAAGCACAAATTAGCATGTATTCAGGAAGAACAGGTTGTTCCAGCTCCTTCCATACCAAAATGGCCACAACATACATATAATTATAGTTAAAAATATTCCGAAGGACCCTTAAACATTACATAAAGTTACAAATTCTCGAATGACCATTTTACCCTAAATATTGTTTTCCCATAAATCACAGAATCGAACATATTTTTTTAGCATCGTACTATCAGCCACAATATTCTTTTACATAATTGGTCAAGGGTAATGACAGAATCGATTAAGGGTAATAACAAAGTATGCACGGTTAATGGTACTTAATGGGAATAACCGTTTAGAAAATTGGTCCTAAAAACCTTTTATATGACAGTAAATACAGATTTAACACAATAATCATTTATATTACAGCAAATACATAATTCACACAATTAGTCCTAGCAAGCATGCCTAAAAAGTAGGATGCTATTACTACCATGTTTTATTACCCTTTTTTTCAAAAGTAGGATGCTAAAAACCGATATGAGGTCATGGGCCGGTTCTGTCATTTCTCAATAGTAGGATGCTATTGTTACTATTTTTAAATACTAAGATGCTAAAAAGCGGTTGTGTAAATTTTCCTATTTTTCCAGAAATTATAATTTTTGAATAAGTATCCAGACCAAGTGCAAAAAGGTCTTTAAAAGCTAAACTTTTTACCGATGTAGCTCCATTCAAAAATATGTTGCATAAATAATGGTTATATTAACGAATGATAAATAACTGAATATTAGTAGCCTTACCTTTGTATTATCAAAGTAACCATAGTGACCTGAATAAATAAAGAACATAATACATACAGTAGATGCTGCATTTCAAATTGAGGAATTTAACGTGTGTTCTATTTAATTTAATCATCAAAACTTCATTTAAAACCAAATTAGCTCTCCTCTAATTAATTATCAAGAAAAACCTAAAATCCGTCCCAAATTAGCATCCAAACAAAAGAGAATTCGAGTCATGTAATTTTTGCCAAAAAATTACCTGCACCTTTTTCTAGCTCTGAGATTGTTTCCCTTGCTCATTGGATGTATGTTGTTATATTTTTAGATACATCGAGGGAGACCCACCACTTTCCCCACTCTATTATACTAAACTAAAGTGAAAGATTTTTACAGATATAATAACAACCTGCAAACAACCGTATTTCAAAAAACGTCAAACACATAATCGCATTTCAATTTAAAGACCCAGATATATGATGCGCAAAGAAGAACAAATCAAAAACTGAATAAGAAAAATCATGTATTGATTTTGAATTCGAAAAATTCAAATTTGCAAACCTTAAATCATTTTCACCTTCGATGTAGAAGAAGGATTGGTTTTTTATTTGTAGTGGTGGAAATTTCTACAAGTTCTCTACAAATAGAATGATGTTTATCGCAGATTTACTACCAATCCATACGTACATAGCAATTAAAATACGCTAATTATGAAAAATTGAGTTTATATGTGTTTAGATAACTACCTGTCGGGCCCAATGGAGTTGGAAATTAGGAGTAAACACCAGCTTCAACATCGCAAAGTTGAACAAATATCCGCTTATACTGTCATGCTTGGTAATCGGATCCCGAAAGTTGAAGAAATCGCCAAACTGGTCGCTTTTACGGGATCTGATTACCTCGCTTATATAGCATGCCACATGTCATTTTAGTCTCTAGATCATATCTATGTGATACATAGTGTCTATGTTAATTTTCAATTAAAATGAATTCCATCTGGGATCTATTGAATTCACGAGTGACAACGCCTAGTGATATCAAGTATTTTAGGCGTTGTTGAGCCCTGTTCTTGGTAAAATTATATCATATATGCATGGGTATTCTCACTTTTCGTGTCAGGACTTGTCTGGAGAAAAAGAACAGAAACAGGGACTAAAAGTGTACAAAAAGGAAAAAGTATGGAAAGAATGAAAAATCAAGAGAAGACGGACGCGCGCCGCGGGTTTTGGACTTGCGCGACGCGGATGTAAGGCGGTGGAACACATTCAAATGCCGAAGAAACGGGGAACGGATAAGTACGCGCGCCGCGGATTTCACATTTGCGCGGCGCGGTCACGGGAAATTTGCAACTATAAATAGAGGCATTTCCAGCCGAAAACCCTAGCAAAGACTTGGTGTAAACATCGACTTAGAAGCTCTTTGACTCGAGGATTCATTTCAGCAAGCTCATATTTGGTATTTTCACGTTTTAGATTTTTATTTCATTTTAGTTAAACATTTGTAAGTTTTGAGTTGAGTCTTTGGGTGTGACAACCATTGATCTCAGGCTTAGGGTTCTGTTTTAATAGCATTTTGGTTACTGATTTTGTATTTGGATATTGGATTTGGTAAATGCAATCATTCAGTCACATTGAATATTGGTTTTTCGGTGTTTTGGTTGTTAGTTTGTTATTTGGTTGTTTAATTGTGATTGAGCTTGTTTGTGACTTGGTTGGGACTGTTTTTCTTTGCTGAAAACAGTGGCTAACTTGGTTAGGTTAGGCATTAAACCTTGGCTATTAACTGTCTCATAGGACTGTTAGTTATTAGCTAGTTTATGTTATGCTCGGTTTTGCTAGTTTGAATGCCTTCAATTGCTCCTGATTCAGAGATGCACTTCTGAGTTCAGAAAGTAACTAGGTATTTTGGACATAGCTAAGCTTGGCTTGGGTGTTTGAATATTGCTTTGAGGTAGACAGATAGAAGCTAATTCCTCCCACTATAGCCGTGACACTATCAGTTGGTAATCTCTCATCTAGGCTGACCACGTAGCTCCTGTGGATCGACCCTGACTCCACTATACTAGTGAATGTTAGGTTATTTCTTATTTTTGACCGCATGACGACCTCTGCGTGCACGTCAAATTTTGGCGCCGTTGCCGGGGAGCTGTGCGCTTAGGTTAGGTGAGTTGTAGGACTTAGTTTCTGATTTTTGATGTTTGATTTTAGTTTGCTGAATTTTGGTATGTGTACATCCTTATAATGGGTGATTACATGTACTCGGATCAATATTATGAAGATTATGAAAATCCGGCCGACACCTATTACGAGGATGGTTGCTACAATGGATCATTCGATGACAATGGATGGCGGACCGAGGAGTCATCTCAGCTTGAGAATTCTGTAACTTGGGCCCAACTTTGGGTATTCATGTATAACAACTACCATGAGCAGAAGGACCAGGCTGAAGCTCTTGAAAAAGTGCAAGCTTCTTTAGATAGGTTAGAGGAAAGTTGGAAATGTTCACCACCTTCGCCAGAACCGGAGGTGAGTGATTTTTATACCAATGATAATGTGTGTGAACTTGCATCATCTGAATATGTGATGGAAGGGCATACACCTTGGGAAAGTCAAGAGACCACTGAGATGGTCGAAACGGTTGTTAAGGAAGAGGTTGTAGGTGACAATGCTACTTCTGACTCAGCAACCTTTGAAGTTTTTGATGTTTTTGAAAGTATTGATAATGTTGATCTGGTGTTGGGTGAATCCATACCATCACCAGAAAATTTGGTTGATGAGGATGTTGTGGAGGGGACTGTAAGTGACAGTACAGATTCCAACCCAACAATTCCCGAATTTTTTGAAGTTGTTGATATTTTTGGGGAAGGGGGTGTAGATGACAATACTACCCCTGACCCTGTAATTTTTGAAAATTTTGAGAAATTTGAAGGAAAGGATCTGATGATGGGTGACTTTGTACCATCAGATCAAACAAGTCGTTCACTCTTGGTTCCGATCCACCTGTTGGACGATGATCAAGAAGTTGATGTTGACGAATTGAAATTTGAAAACAATAATAAACATGATTTTATCACCACTCATGATCCATTCATGAATGGAAGATTAGATGTAATTAATACCATCGATGAGGACATATGGAAGCATCCTGATATGTTGCCTTCCGATCCCATTCGATTGGAAAATTTTTATTGGTACTGCAAGCCAAAATTGCAAAATGAAAATAACACGCAATATGAGAGCAACAAACGAGGCACATCACAACTACTGGGAGCAGCACTGGGCGCGCTTCATGTCAAGCCTTTGACCTTGAAGAGATGCAGAAGAAAGGACCGAGCTTGGAGGTTCAAAGCTACCTCCAAGCATTTACGGGAGTTAACTAGAAAGCAACAACTGGGCAGCAATAAGAGAACCAACAAGCCATTCGACCCAGGAAAGTTTGAGGGGCAGTGGGTCAGCGAAAGAACGGTGGTGACTGAAAAGCAGCAAGGAAAGAAGGCATACGATCCACCGTAGCTGTAGAAGGAATAGCACGTCTGGCTGAAGACGTTAAACTTAGCGCTTGTTGGGAGGCAACCCATCGTGTCATAAGTAGGTTTTATTGTTCTTAGGATTAATTTAGAAAATACATCAATCGTTTGCAGGAATTAGTGGTTTGAAGCAAGTGTGGGGTCGTATGAAAAGGTTTTGAAATTTTCAAGACCGCGCCGCGGATATTTTCATTGCGCGACGCGGGTTCGGAACTCAACCCGATGCGCAGGGGTTGAATTGGCGACACGCGCGCCGCGGGAAACGATCAGACGGTTTTCACCTTTATCCGGTGAGCCGCGGCTCACAACTCAAATCACACGACTCGGAGCTCTGGTGATCAAAAATTTTTCGTATTTTTTCTTGCTTATTGTGTTGCTACTACCAAGGTACACTCTTTTAACTATCTATTAGCTGTTTAAACTAGTTATTAGGTAGCTAATTTTAGGGTTTAGTCCAAAAAGTTCAAAAACTTAGAATCACAAATGGACACCCTAAATGAGCTAATCGGAACCTAAGCTACCTTGTGGTATCATTGAATTGAGATTTGACAGGTTAGAATGGGGATTTGATCCCGGGTTTGCAAACAGGCGTACGCCGCGCCGCGCCCTTGCTCTTGGGCCGCGCCGCGGTTCGATAGGGAAGAAAAGGGACTGATTTTGCAAAAATTTTTGTGTTGTGGCTACATTTTTCTTTTGCAGATGATGTTCAGACGAGACCATGCTTTCCTTCAGTTTCCCGCAGAGCTTGACTCTTCGGTGGAGTATACCTCGCGGAGGGACGCGTTGATTCATCGCCGGGTCTTGGAGGCGACTGTTATAGATCGAGACATCCTGAGGGATGCTGGGCTCTGGGAGGCGATTGAGCCATTCTTACATCGCACCTGGACCCACGAGGAGGCATCATTCACATGCCGTGGCTGGGACAGGATCATGGCCACGGACGAGGACGTGGTCTACACGGAGCTGCTACTGGAGTTCATCTCCACTTTCCATTTCGCTCCCAGGGCGGGAGACCCACGCTCCAGGATGATCCGTTTTCGCTTGGGAGGTGTGCACCGGGAGTGCAACCTCCGGGAGTTCGGGAGGCGCACAGGCATCTACACGCCAGCGGACCTCCAGCACCGTTTCTTCACCCGGTTCTTCGGGTCATGCATTCAGGGGGAGCCGGAGCGCCCCCCCAACATGGAGGTTTGGGCACAGCTGTCCAACGTCAGGTATGAGGCAGGGGCCTCGAGGGAGAGCCACTTGCGTGATCCTCTTCATCGCCTCATGCACCGTATCGTCTCCACCTCCATCATGCATCGGGAGGGGGGCGAGAAGGTGTCGGGCGATGATATGACATTCTTGTGGGTTCTCCTCGACCCGTCCCGATTCCTTCATCTTCCCTTTGCCCTTGCGATTGCCTTCTCCACCCACGCGACCGGCGCCTCCTCCAGCAGCCCTTTAGCCAGGGGTACTTCATTACCCGCCTGGCCCGCTCCTATGGCATTCTTACTGCCCCAGTAGCTGCCTCTCTGACTGCTCTGCCTCCATCGCGCTCGTCAGCACGCACTTTGGAAAGGATGTTGCTCATTGAGCAACAGCGACCAGGGCAGTACATTCGGGCTCCGATCGAGCCTCCTCAGGCACCTCAGCCTGCATACGCCCAGCCCGGCAGGAGACGCCGGAGGCCAGAGCCACCAGCACCACAGCCACAGCCGGATGACTCATCAGCCCTCAGCCGGCTGGAGGCCAGAGTCACACAGATTGAGGGCCAGCTCACGAGAGTCTTGGACCAGCTCGAGTGGATTGGGGAGGTACTTATTCAGACTGCATCTGCGCAGGGTCAGCGCCCCCGACCATTCCCAGCACGGTCCCACGATCATGAGGCTGGACCCTCCAGGCCACCGGGTAGTGATTGATGTATCTTTTTCTTTTCTTTCTTTCTTTCTATTTTCTTTCTGGGATTTATGTACAAACTTATGACACTTCTATCTGTATATTTCTGTTCATATTTTATTTGTCATGTTTGTTTTTAATTTGTTTGTTAAGTTATGCATGATATATCAAATTGAGAGGGAGTTGTCTCAAGACAAGTGTGGGGTCACCGTGCCCCTTCACTTGTCTTGACCACCGGCGTGTCCTACTGTAGCGCTACAACTCCAGCAGATGAATCGAGGATCTTTTTGTATGCATTATACCTGTGATATTGAGCACCAAGCAGTCCATCGTCCAAAAAGGGGTAACTCTTTCTCCCTTGTTTTGAAACTAATTTTGTATAACGGGGACGTTGTACGGTTTTAAGTGTGGGGTGTGGACGGTCGAAAGAGATATTTTTGAAATTTTTTGCAGAACTGATCAATTTTTCAATTTTTAGCAATATTTTTCAAAATTTTTAATGAATTGCAATTTTGAAATGAAGGGTTTGTGACTGTGATAGCATCAGTATTTTTCAAGAAATACTGTTTA
Organism: Cichorium intybus; assembly: GCA_023525715.1. NCBI lineage: Eukaryota > Viridiplantae > Streptophyta > Magnoliopsida > Asterales > Asteraceae > Cichorium > Cichorium intybus. The sequence goes on from CM042011.1 coordinate 33,628,791, forward strand.
GTAGTGATCATGCTATTAGTTAGTCAAATAGGTTGAGTTTTACGAGTTTAGAAGATTGAGCCGTTTTAGAATTGGAATTTAGGAAGGAAATGTCAATCTGTGGCCTTTGTTGTTCGAGCCGGTAGGTCTAAAATGGGTGGGCCTTATGCACCTTACCACCTAAGATCGTCTGGTCTGGGATGGTATTTCTGAAAGCTCGATACACGGACAACATCGAAAGTCATGGACGATTCCTTAATGGCCTTTAGAATCTGAACGAGTAAGTACACTTCATTGTGGACAGAAAGTTCGTAATCAAGGGTTCTCTAGAAAGCCATGAATTCCAAAGAACAACTCAATTATGTTTTCACAAACTATTCCATTCTAACTCGAAGAGCAATAAGCTTTGAAACTAAACACATTCAAAAACTGTTCGAGTCTCTATTACAATTTGTTAAAAACTCTCTTGCTTGGGGACAAGCAAGGCACAAGTGTGGGGTGTTTGACAACGCCTAGTGATATCAAGTATTTTAGGCGTTGTTGAGCCCTGTTCTTGGTAAAATTATATCATATATGCATGGGTATTCTCACTTTTCGTGTCAGGACTTGTCTGGAGAAAAAGAACAGAAACAGGGACTAAAAGTGTACAAAAAGGAAAAAGTATGGAAAGAATGAAAAATCAAGAGAAGACGGACGCGCGCCGCGGGTTTTGGACTTGCGCGACGTGGATGTAAGGCGGTGGAACACATTCAAATGCCGAAGAAACGGGGAACGGATAAGTACGCGCGCCGCGGATTTCACATTTGCGCGGCGCGGTCACGGGAAATTTGCAACTATAAATAGAGGCATTTCCAGCCGAAAACCCTAGCAAAGCCTTGGTGTAAACATCGACTTAGAAGCTCTTTGACTCGAGGATTCATTTCAGCAAGCTCATATTTGGTATTTTCACGTTTTAGATTTTTATTTCATTTTAGTTAAACATTTGTAAGTTTTGAGTTGAGTCTTTGGGTGTGACAACCATTGATCTCAGGCTTAGGGTTCTGTTTTAATAGCATTTTGGTTACTGATTTTGTATTTGGATATTGGATTTGGTAAATGCAATCATTCAGTCACATTGAATATGGGTTTTTCGGTGTTTTGGTTGTTAGTTTGTTATTTGGTTGTTTAATTGTGATTGAGCTTGTTTGTGACTTGGTTGGGACTGTTTTTCTTTGCTGAAAACAGTGGCTAACTTGGTTAGGTTAGGCATTAAACCTTGGCTATTAACTGTCTCATAGGACTGTTAGTTATTAGCTAGTTTATGTTATGCTCGGTTTTGCTAGTTTGAATGCCTTCAATTGCTCCTGATTCAGAGATGCACTTCTGAGTTCAGAAAGTAACTAGGTATTTTGGACATAGCTAAGCTTGGCTTGGGTGTTTGAATATTGCTTTGAGGTAGACAGATAGAAGCTAATTCCTCCCACTATAGCCGTGACACTATCAGTTGGTAATCTCTCATCTAGGCTGACCACGTAGCTCCTGTGGATCGACCCTGACTCCACTATACTAGTGAATGTTAGGTTATTTCTTATTTTTGACCGCATGACGACCTCTGCGTGCACGTCAAATTTTGGCGCCGTTGCCGGGGAGCTGTGCGCTTAGGTTAGGTGAGTTGTAGGACTTAGTTTCTGATTTTTGATGTTTGATTTTAGTTTGCTGAATTTTGGTATGTGTACATCCTTATAATGGGTGATTACATGTACTCGGATCAATATTATGAAGATTATGAAAATCCGGCCGACACCTATTACGAGGATGGTTGCTACAATGGATCATTCGATGACAATGGATGGCGGACCGAGGAGTCATCTCAGCTTGAGAATTCTGTAACTTGGGCCCAACTTTGGGTATTCATGTATAACAACTACCATGAGCAGAAGGACCAGGCTGAAGCTCTTGAAAAAGTGCAAGCTTCTTTAGATAGGTTAGAGGAAAGTTGGAAATGTTCACCACCTTCGCCAGAACCGGAGGTGAGTGATTTTTATACCAATGATAATGTGTGTGAACTTGCATCATCTGAATATGTGATGGAAGGGCATACACCTTGGGAAAGTCAAGAGACCACTGAGATGGTCGAAACGGTTGTTAAGGAAGAGGTTGTAGGTGACAATGCTACTTCTGACTCAGCAACCTTTGAAGTTTTTGATGTTTTTGAAAGTATTGATAATGTTGATCTGGTGTTGGGTGAATCCATACCATCACCAGAAAATTTGGTTGATGAGGATGTTGTGGAGGGGACTGTAAGTGACAGTACAGATTCCAACCCAACAATTCCCGAATTTTTTGAAGTTGTTGATATTTTTGGGGAAGGGGGTGTAGATGACAATACTACCCCTGACCCTGTAATTTTTGAAAATTTTGAGAAATTTGAAGGAAAGGATCTGATGATGGGTGACTTTGTACCATCAGATCAAACAAGTCGTTCACTCTTGGTTCCGATCCACCTGTTGGACGATGATCAAGAAGTTGATGTTGACGAATTGAAATTTGAAAACAATAATAAACATGATTTTATCACCACTCATGATCCATTCATGAATGGAAGATTAGATGTAATTAATACCATCGATGAGGACATATGGAAGCATCCTGATATGTTGCCTTCCGATCCCATTCGATTGGAAAATTTTTATTGGTACTGCAAGCCAAAATTGCAAAATGAAAATAACACGCAATATGAGAGCAACAAACGAGGCACATCACAACTACTGGGAGCAGCACTGGGCGCGCTTCATGTCAAGCCTTTGACCTTGAAGAGATGCAGAAGAAAGGACCGAGCTTGGAGGTTCAAAGCTACCTCCAAGCATTTACGGGAGTTAACTAGAAAGCAACAACTGGGCAGCAATAAGAGAACCAACAAGCCATTCGACCCAGGAAAGTTTGAGGGGCAGTGGGTCAGCGAAAGAACGGTGGTGACTGAAAAGCAGCAAGGAAAGAAGGCATACGATCCACCGTAGCTGTAGAAGGAATAGCACGTCTGGCTGAAGACGTTAAACTTAGCGCTTGTTGGGAGGCAACCCATCGTGTCATAAGTAGGTTTTATTGTTCTTAGGATTAATTTAGAAAATACATCAATCGTTTGCAGGAATTAGTGGTTTGAAGCAAGTGTGGGGTCGTATGAAAAGGTTTTGAAATTTTCAAGACCGCGCCGCGGATATTTTCATTGCACGACGCGGGTTCGGAACTCAACCCGATGCGCAGGGGTTGAATTGGCGACACGCGCGCCGCGGAACAGGGAAATGCGCGCCGCGGGAAACGATCAGACGGTTTTCACCTTTATCCGGTGAGCCGCGGCTCACAACTCAAATCACACGACTCGGAGCTCTGGTGATCAAAAATTTTTCGTATTTTTTCTTGCTTATTGTGTTGCTACTACCAAGGTACACTCTTTTAACTATCTATTAGCTGTTTAAACTAGTTATTAGGTAGCTAATTTTAGGGTTTAGTCCAAAAAGTTCAAAAACTTAGAATCACAAATGGACACCCTAAATGAGCTAATCGGAACCTAGGCTACCTTGTGGTATCATTGAATTGAGATTTGACAGGTTAGAATGGGGATTTGATCCCGGGTTTGCAAACAGGCGTACGCCGCCCCGCGCCCTTGCTCTTGGGCCGCGCCGCGGTTCGATAGGGAAGAAAAGGGACTGATTTTGCAAAAATTTTTGTGTTGTGGCTACATTTTTCTTTTGCAGATGATGTTCAGACGAGACCATGCTTTCCTTCAGTTTCCCGCAGAGCTTGACTCTTCGGTGAAGTATACCTTGCGGAGGGACGCGTTGATTCATCGCCGGGTCTTGGAGGCGACTGTTATAGATCGAGACATCCTGAGGGATGCTGGGCTCTGGGAGGCGATTGAGCCATTCTTACATCGCACCTGGACCCACGAGGAGGCATCATTCACATGCCGTGGCTGGGACAGGATCATGGCCACGGACGAGGACGTGGTCTACACGGAGCTGCTACTGGAGTTCATCTCCACTTTCCATTTCGCTCCCAGGGCGGGAGACCCACGCTCCAGGATGATCCGTTTTCGCTTGGGAGGTGTGCACCGGGAGTGCAACCTCCGGGAGTTCGGGAGGCGCACAGGCATCTACACGCCAGCGGACCTCCAGCACCGTTTCTTCACCCGGTTCTTCGGGTCATGCATTCAGGGGGAGCCGGAGCGCCCCCCCAACATGGAGGTTTGGGCACAGCTGTCCAACGTCAGGTATGAGGCAGGGGCCTCGAGGGAGAGCCACTTGCGTGATCCTCTTCATCGCCTCATGCACCGTATCGTCTCCACCTCCATCATGCATCGGGAGGGGGGCGAGAAGGTGTCGGGCGATGATATGACATTCTTGTGGGTTCTCCTCGACCCGTCCCGATTCCTTCATCTTCCCTTTGCCCTCGCGATTGCCTTCTCCACCCACGCGACCGGCGCCTCCTCCAGCAGCCCTTTAGCCAGGGGTACTTCATTACCCGCCTGGACCGCTCCTATGGCATTCTTACTGCCCCAGTAGCTGCCTCTCTGACTGCTCTGCCTCCATCGCGCTCGTCAGCACGCACTTTGGAAAGGATGTTGCTCATTGAGCAACAGCGACCAGGGCAGTACATTCGGGCTCCGATCGAGCCTCCTCAGGCACCTCAGCCTGCATACGCCCAGCCCGGCAGGAGACGCCGGAGGCCAGAGCCACCAGCACCACAGCCACAGCCGGATGACTCATCAGCCCTCAGCCGGCTGGAGGCCAGAGTCACACAGATTGAGGGCCAGCTCACGAGAGTCTTGGACCAGCTCGAGTGGATTGGGGAGGTACTTATTCAGACTGCATCTGCGCAGGGTCAGCGCCCCCGACCATTCCCAGCACGGTCCCACGATCATGAGGCTGGACCCTCCAGGCCACCGGGTAGTGATTGATGTATCTTTTTCTTTTCTTTCTTTCTTTCTATTTTCTTTCTGGGATTTATGTACAAACTTATGACACTTCTATCTGTATATTTCTGTTCATATTTTATTTGTCATGTTTGTTTTTAATTTGTTTGTTAAGTTATGCATGATATATCAAATTGAGAGGGAGTTGTCTCAAGACAAGTGTAGGGTCACCGTGCCCCTTCACTTGTCTTGACCACCGGCGTGTCCTACTGTAGCGCTACAACTCCAGCAGATGAATCGAGGATCTTTTTGTATGCATTATACCTGTGATATTGAGCACCAAGCAGTCCATCGTCCAAAAAGGGGTAACTCTTTCTCCCTTGTTTTGAAACTAATTTTGTACAACGGGGACGTTGTACGGTTTTAAGTGTGGGGTGTGGACGGTCGAAAGAGATATTTTTGAAATTTTTTGCAGAACTGATCAATTTTTCAATTTTTAGCAATATTTTTCAAAATTTTTAATGAATTGCAATTTTGAAATGAAGGGTTTGTGACTGTGATAGCATCAGTATTTTTCAAGAAATACTGTTTAGTAGTGATCATGCTATTAGTTAGTCAAATAGGTTGAGTTTTACGAGTTTAGAAGATTGAGCCGTTTTAGAATTGGAATTTAGGAAGGAAATGTCAATCTGTGGCCTTTGTTGTTCGAGCCGGTAGGTCTAAAATGGGTGGGCCTTATGCACCTTACCACCTAAGATCGTCTGGTCTGGGATGGTATTTCTGAAAGCTCGATACACGGACAACATCGAAAGTCATGGACGATTCCTTAATGGCCTTTAGAATCTGAACGAGTAAGTACACTTCATTGTGGACAGAAAGTTCGTAATCAAGGGTTCTCTAGAAAGCCATGAATTCCAAAGAACAACTCAATTATGTTTTCACAAACTATTCCATTCTAACTCGAAGAGCAATAAGCTTTGAAACTAAACACATTCAAAAACTGTTCGAGTCTCTATTACAATTTGTTAAAAACTCTCTTGCTTGGGGACAAGCAAGGCACAAGTGTGGGGTGTTTGACAACGCCTAGTGATATCAAGTATTTTAGGCGTTGTTGAGCCCTGTTCTTGGTAAAATTATATCATATATGCATGGGTATTCTCACTTTTCGTGTCAGGACTTGTCTGGAGAAAAAGAACAGAAACAGGGACTAAAAGTGTACAAAAAGGAAAAAGTATGGAAAGAATGAAAAATCAAGAGAAGACGCACGCGCGCCGCGGGTTTTGGACTTGCGCGACGCGGATGTAAGGCGGTGGAACACATTCAAATGCCGAAGAAACGGGGAACTGATAAGTACGCGCGCCGCGGATTTCACATTTGCGCGGCGCGGTCACGGGAAATTTGCAACTATAAATAGAGGCATTTCCAGCCGAAAACCCTAGCAAAGACTTGGTGTAAACATCGACTTAGAAGCTCTTTGACTCGAGGATTCATTTCAGCAAGCTCATATTTGGTATTTTCACGTTTTAGATTTTTATTTCATTTTAGTTAAACATTTGTAAGTTTTGAGTTGAGTCTTTGGGTGTGACAACCATTGATCTCAGGCTTAGGGTTCTGTTTTAATAGCATTTTGGTTACTGATTTTGTATTTGGATATTGGATTTGGTAAATGCAATCATTCAGTCACATTGAATATTGGTTTTTCGGTGTTTTGGTTGTTAGTTTGTTATTTGGTTGTTTAATTGTGATTGAGCTTGTTTGTGACTTGGTTGGGACTGTTTTTCTTTGCTGAAAACAGTGGCTAACTTGGTTAGGTTAGGCATTAAACCTTGGCTATTAACTGTCTCATAGGACTGTTAGTTATTAGCTAGTTTATGTTATGCTCGGTTTTGCTAGTTTGAATGCCTTCAATTGCTCCTGATTCAGAGATGCACTTCTGAGTTCAGAAAGTAACTAGGTATTTTGGACATAGCTAAGCTTGGCTTGGGTGTTTGAATATTGCTTTGAGGTAGACAGATAGAAGCTAATTCCTCCCACTATAGCCGTGACACTATCAGTTGGTAATCTCTCATCTAGGCTGACCACGTAGCTCCTGTGGATCGACCCTGACTCCACTATACTAGTGAATGTTAGGTTATTTCTTATTTTTGACCGCATGACGACCTCTGCGTGCATGTCAACGAGTCAATTAACAATGGGGATAAAGAAGGGAACCTGCCATTTTCTTTTCAATTCCTTGAAGAATGAAGCAGGAGGTGGCGAGGGAGGAGAAGCCAACAAATCAGTTGATCGATTATTTAATTGAAAGATGTTGTTGAAATTAAATCTGAAACGAATATCAGACAACTTAAAATAAAAAAACGTTACCTGCTTCAACTTGTTCTCGAGCGGCGGTATGAAAACGGGGCCACAAACAACCGGTTCCCTTAGCGTTCCTCCTTCATGGTTCCTTCTAAAACCCATGGTGGCGATCGGGAAGAAGGGTGATCTGTTGAGAGAGAAATCACAAGGTGATGTGTTGAGAGAGACGGAGATGGAACCCCGGTACCCTCTTTGTCTTCTCGTTACTTTGAAGCTCTTCAACGATGGGGATATTGAATGATGAAAGATAAATCGATTGCGGGTTTGGAGGAGACTTACACGGGCTGAGGGAGGAGGGGAGGTGTCATGAAGAGGAAGCGCGGAGGAGGTTAATGCTACATCAAGTCGGTACATGGCTGGCGAAAAATCAAAAACAAAGTGGTATCCATTTGTGTCTTTTCGTTTTCTCTTTTGTCTTCTTTCAGTTGCAGTCTCGATCGCACTTGTCGTTGCTTCTGTTAAATGCATTCATCTCCGAAAATGTTATTATGCATAAGATGATTTAAAAAATAATTAGAATAATGGCCTCTTAAATAACATCTTATATCCACACCAATTGATAACTGTCAAGACCATTTACACTAATTCAATTACCAATTACAACTGAAAGGAAAACCAAGATCTAAAAACACATTGAACACAACAAATCAGTGACTATACATCAAAGAAAAAAAATACAAAAACACAAAATCCACCGACACAATATAATATCGATTACACGGCAATAAGATATGAAAGGGTTAAAGAACATAAATTAGTATAAGATCACAAAAACGCACATTAAGATTAAAAAAATTTCCCTCCCTAAAGTTTTGTACTCGAACTTAATCTTCAATCACGTATCTATAATTCTTTTCTTTCCCTGGATTCTCTAATAAGTATCTAACTCATTTAACTCCACCACAAAACCCATTTTCTATACAGCAGTTCAAACATAGCATAATCACTCATACCCTGAATTAGATACTTATTAAAGAATCCAAGGAAAGAAAAGAATTATAGACACGTGATTGAATATTGGGTTTGAGTACAAATCAGGAGCAATAAGTTTAGGGAGAAGAGACATAATGGCGAAGGCGATGAGAAATCCCAAAGTAAAAAAACGCAAATATAAAACATTGAATGCTTACCTAACGGCGAAGGCGATGAGAAATCCCGTTCGGTTCCAAAGTATAATCTGAAAGCAGCAGCCGCCTGCCACTTCAAACCATCAACAAAGCCAAACCAGTAAGTGTGATGTTATATTGTTATTTGATTTTTTTATATTTTCTGCTAGCATTTCAGTGAACACATGGAGTACGTCTTGACCAGGTGCATTCAAGAGAAAACAAGCAAGAGAGAGAGAGATGGGGAGAGAAAGAGAGGATAAAGAAACTTACAGGTTAATTGAAACTCGATCATATGGGTAATTGATGCAGAACCCAACCGACAAATCTGAACTCGTAAAGCCAACATGTAAACTTGAAAAGGGATGCAAACAATGCTCTTATCCATAAGTTTGATCACTGCATCACGTACCTACTACTTCCTCATTTATCAATCGATGGATGTATATCATTCTCTTCCTCTTTCGATGGTAAAAAGCTCACAGATCGTTTGATTCTCATATGCAGGTGATTATTTGAAGAATCCCCCTTTTAATCTTTCTATTTAATAGTACGATTTCTCAATATATTTCGTTTGTTGCTATTTCTTTCAATAACCGAGTCTTCTCTTTTCTTCAGTTTCGTTGATTCAGTTGATGCTTCTCCTCAGCGGTAGAGAGGAGCGGTGACGGTAGAATAAGAATCGATCGGTAGGGGAAATGAGAGGGGGAGGGGGAGATGAAAGTGATCGGCGATGGTCTGGTTAGCTTCTGTGCGAATCAAGGAACACAACAAATCAGTGAAATCACACATGAGTCATGAACAGAAACGCTTTTGTGAATACATATACACAATTGTAAACTGCATCTGTGTGAAACCCTAACCTCGGTATCGAGATGGTTTTTGGCATAAATTAGTTCGGCACTCCGCCGAGGAAGGTTTTCTTCTTTTCTGGTGGCCAAACGGCCGGCGAGCAAATATAAACGATCTATCACGAAAAGGGAGCATCGAAGGTCTGCTAATCCGTTCTGCAAAAATTCTTATCTCCGATGTGTATTTGGAGTTTTAGTCTGTCAATGAAAGAGATAGAGATGGGAAAATGTGGCAGTGGGGAAAACGTGGAAGGCGGGAAGAGATGGAAAGAAAAGCATCCCAAAGAGATGGCGGATGGCATGGTGAAGCAGACAGGAGGTGGCGGATGAAGAAGACATCTGTTGCAACAGATGGCGCTAAAAGATTGGGAAAAACTAAGTACCCCGCCAAAAACCCTCAAACCCTCTCCACCCCACCAATTCTTCTAGAAGATACGTTGCTTTTTAATCTATATAACAATTAATTTATTATTTATTTATTATTAATTGGTCATTTTAATGTTTTGTTTATTATTTACATTTTAAAAGCAATATTTAATAAATGATGGTTCCACCCACCCCTACAAATCTTTCAATCACCTTCTTGATCCCCTTAATACCGCCGTCAGGGAATTGGAGCTTCCATGTTCTCTAGAAATCCCTCAAGGATCCTTTCCCTTAAACTTAATTGAACTACCATTTCATGAGATGAAATCTTCCTTTTATACGTCATTAAAACGAGACCTAGCCAGAGGCTTAAGGAGATCTGCTACTCGTTGGTACACTCTACTGGTTCCTTTTCTTCTCAATTCAGATCCCATCTAATTCCACAGGAAGCTCCAACAAAAATAAGCTCGCTTGAACTTCAAGGAGGTGGTTTCATTTGATTATGGATGCGGCAAGTTCGATGGTGAAGAAATTGGCAAATATGAAGTCTTTAAGGGCAACGCATTTGCGAGATTTACGAATGTGTTTGACGTATTTGGTGGTTGATAATGTGAAAGGGAGGAGGGAGCAGGTCCAACCGTCGCCAATTCCACGACAGACAGTTGGCGGCTTGAGAAGAAGCAAAGGCATGAATATGAGATCGGCGGCGTAGCTGAAGGAGACGGTCACTGTCAGCCGGGTCTTTGAGTCAATACAAGACCGTCTTAGACATCGGTTCTTGTTTAGCCATCAACCATCAAAAGGCCAAAGGTAGACACAAAAAATGAAAGAGAGAATGGAGCTGGATCGATTCTGGTTTGATTTGATTATATTGGGTCTTTGTGGTTTCATTTGATTTAATAGTTTCATTTGAATTTGGTTTGAAAAAATTATAGGTTGGATTAAGTATGGTTTGCATCTTATTTGTTTATGGGTTGGATCAAAATTTGCAATTGATTCAAATGGGATAAATAGGTTCAGAACCCTAAGACAAGAACAAGAGTTCAGGTGATGGTGGATGGTTGTTTTCAGGGATGTTGTTTTCCAACGAGAGAAAGGATGACTATGGTAACGGAGGGTTGTCCGCTAACAGAAGAAAGCAAGGGGAGAGAGAGAGAGATTGACGGGAGAGAAAGGCAAAGGGGAAGGGATAAGAGGGGGTGGGACCCACAAATTTAATTATCAATTTTGTTTAATGATAATAAATAAATAATAATAATAAGATAAAAAATATCAATAAGGTAAAAGATAGTCTCTATAGGATTGTCAAGGACCAAAGAAGCAACAAAAATATATTATAGAGACTATTCGAGTTAAAAAAGAGTTAGGGATCAAACATATAAATTATTAAATCACAAGGTCCATTCGTGTAATTTACTCAAGAATTTATTTACCCTGCAAAGTAGGACTATGGTCCTCAAATGCTATTGGCTTATGTCTCCTAAAAGAAAATGAAGATCTTTCTATGTATTCTATTTGGTTTCGTTTAATAAAAACAATAATACATATCTTACTTGTATCTAACATATAATTTATGTTTTTCTAAGCTTCATAGAACATTCACATATTGTCAATTAATTAATCATCATCTTCATCTCCTCATCGATCAACACTTTTAATCATCATTGTCTAAATTGTGAGATATGTCGACAGTGATAAAGTCTCAGATATACTACAAAAAGGGTTAGATAACATGGCTTTGATGCTGGTGGGTTATATGCAAGATTGCTAATAGAGCCCGAATTTCAATCGGTTCAATTATGATAAAAAGAATCCGATTTCCATTCAACTAACTGCATCTTATAAGGTTTAAAGTGCCACTTTCATATGTCCTTCCTACAATATAAGAACGGAATGTATCATACTCGATTCATCTAAAAGTCGTACTATACTTACTTCTTTATAAAAAAGAAGGAACCATCATTCATCATCTCAAAATGAATTCCTTGACTCTCTAATATAAGGAAAATCTTAGTTAAAACATCCCCAAAGTTTGGCATTAAAACAAGGACCCAAAGCTCAAACCATAAAGCTCAAAACCCAAAAACTGCAATTTCTGGCCAGACCCAGCTACATGGGTCGTGTAGGTCTGACACGGGTCGTGTAGGATTGACCAGTAAGTCCAAAAATCTTCACACGGGTCGTGTGGATTCTGCACGGGTCGTGCACAGCCTGCTGTAGCTCCGATTTTTGGTCCTTTTCACCCCCTTTTTTACCCGAATCAAGCTCTAACACTTTCCCAACCTTATGGACATCAAAAGGACATGATTCAACTTCAATTTAAACATAATTATACTCATTTAAACCACCCAATATCATCCAAATGAATAATTACATGTCATGATCACAACTTCACTCCATAAGCTTAAACCATAGAATACCTAATTCCATTCCCATAATTTGTGCTTACAAGTGGAGATTCCTTCTTCCATTCCATGGAATCATTAGGAAATGATCCTCACTCCACTTATACATCCAAATTGATGCAAGGTTTAATACTACAAATCAAAGGTTGGAATCCTTAGGGAATCATTAGAAATTAATCCCCTCATCCAAAACTACCATAATCATCCATTAATTTCTGGATTCTTCAACTATTCAACAAATCCCCAAATTCTAGGGTTCATAACACCTAAATCAATCAACTAATTGAATCTAGAGTATCCATGGATTGAATGTAGACTCCAATCAACTTGGAAACATCAAACAAACATTGGGGAATCATAGGAAGAACCTCATCCCATCATAAAACTCGGATTAGGTCCAAACCCCAAACCTAAACTCAAAATCTAGGGCTAGAAAAATGGGTTTATACCTTAGATTGCTTGAATTCTTCAAGAACTTTGATCAATCTTCAAACTCTAGCATCTTATCCTCCATGATCTCTCACAATCGCCACTCTCTCCCACTCCTTCTCTAAAAAACGTGATTTGGGCTGCAAGGGGGAAAACCCCATCTAAAATAAGTCATCTTTCAAGAGTTACAACTTAGGTCCCTAAACTTGGTCATTTCTACACCCAACACCCCAAAAGTCCATTATTCTCATTAGAAGTCTCCATATTCATAAATATGCCCAAAATACAATTATTTATTTCTCTTGAGTCATTGACTAGGTCAACACTAACCCTTAGTTTTCCCAAATTGACACAAATGGTCTTTTTCACTAATTTCTTTACAAATTTGGTCCTTAATATTAATTCAAGGAATTATTAGACCTAATTTAAACTCCACATCAAATCCTTCATAATATCTTCTAATTTTCCAAATCCATTACTAGTCAAATCTACTTAGGGTAAGTTTGCCAAATTGACACTTTTAGTCCTTATGACAAAATTTCTCACATTTGGTTACAAATAGATTTTAAAACTATATTTGGCTCATTTATTCAAATATAAAGATATAACAAAATATTAAATTTATTTATTTATTTATTTACAAATTAAGTTTTATTCGTCGGTTTAAGCGCAAAACTCGTAGGTCCAAAACACGGATGTTACAATATATATATATATATATATATATATATATATATATATATATATATATATATATATATATATATATATATATATATATATATATATATATATATATATATATATATATATATATATATATATATATATATATATATATATATATATATATATATATATATATATATATATATATATATATGTGTGTGTGTGTGTGTGTGTGTGTATGTGTGTGTGTGTGTATACGTTAACTATTATTATTGTTAATCAAAAAAGGAAAGTTGTTTAAAATAAAATTCAATAATTATAAAAAAAATACCTTCAAATATTTTTTAATTAATTTGACATGTCTATTTAGCTTTTACAATTAAAACATTAAATATGACACCATATTTATATTAACAAATTAAAAATGCTTTTTTGATGTTAAGGCCATTAGTAATCATTATTAAAATGTATTTGGAAAATCATAGGAATATATATGAAAAGACATGTAAGTTTCAAATCAATGTGGTGTTTGGAAATATGTATATGTATTATATATATATATATATATATATATATATATATATATATATATATATATATATATATATATATATATATATATATATATATATATATATATATATATATATATATATATATATATATATATATATACATGTAAGTTTCAAATCAATGTGGTGTTTGGAAATATGTTTATGTATTATATATATATATATATATATATATATATATATATATATATATATATATATACTAGTTGTAAGACCCGTGTATTACTCGGGATGATACAAAAAAATTATTAATTAAGAATATCTAAACATTAATAATTTTACATAATTTTTTTTGTGTATCGTGACATCTTGCTTTTGATTTTTACTATTACGACTTTGTATTTTGATAAATATAATTGATTATGAAAATGTCATCGGTACTAAAATCAAATTCACTATTATGATTAGAATCGTTATTCAAAATATTATGACGTCAATTGTGTCTCTATTGTCTCTCAAATCATTCTACACATTAAAAAATAATATGATATTAAAAACAATTAATTTTGAAATTGAATGATAACAATTAATTTTGAAGTTAGAATGATAATTAAACCGATCATTAAGGAGTTTGAAACGTTTCAAACCAATTAGTTTTTTTAAGAAATCTAAAATTATGAGAAAATGACATGTGGCAAATTCAATGAGGAGATGACATGTGGCTTTGAGTTACTTATTTATTAGGATAAGATATATATATATATATATATATATATATATATATATATATATATATATATATATATATATATATATATATATATATATATATATATATATATATATATATATATATATATATATATATATATATATATATATATATATATATATATATATATATATATATATATATATATATATATATATATATATATATATATGTGTGTGTGTGTGTGTGTGAGTGTGTGTGTGTGTGTGCACATACTATAATATAGGTCTTTCAAACTCATTTATTTATGTTATAATTCTTTTAGATAGCATGTTAAGATTTAAGATACTTTATTAATAATATGTTTAAATGAGAACTTCTCACAAGTATCATGATATTTTATTGTTGTTTATTTATGAACATCTGAAGTTTGTCACGACAAATACCTTTTACAAAAATTTATGTTGTTTATTTAAATGTTAAACCTCCTTATAAGAAATCAATTAACTAATATGGTTCAACTATATTAATTATCTTCAATATACTAGTTTGAATTTCTTATATATCAAGTCTAATAAGTTAATATGAAACATTTAAATTTTAGACACTATTTCTTATTTATATTTAATGTTAAAATAATAATATATTATAAGTTCAAAAAAATACACCGATTTATATAAAAAAGTTTAACCATTATAAGTATTATAACTTATGAACTTCATAATTTTTTATCATATAATTATAATGACGATGGTTTCCATCAATATTTTAATTTAGTATATAAAAATTGTTATTTTGATAGTTTATGGCAATATCGTAGATAATTTTAACAAAATATATTTGTTATTATTTTAAATACATAACTTTATTCTTGTAGAACGCATGAGTATTCGCTTTATATATATATATATATATATATATATATATATATATATATATATATATATATATATATATATATATATATATATATATATATATATATATATATATATATATATATATATATATATATAGAGAGAGAGAGAGAGAGACAAAGAATTAGGATCAAATGCAATTAAATAAATATTGTTTAACTTTGTAACTAAATGTGGACCAACCATTTTAAAATATGGATAACGCATAATAGTAATTGACATATAAATCAATTAATTTTAAATCAATATAATCATATTATTAATATGGAAACTGATTCTTATAACTAAGGAAATCGAGTTTTTTTCATGAATTCACATTGATACATTCAGCCACACAATAAGTATCAGTTTTATAATATTAACAATAATATATATATATATATATATATATATATATATATATATATATATATATATATATATATATATATATATATATATATATATATATATATATATATATATATATATATATATATATATATATATAAATCTTCAGCACACCAAACAATATTGTAAAAAACAATGGATTTTACGCTCTGTTGTCGAGTTTACCTAATGAATGGAATGGAAGGGAGATGAAATAAATGTGTGTTCTTAAGTTTTTTTTATGTAAGGGAATGAAGATAAATGTGTTTTTGAGTTTTTTTAAAGAATGAGAATGAAAGGGAGGCGAAGAGAATGATACACAAAATGGTCTTGAAAGTTTCCCGCCCACATTTGGCCTGGTTGGAAGGTATTCCTTCTATTACTACTTGTTAAACATAGTTGAAATGATTTGTGGATTTGAATTTCTTTTAAATTAATAAATAATACATTTATAAGAAATTTAAACAAACTCCATGTACCCATTTAAAAGCTAGTATAAGTATATTTTACATAAAATCTCGTTTATAAACTATTTCTTAACGTATAAATATTACAATCTAAAAACTTACAAATATAACATAATTTGTAAGATCGGTTCGATATATCAAACATAACGTCAACTTTAACATAAAAGGACGTTTAAATGGGAAAGTGGACAACTGGACACGGTTTGAGTATTGATCTTGTTAATAACTAATATAAATTTAAAATTTAGAAGATCATAAAGATCTTAGTCAACGTTTATTTAAAATTACGGATAATTTAATTTCACATAATATATACAGTGGCATGTATCTCATGGTCACTTTTTTTTATTGAGACTATATAGAAGATTGTGATATTTAATGTCGATTTATGATTACTTCAAAAAATATATTACAGCTTTGATCCACGTGGCTTGGTTATTCTTCTTTGATTTATTTTTTGAACGGCAAGAAATTTTATTAGATGCTCAAGCAAGGAGCTTGAAGTAAGGAAGGATTACAATAAAATGGGACTCGCATTCCATCTGTCCCAAAAAAGATTACAAGCCCCCTTATCTCTACTCTTAATCCATTGAAACGTTGTGGTCTTAATCAGACCGACAACAACATTACATCTAGAAACAAGACCATTAAAAACAAGTTGATTCCGTCACCACCATAATTTCCAAATGAATGCAGCAAAAATACAACCAAGTCTTTTTCCCATTGTCGAATTGCCTTTCTCAATGTCAATTAAACGCAAAAAAAATCCTCCATGGAACCCGAACCCAAAGGCATATCCACACACCAAACTTTGATTTAGGCTAACATGTCTTTAGCAAAAGAGCAGTGAACGAACACATGAGCCTCCGATTCGTCACTTATATGACAAAATGGACATAGAACATTCACCAAATTCAACCCTCTCGAATTAAGATTGACTTTTGTGGGAAGACGACCCAAACGGGTTCTCCACAATAAACTATTGACTTTAGGCAAGAGGCTATTCCAATAGGTGTGTATAGGAGAGTCGGCCAGCAGAAACTCATCCAAGAGATGTCTACAAGAAGAAACCGTAAAGCACCGTCATCTTCAAGACCCCATTCCCAACCCTCATCCAAATTAAAAAATAAGCTCCTCAAGTCAATATTGCCCAGCTTTATGCTATTATTAAGACTAGCAATACTACCCCACACACTTCTACAATTGTGGTTTAACCCATTACACCCAAGAATTCCCTCCGAGCCGTGGATGGCACAAATAACCTTCTTTGATTTTATTTTTGAAAAATTGATGTAATAGTCCTCCCTATCAATATTCGTCTAGTTTGCTATTGTTAGTCCGCCTCCATTAAATGCATGAAAAATTTACTATTTTACCTGTATTTTTTATTTTTTATTTTATATTTTATTATTTTGCATTTATTGTGTACCTCCACCCCTCACCCCTTCTTCTTGTCTTCTCTCATTACATGTTACCTAAAAGATCAATAATCTTTAGAGTAAATTACAGTTTTTGTCTATATGGTTTACATCAAATTACAGTTTTGATTCTAGTTTTAAAAATCTTGTATTTGTGGCCCCTGTGGTATTCAAAATTTTCACTTTTGATCCTTGTGGTTTCCAAATCTGTCAATTATGGTCCATATGGTTTACACAAACGATAACAGGGGAAAGACCAAAAGTGAAAGATTTAGAAACCATAGGGACCAAAAGAAAGATTTGGAAACCACGGGAACCATCGGTGCAAGATTTTCAAAAATAAGACCAAAACTGTAATTTGGTGTAAACCACAAGGACCAAAATTGTAATTACTCTAATCTTTATGACCGGATTATTCACATACTCTAACTTTTTACAACATTCGTATAATAAAGATCGAGAAAATGAATACCTAAAAGTGAAAGATCTTGATAACAACTAACGAAAATAAAGAACGCATGTAATGAAGACCCATCTCCTTCTAACAGTGAATGCCATAACTTATTAACTTTTATCTGAAGTGGGTTTCACAATAATGAATACCTTATATAATGACAGAAAGTGGCAACATTTGCCAATTTTATAGCAAATTTATAAAAATATTATAACATTTTTCAGGACCAGTCCGTTGATTTTGATGATTTTGTGGAAAAAATAAAAAATAGGCCTCTAAATATAGTTTTTATATATAATTAAAATTCTTTAATACTACAATAATATTCGACATTTAACATACCATTACAAATTTATAGGTGACGACGTAAAAATTGAAAAGTTATACTAATTAGCAATGAAATAGTGACGGATAGCGATAATATTCGACAAAATTCATTGATGTTATGATAATATTCGACACTTTATATATCATTACAAATTTATCAACGACGAATTAAAAACTGAAAAGTTATGCTAATTAACGACGGAATAGTGACGGAAAGGTCGGATTAGTGACGATTTAGCGACGCATTAGTGACGAAACCGCAACAAAATGAAATTTTAGGCCCTTCACGACGTCGGCCATATGCGGTCGCACCTCCCGCATCTCCATAGGGCCGGCCCTGACATTCTCTTATTAACAATGATCTATTATTGGCATGTATTTAGTATTTCTAGTGAAATATGCAAATAGTTTAGCAAAAAGGAAAAAAAAATCCCGCATGCATAGTGAACTATCGTCTTTCTTAAACACCTTGAGGGGGATTTTTTCTGGCACACAAAAAAAAAAAAAACATATCTTTAATTCTAGAGCTCAAGGTTCGCGAATTGCAAGATTATATATTTGTGAGACTAATATTTTGACAAAAATATATGATTGGTTCTCGTGGTTTTGCTAAAACTCACACGGTAAGGATAAGTATTAAAACCTTTGTGCGGATAGTACTTGTAGTTTTAATTTCTTGCGTAGTTTCTTAACCCACGTAAAATGACTTTTGTACCATTTTTAATTTTTATTAACTAATTTTAATTTAAAAAATAAGATATATAAGCCCCTCCCCCACAAAAATCCTTCCATTTGTACACGCCTTCCCTCTCTTCTTTTCATCGCTCCTTCACCATTTTCTCTAGCTTCTGACGCTGAAGCAGGCCAACCATCCTCCACCGCTGCCCTTCGCTATCACCTCTGGCATTGAACCAAATCCCCCACATTTACTCTCACTTCCTTTTGTTTCTTTCTCTGTGTCGATTTTTTACTGTCTTTTAACATGACCTCTGGTGGTGAACTCTACCTCATCTTTCTGGTGGGGTAAGATTATGGGGTAAGTTCAAACAATAAATTATTCTTCAAGATTTTGCACACGAACACCAAGAACACACACATAGAGAAGAACGCACTTTAAAATAAACAAATTAACACCAATCACTAGAATATTATCATGTGGTTGGATTCTGTGTTCATAGTTTATAGAAAAATAGCAAACTGAGCAAAGTTGAGGAAAAACAAGTGGCTTTTGTTGAAATTGTTTTGACCAACCCTTTAAAGCTTTCAACTTTATTGACCTTGTTTGAAATAATCAAAAACTTTCACCACTACTCAGATGTTCTTTTCATGATTACCAATTGTGTATTTGTGATGCTCATGATGAATCAGATCTAATGAAGTTATTTGAACTTGTAAGGTTCACTTAGATGAAATCGCTAATTTGTGACTTTAGACAATTCCTTTCTACACATTACATGAGACTAATAATAGAATATTTGTATAGGTAATCATGTGGAGCAGATGAGATCATTTTTTAAGAATATTTGTATTTAGATATTTGAGCTAAA
Organism: Cichorium intybus; assembly: GCA_023525715.1. NCBI lineage: Eukaryota > Viridiplantae > Streptophyta > Magnoliopsida > Asterales > Asteraceae > Cichorium > Cichorium intybus. The sequence continues at coordinate 33,648,565 of CM042011.1, forward strand.
AATAGTCATCATTTTCAGTATGAATCAATAATACAGGGTAAACTTGTTTTCATCAAATGCCGTTGTGCTACATTTTAGCATGTTTATTAGTCCATTAAATAGTTGAGAGTTTTTTTTTTCTAAATGTCATAGTCAGATGTAATTGTGATAGCGGTTGTAAGTTACAACTAAGATGAAAATTGGTGATATTCATGGGAAGAGTGTATCTCAGTGAAAGAGTTGGATTCATGTCTATTAATTGTTTACTAATATTTGACTGATATGTCTTGAATATTTCATTTCATGTGTTGGGACATATTTTCGTATGGTTTATTCTTTGCTTTTAAGGGTTTAATCTGAGTTTTACAAGCCAAGATGGAGTTTTCGGTATTGGACCGAAAACCTGGAGTTCTCGGTTGGATTGGACCGAAATCTCATGGAGATTTCTGTGGGCTTTGGTCTCGTGGGCGTGTTCTCGGTGGACTTTAGTCCGCATGGGCTTTTGTTTTAGGCTTAGGTATATAATGTGTAAATTGAGTCATTTGTCATGGTTGGTCGATTTGAGAACATATACGTGAGCATTGAGAGAGATTGATCATAGTGATCTTATGTACTAGACTATTGATTGATAATAGTGTGCATTGAAGATTAATACCGTGTTCTTGATTCGTTTTGATTAGTTGTTTCGGATTCATTACTCCATTGGATTCCGCACAATCGAGTAATCATATTGATACCTTGTTAGATCTACTAATTCGGGACTTACAAGTGGTATCAGTGCCTTAAAATCAAATTTTGGCTGTTGGTATCAATCTATTTCGAAGCAATCTAGCTGTTTCTTGAAGTTTTTGATGCGTTTTTGGTTTAATCGGACGAAAATCATTGTTTATATTCTTCGTGTTCCTGGTGTTCTTGGCATTTTTGGGCGAAAATCGACTGTTTTGATCCGTGGACTTCGAAAAACTTGAACAAAAAACGTGTTTTTGGCTTGGTTTTGGGCGATTTCGACGGCGCATCAGAGTTTTCGGCTAGGGTTTTGTGAGTTTTCGGTGGCGCATCAGAGTTCTCGGTTAGGGTTTTAGGTGTTCTCAGCGACGCATCAGATATCTCGGCTAGGGTTTCAGGGTTTTCGGCTGCGTGACATCAGCGTTCTCGGTCAGAGATTCTGTCAAAGGCGCTGACTTTCACAGTTTTCGGTCAACTTTATTTTCACATCAGCCTTTGGTAATAATGGTCTCCACCACTTCTAACACCAAAGAGGTTAGTGAAACTTCATGCTCTCAATCCTGTGTAGATAAAGTTAACAAATATCGTGAGCAAAATGATAAATTAGTTAAAGAAGTTTTTGACCTTACGAATGATGTCTATAACCTTAATAAGGTTCAAAACCTCTTAAAGAAAATTTGGAAGCTCAAACATCAGACTTTAAAAAATTACACGAGGAGCACAATATAACAAGTAGTCGATATAGTTATGCTAAAGAAACGATTGCCAAATTAACTGCTGAACTTGACACATTGAAAGAACAATTTAAAGATGCCGATTTCAATTTCAAAAAATTCGATGTGTCAAGTGCGAAAGTTGAAACTATGATTGAAAAGAAGTTAAAGTGGAAATCTAAACAAGTTGAAGGTCTAGGGTATAGTAACGTTCCACTACCGTTTGGACAAGGACCATGTCACAATCTCATTTATTTGAAGCCACAAATGTGTTTTAACTGTGGCATTAATAGGTCACATTGCCAGAAATTGTCGACATCGTCCATATGTTCCCTACTATGAACAATGTTGGCAGAATGTGCCAAGAGGGAGATCTTACAAAAGAAATCCTTCGAGGTCACGTTCACGAGATGGTGATGGGAATGCCAAAAAGGTCAAGACTCATAACCAAAAGGACAATATGGACATGACCAATAGGAAATCAGATTCGAGAGATGCCTTTACCAAACCTGCAAGGGTGAGGTCAAATTCATCTCAAGGATCATCTTCAAGCTCACACGTGTTTAAACCAAATTACTGATGGGTTCCTAAAAGTCAAGTTTCCAAATTAATTCAAATTCCTGTTATTTCTTCATTCTTATCTGATAAACAGGATATGTCATGGGAAAGAGTAAAGAGTGTGGATAGTAATGGTAAACCCAGTTTCAAAATGGACTCGGTTCCCAAAACTAACTAATCTCGCAGGTTGTGCATGAGCAGCTATGAAGGAATATCATCAGACCTTGGTTTGTTGATAGTGGCTGTTCTAGGCTCATGACAGGAGACATCTCTCAATTGCACGACATTCAAATCATTCATGGAGGGGATGTGTCCTTTGCGAGAGAAGAGAAGAAAAAAAAAAGGAAGGATCACACAAAGAGGAACCGTAACTGACGGTGTGTTAAAGTTCGACAAAGGTAACTTTGTTCCAAAATTGAATTTTTTAAATGCTATGCTTCGAGGAGGTTTGAAAAACCTATTTTGTTATAAATTTTGTATAATATTTTTGTTTTTAGTTAAATTTGTTTATTCTCTCCATGCACAAATTTAGGGGGAGAATTAAACAAACAAAAAAAAATCAAAAATCAACAAAATTCAGAAAATTACAAAATTCAAAAATATGTTTTTCTCGTAAATATCTTTGAGTTAAATTTATTTTCTTAAATTTAAAAAAATCCAAAAGGAGTTGTTTGAGTATGTGTGCAGGATTTTATGCACTGTAGCTCAGGGGAGAGGATATTTCTTTGGTTGAGGGGGAGAGATAAAGAAGTTGAAATAGAGAAAGGAGAAAGATGGATCGTCAGTTAAGGGGAAGCAATTGATGTTTTTATTTGCTAATTTGATTTCAGGTACTTGTACCAATTGTGAAATCATCAACTGATGATGGAATAAGGGATTAATGGTGAACTTACGAGTTCTAGACAGTAACTACACAATCTAGCATGATCGTTAATGTTCTTGATTTATACCAATCAAGAATGCAGATCCAATCGCTATGTCAATGATGTGTTTCACTATTACCGTGACTCACTAAGGCATTGCCTTACCTATCAATCGATGACACACTGAGCCATACCACTCACTGTTGAGATAAAATATTATGTGCTGATGATTCTCATTGGTACACCACAATGAGTATGAAGCACTAACAACCTCCCTTAACCCAACCTCAAATTCTTCTCATACTTAACTTCTAGACACTTTGAGTAAAGCCACGCATAGTCGAGAGTTACAAACTCTGTGCCGATGGTTAGATTGCGTACCGTAGTCTATCATACGCACCAATCCATTCTTACCCACTCTATTTTCTGACGCAAGAAATAGATGATTCATCATTTAAAACCAAATGTTGATATTTCGAAACTCTATGCCTATGATCTTTGCTATAACACCAATAGTAAATGTGAGGCATCAACAACCATTCTTACATACAAGTCTTCTAATTTAGAGTTGGATGATTCAATGTACTATACCATACATTGATGACAATTTGCAACAATAGCCGATGGGTATATCTCGAACCAAGATATATTACACGCTCATACCATTCTTCACCCTAATTTTCTTCTAATAAAGATGTGCATGATTCAATGTGGCTTTTACCTCCCATTGATGAAACATCGAAAATCTGGGTCAGTGATTGTTGTTGACTACCACAATAGCTGTGAGACCCCAACACTTCACCAGAACCCTAACTGGCACCAGAATGGTACACTCCGCAGAGATTCAGATACTATTGAACGTCTCGCCAAGAGCCAAGTTAACTTGTTAACTTATTAACTGCATTGAGATCTTTGATCAAGGATGTGTAGGGGCCAAAATCAAAACGGCCACGAGTAGTTCTCCGATACTCAACAAATCACAGTGCGTTCCTCCGTGATCACACAGATACTGCGAGTAGTCTCTTCCTGAGCCAAGGCTGGGTCCTTGAACAACTGTGGCGAGAAGGGTCATTATAACTCTGTGACCCACAGGGATTGTTAGTCACCATTAAGTTTCATGAAAGTGCTAGAAATTGTCAAAGACGATCTAAATGAAGATTTTCAAGTGATGGAACGAGAAGTGAAGTTCAGAAGTTTCTCAACACAACATTTCAACCCCAAAGAAAGGTGAATTGTAACTCTATGCGACAAGGTGTGTTGAATTCCTCCTCAAACAGTTTATGTTGATACATTTGTACCTAAAGTGATCAAGATGTGAAGAAGTAGAATCAGACTCCAAGTTCTAGTCAAAGCCAAATTCAAAGCTGGGAGTGCTGATTTCATTTCAGAACCTATACAAGAAGCCTTTACACCATATGTGAGTTTAAAGTCCAATCTGAAGAAAGTCCAACTGTATCTCGTAGTCAAGTCATGAAGAGACCGAGCGAAGACCAGAAAGCCAAGATCAAAGGGAAGCTTGAAAAGAAAATAAAGCAATAAACCAAGGGGGAGATTGTTGGGACATATTTTCGTATGGTTTATTCTTTGCTTTTAAGGGTTTAATCCGAGTTTTACAAGCCAAGATGGAGTTTTCGGTATTGGACCGAAAACGTGGAGTTCTCGGTTGGATTGGACCGAAATCTCACGGAGATTTTAGTGGGCCTTGGTTTCGTGGGCGTGTTCTCGGTGGACTTTAGTCCGCATGGGCTTTTGTTTTAGGCTTAGGTATATAATGTGTAAATTGAGTCATTTGTCATGGTTGGTCGATTTGAGAACATATACGTGAGGATTGAGAGAGATCGATCATAGTGATCTTATGTACTAGACTATTTATTGATAATAGTGTGCATTAAAGATTAATACCGTGTTCTTGATTCGTTTTGATTAGTTGTTTCAGATTCATTACTCCATTGGATTCCGCACAATCGAGTAATCATATTGATACCTTGTTAGATCTAGTAATTCGGGACTTACATCATGGATCAACATCATCAAGTGAGTGTTAAATAACCGGTTCAAGTCTTCATATCATTCAACTTGAGTTATTTGTATGCTTTTGAATTGTTGTAGTGTTATGTCTTGATGCAAGTTAAATGGTATTCTTGTTGGACAATTTTCTAGTGTCTCACCAAATATGAAATATTTCTATAAATAGTATGGTCCTTTTTGGTTACACATAAACCATTATTAAGGAAAAAATAAAAGTGGAATTAAAATGAATTAGCTTGTTAATATGTAATGTTATGTGAATTAACTAGAAACTAAAAGGGGCTAACAGAAATAAATCCAAACTTGAAAAGTGACAAGTGTAATAACTTATTTAGATTGATAAGTTTTGAAAATCCTAATCCCATTGTAAGACGTCGTTCTCTCTCTTTTTTTTGCTTTGAATTGAAGCAACCTTTGAGTAACCCTAGTTGCAATTGACCACCACCATCATGTGTTACCTCCCTCTCGATCTTGACCTCTCTCCATCTTAGTCTTCCTACTTCTTCTCAGATTTTAATGATCGATACCAAAGAGGTCTCGACTTGAGTTTCTTGGACCATAAGAAAGCTCGAAGGAGCTCTCAATCTTGGAGTACTTGGCTTGGGTTTGGAATTGTTGATAATTGCATCATTGATCCTCGCTTTTGTGTGCGATTCCACTAGAGGGGTGGTACATTGGACCCTTTGCTAGGGTTTGGAGTTGTTGATAATTGTATCCTTGATTCTTGCACATCTAATTTGTTTTGTCATTATTACAATTGTCTTACGGTATAAATTTGTACATATAAATAGGAAAATTGTATGAATATATTATATACAAGAAGGTTGTTTGATTAAATATGTTTTTTTTAATGTATCTGATATATGATTCAATTAACAAAAATCAAAAGATAATGTATTTGTGATGCCCATGATGAATCAGGTCTATTTTTTTTGTCATTAATACAAATATTTTTAAACTTAAATAACAACAAAATATCAAATAGTATAGTTCACAAAACACCAAATATAATTCTGAAACAAGGGTTTCAGAACAAAAGGAAAATAACACTAATAAGAAATGAATAATCAAATAATAAGTTCTAAAATTGAGTTTACTTTCTTCCATTTGACTTGAGATTCAATATAGTCTACTTACAATACCTGAAATAGAAAAACTTAAAATCAAGGGTTTACCTGTGTCCATAACTTGAAATTGAACAAAAAAAAATCTAAAACACAAAGATTAAAAAACGATTATAATGGTTCTCAAAGATTTTAGAAGCATATGAAGTGGTTGATGCTACAATGATGATCGACAATGGAGAAGAGAGTAAAATAAAAAAATTGAAGGGTTTTCAGTTTGTATGGGTTGAAAACGTGAATGGGGGGTTTCCTTTACGAATTTTACCAATTTGCCCCATCATAAATTCAACTTTATTTCAAAAATTTCACGGTATTTTGAAAAACTCCAACTAATCCTGCCACTCTTTATATATATATATATATATATATATATATATATATATATATATATATATATATATATATATATATATATATATATATATATATATATATATATATATATATATATATATATATATACCACCACTGATTGAAAAAATGGAGGGATCTGAGCTGATGACTAAAATCCTGTTTTTTTACTTTTTTTGGTATGGAAGGGCAAAATAGTCATTTTCACTGTTGAATCCAAACACTCATAGACTCATCCACAGTTTAAAACACACATATATACACTAATTCACAGTTTAATACACTCATCCATACACTAATTCACAATTTAATATTCATTGATTCAATCAATCACATATTGATACAAAAACATTCAGCACATTAAAAAACCATTAACATTACTAATAAAACACACATAAATATACAGAAATATGTAAATATAAATAAAATCACAGTTCAAATTACATGATCATATTTTAATACATTCACAGTTTAATTTCCACTACATTCACACCTTAATACACAGATTTACAGTTTAGTTTACACTATATTTATAGCTTAAAAATATTATATATTTCATTGAAGCATTTCATCAAACGCCTTCTATGCATCTTGTTTGCAAAACTTCTAGCTCTAAACTCTACAAAAGGAGAACAGATCGGAGAGAAAAATAAGATGAAGATGCAAAGGCGAAGGCAATCGAACCACCTCAGCAACTAACGTCCACACCACTATTATAACTCCAGATCTTTACGTGAAATCGCACCACATAAATGGTTTGGTGTCTGAAATCGTATCACTCACATCAGACATGACGAGATCTGAGTGTTTCTTCTTCCATACTCCAGATCTAAGAGTGTCGATGGTTTTTAACGGTAGTAGTGCAGCGACAGGGGTGATGTGAAGTTGGTGGCGGAGGCAGAAGTGTTGTCGACGGTCGAAGGCAGCAAACAACTTCAACAAACGTGTTACATTATCAAATCTGGAGCAACCACACGGGAACGAGGGGTGGTGCTTTTCAACGACACTAGGACAACGACGGGATGGAGAAACGGCTATGAGGCCAACGTCGATGGCGGTGATCTGATCTTAGTTGTAGATCCGATGTTAAGAGTGTTTGAGTTATTGTTAAGGTAAGGTGCTAGGGTAAGAGAAAACATGGTGGTGGATATTAGGTGTTAAGGTTACGTAGAGTGTTTGAATCATATCTGTGTTTGGATTATAAAAAATGTTTCTCATTTTACTATAATACTCCTATTATCTTTTAATCATTGATCTACAATTAAAAAAAAATCAAAGGCTTAGATTAGTTTTCATTGGTTCTCAATTTTATAATGGTTCTCATTTAAACATATATATATATATATATATATATATATATATATATATATATATATATGTATGTATGTATGTATGTATGTATGTATGTATGTATGTATGTATATATATATATATATATATATATATATATATATATATATATATATATATATATATATATATATATATATATACTTTTTGTTATGTTTACGAGGATATTAAAACCTTTATACATATCAAAGAAATAAGAAGAAAGTACAAAGGCATACAGTAGTAACAGCATAATCGAACTATTTTAAAAATAAAAAAAATTCATCAATAACCGAAAAAAGTATGCATATAGAAGAAAAGAAAGAGATAAAACATAGCAAGACATGAATCCAAATAAATTAACAAAAACCACTTATAACTAGCGTTATATCCATCCGGTGGACGGATGGGTCAATAAAAAGTACTTGTCAACAGTAAAACCTATAAGATTGGTAACATATTCATTGAAACTAATACATGTTATCTCTTCTAAGTTATTAATTATTCGAATGACCAATTTATACTTGTATAAATGCCAATGTTAGAATGTAAGATGCTATTTATATGTGTGTGTGGCAGTGTTGCAAAATACGCTAGGCGCTCCCAGGTCGGTGGACTAGCGAGTAGCGATTACTCGGCTAGGCGGGGGAGTACTCGGACGAGTACTCGGATAACGTAAATTATAAAGAAATTAACTTTTGGTAAATTATATATATGACAAATATTATAAGTTCATTAGATTTATAACAAAATAGATGAATATCAATTAATTTAGGGGTTTATTTTCATTTTTTTCAGTCAACAAACCGAGTATAAGGTTCGATTGAGGAATTTCCGAGTAAATCCGAGGAATTTCCGAGGAATACCGAGGAATTTCCGAGGAAATCCGAGGAATTTCCGAGGAAATCCGAGGAATTTCCGAGGAATTCCGAGTAATAGCTAGTCCGATTTATTAGACCGATTCTTGAAAAATCGCCAAGGTACCTAGCCAAGTCCGAGTACTCGGCCGAGTTGGCCGAGTTTTGCAACACCGGTGTGTGGCACTTTATGAGTGGCTTTGTGTGTGTGCATCTGTTGCAACTACTTTAACTTAATTAAGAGTAGGTTGCTATATATGAAAAAATTGAAAGTACTTTGTTCTTTTTTGCAATTATTACAATATTGTACTTTGTATTACATTCATAATCGGACAATACACTAATAAGAAAATGTATAACAATATGCTAATAGGAAAAATTATAATATTGAACCAATAAACTTAGTCATTTTATCAAAATTATTGTAATCATTTTTTTAATTCCATTTGATTATTTCATTTAAAATAACTTTACCAAACCTATTTAATATCAATTTGAAGTGAGGTAGATGTGTTTACAATGCATTCTTGAGGTATAGTTTTATCCGTTTTCCATCAAGCTCACACCATCCTATGATGTTTCATATAATATACGAAATAATATACTAAAACATATTGGATTGTTTAAGACCAAAAAAACTACAAAGATAGTGAAATCCAAAGTTCTATTGACTACATTCACGTGTACTAAAAAAAGTCGGTTTGTAAGGCTAACCCTAATAGTGTTTTTTTTTTCAAATGAAACAACTATTGCCTTGTAAAATAAAAAATATGTCATCTGTGTTAATGAAAATCCATCTTCTTAAATAAAAATGGTACTTGCCATTTTTTTAGAACATCGGGATATTATAAACGAAAATGCCAACTAGCAAGACACTAGAGGCAAATACAAATACAAGAGTTTAAGAAAAACATGCAAAATGAGAGATACACCACAAATCCCAAAAAATATCAGAACAAAAAGTCCTATGTTTAAACCAATTAAAAGTGTAAAATTGAATGTCATCCACCGTTTTCGCCGAAGAGGGGAACGGAACATTTGAACACCATCTTTGTTTCTCGCTTTCCAGATCATCCAAATCGTAACATAAATCAGTCCAAGCTTCAAGTTACGAGAATTCTTGCACAACCCATGACAATCCATCGAGAATTCTTGCACAACCCATGACAATCCATCGAAACCGTTAAATATTTTCAATCATTAGGGGGCGAGGAAGAGCACTTGACGACGAACGCATATGAGTCAAAACATCACACGAGAATCGGCACCCAAAAAAGAGGTGATCAAGATGCTGTATAGAACCACGATAGATAGAAAAAAATAAGAAATAAAAATGACTCCCCTACTAGCAAGATTGATGGCAGTAGGAATGCGCTCTTGCAAGAAATTCCACACAAAACAATTTATCTTATAAGGGTCTCGATTGCACCACGTTAACTTCAAATCTATTTGACCACATGGCCTTGGTTATTATATTTATTAAAGACCGGACCGAGGAAGCTCCATTGCTCCCGGCACGTCATGAGCGAATCCTAGAAATTATCGTTGAAAACGGGAGATTAATCGAGCACATTTATGTCGTTAGATCGCGCAACTCCAAAAATGCATGGCAAAACCAAAGATCGGTTGGCGCCACTGTTTCTAAAATTATCGTCGGCTCTTTGTGGTCACCTCACATAAACTGACCACGGCATGCATTTGGGCAGATAGCCCACGCCGAATGCATACAATAAATGATATCTATAATTCTTGGTAACGTATGTGTATTTTTGTTTGTCTTATACAATTGATGCATGTCGTTGATAGTTGGTTTATGTAAAAACCGTTTACCGTAAACCAACATAATAGCTTTAGCAAACTTGTAAAGTGTTTTTCGCGACGTTCTTTCATACATATGTAGGTAATCATCCGATGTGTCACCTCCTAAACTGAAAGCTAATTTCCATATTGTCGATGTGCATTTCAATATTGGCGAAAACCCCTTTACACCTCTTGCATCCCTTCGTTGTTGGAAAAAAGTATGCATTGACTCCAAATAAGTAACTATGTGTAAGAACAACTGTTTACTCATTCAGAACCTTCGTTGGAACTTAGATGCGTAGACAACATCATCGACAAAGTCGTCTTGAACTAGACGACCCTGCAACCTGCAGTCACCCACCCAACCAGGGTTGGAATGAGATTGAATAAGGCAATTAACAATCCCAATGTCGAGGTATTAAACAAAAATCTCCTTCTTATGGATTCTAACATGTTATTCAATTTCAACGGTGCTTTAAATAATGAAAAATAATATAACAGAAGGCTTCTAAGAACGGATTTGACAAAAGTGAGCTTACCTCCAAAAGACAACACTTTAACTTTCTAATTAGAAAGCTTGGTGTTGAACTTGTCGATGATAGGCCTTCAATGCCTTAAAAGCTTCATATTGGCATCGATACGGAGACTGAGATAGGTATAAGGGAAAGTAGACAAATCACATGATAAGATACTAGCAAAACGAGTAAGCTCACTATCTCAACACCAACACCAAAAACTTTGCTTTTATGAAGATTAACTTTAAAATCAAAGGCAATGTAGAAGCATCTAAGAATCCTATTAAGATTAATAAGATCTGACTTCGACCGTTCACTAACGAAAGAAACATCATCCGTATACATGAGATGGGATAAAGTCGGCCCTTCATTAGGAAGTGAAACACCATAGTAAATATGTTGATTACAAGCCTCTTTAATAGAGATACTAAGACCTTCCATTACAATAACAAAAATGAATTAAGCAATGGGATCACCTTGTCTAACTCCACGTTTGATGTCAAACTCCTCGTAGGGGAGCCTTTTACAAGGATAGACGCCCTCCCAGAGGGTAAGCAACCTTTAACCCACGATCTACATTTGACTCCAAAGTTCATTTGTTCCATTATAGAGTTAAGAAATCCCCAGTTAAGAGTCAAATGCTTTATCAAAATCAACCTTAAATATAAGAATCTTCTTTTTAATATTTTTCCCAATGAACAAACTCATTCAAGATAAACGGAGCATCAAGAAAGTTTTTTCCTTCAATGTAAGCCATTTGCTCCGGACCGATGACTTTACCAACTATATTCTTGAGTCTAAGGGGAAGAGTTTTTGAAAGAAACTCATACATGCAACCAATTAAGTTTACGAGCCTATAATCGTTTATAATAGGGGATCCTTGCAATTCGGAATAAGAGAGATGAAGGAAGCGTTACGACCTTTGTTAAATCTACCAGTATTTTCAAAGTGTTTTATAAAAGAAAAAACGTCATCTTTGATGTACCCCCAAAACTCCTTAAGGAATCTGAACGTAAAACCGTCCGGCCTCAGAGCTTTATCACCTCCACAACTATTCATCGCCAATTCGATTTCCTCATTCAAGAAAGGTCTTTCAATGAAATCACTGTCAACTTGAGAAAGCTTAGAAAAATTTGGATTGATGAGTTTGGGTCTATTCGGAATCAATTCGTTGAAATCACTGACTCCTTAATTCTAGTCGGTTCCTTGACCCAATCTCCGTTGATTATTAACCCATTCAATTCAGATTTTATTCTTCTATTATTAATAATACTATGAAAAAAACAACTATTCTCGTCACCTTCAACGTCTCATTTAACTCTAGCCTTCTGTTTAAGGTCAAGCTTTCTCACATTCTCACAGAGTCAATCTCCATTATACTAGCTTTCCATCTTTTTCTGAATTCCCTTTCAGGAGAATTAAGAGGTCTTGACTCAGCAATTAAATTCCACTTTATCAATCTTGCTTAATAAACTGTCATACTCCTTTCTGTCTTTCTTTAAATGTGACTACCTCCAATTACGAATAACCCCTTTCAAGAGTTGCAGTCGTTTAAGAAGCCTAACATCCGAAAACTTATACCGAATGTCAACAGCGCAACTTTCACTAACAATCTCTTTGAACCCTTCAATGCAAATCCAAGAATTAAAATATCTAATTGGACAAGGACCGAAATCGCTGAATTCACAGATAAGAATTAAAGGACAATGATCCAAATGGTGTCTAGGAAGGGTCGTAATAGAAGCATTCACCCATTGATATTGTTTGCATCTTGCGTGGACTCTGACTTGTGAATAAAATTGTTTAAGTCAGGGATATTTGGGCTAAAATTCATAGTAGGCTCAACCCAGATTGGCCCACTATCCGAATTGTGATTATTCCTTTGACATATCTCACGCGTAGACATTATTCTTCTCAATACACTTTTTATCAACGGAAATAAATCAAACACTAAACCATTTTTCAACCGAATGTGTTTACATGACTTTTGATCCGGTTTTATTATCCTTGAAAATACCTTTACTTTCTTTTATTTAAACATATCTCCATGTCTTTCACGGCCTTACGGTATCCATTGGTAGCCATGGATGATGCCTCTACTTACTCTCTGGAATAAACGACAAAAACACAAATTCGTTAAGTTAATAATGAAGAAACATAATTTTAGAACTTTTAAGAGCAATTTAGAATACTCGTTTCTTTTAAACAACTTTGGAATTACAATCGCAAGATTGCAAACCATGCCATCATGCTTGTAAACAATGTTTTCATGTTCTTAACAACGGAAATAAATAAATAAATAAATTAGTTAGCTAATTAACCCTTTGATGTAATTTTATTACAACATAGACAAATAGAAATCATACAAGTAGCTTATTTTCTTGTATACAAAACAAATGGAAATTATTATTATTTCTTTTGCCAATTGTAATGAAATAGTTCAAAGAAACATCCAAACCCACACACGCACATGATATTGTTCAAAGAAATTAGATATCTAGATTGTTATTTGTTGTTTGTGTTCATTAATATGTAAATGTTGTGTTGGTTCTGTGAACCGTTGCTTTAGTTAGAATATAACCGTCCCTATGTCACATATATAAAGGGACATATGTAAGTTCTAGATGTTGATGAAATAACATATCTATCTTATTCTTTAATTTCAATCTGTTGAAACCTTATTGTTATCGCCTACACTAATGTCTTCAAAATAGATTAAATAAGCTTATCATCATCTCCACCTTTCTAACTTTCAATCCAAAAACCGTAATTGCCTAAACGAGGCCTACACCAGATGCACCCTACTGCATCACACAGGACCTTGAAAATGAATAAATAGAAAATATGTTAATGTACTTTTGTTAATTTGTTTACTATAGGATCCTACTTTCATCTTCTTATTACTTTGAAAAGTACACAACTATACTCGGATAGGTTCTTTGAAATACAATATTGTTAGAGAAAGAGTGAAGGTGGGATCTCCTAATAAACAATTAAATGAAAAATATTGCTATATATTCTATCAAAATCGTCCCCGAAGGGGTGCGGGAGGTGCGACTGCACAATGCTCATGTCATGAGGGAGCCCGAAATCTCATTTTGTGGTGTTTCCGTAACTATCTGTCTCTATTCCGTCACTAATTAGTACAATTTTTCTGTTTTTAATTCGTCGCTTATAATTTGTAATGATTTATTAAGTGTCGAATATTATCGTGGTATTAATGAATTTTGTTTATATATAAAAAAAATCTATATTTAGAATGTCATTTTTTATTTTTCGCACAGGGCCTTGAAAATCTACAGACCGGCCCTATATTCTATTTAACCCACGTAGACCGGCCCTATATTCTATTTAACCCACGTAGACCGGCCTTGTATTCTATTTACATCTGTAAGGTTCTGTTCTAGCAACGCACTTTCATTTATTTGTTTACCAGGTTACAAACCCGTGTGTTACACGGTTGACAAATAAAAAATTCATATATTAAGAAAAACATTTTATTTTATAAATACGATGCTAATAATGAACTTTTTTGCAAAGTTGAATGCATCAACGACTATACACTTTTTCCACAATTAAATTCAACTGTTATAAGATATTATAGAAAGTATATGTTAAAAGTCGCAACTCAATTTCACAATAAGTTCTAGCCAAAGAAAGGAAGATGGACACCAACTAATTAGCAACACCAGTTCCATTTTTTTTTCTCAACAAAGTATTTTATAGTTTGACCAATGATAACTTTAGCTGTAATATAGTTTTACACTATTTTATTATATTTAGCAATTTATTAAATTCAAAGGAAATTTACATAACCAATATATTTTCATACACACTAAAGTGCTAAACCATTTTTCAAAGAAACTGAAAAGAAAAAGAATAACATTTCTTTGATATACTTATGCACTCTGTATAGCCCCTGCTTCAAAATCACTAATCACTTAAACCTGAAATGCAGGAAATAGCAATGTATTATCAAGTTCCAAAGAAATAAAATATGCAAAGTAAATGGGTTCACATAAAATACAAACAGAACTATATTGGTGGCCGTCTTCCTTCTTATTGGTGTATGGCTCGTACACAATGGTACAATTCTAGAATCAATGTTCCGTAACGAATAATTAGAGAGAGAATGACAGTGAGGAAGCATACAGAAACAAACAAATATTAGTTGTTATTATAGGTAAAAAGGAAGTACATTGTCTATATTGGAAAAAAGAGGAAAGTATGTTGCTATTTCTAGCATTTTGCCCATGCTTGGATTTTTTAAAATATTCCAGTTTGTCGCATACCTTAACATCATTTAGGCATATGACGTATTTCCAAGAACCATGTCACTAAAAGCAGGCGTGATGGGTGTGAATCGCATTGAAATGGGGCATCTCCTTCCAAAAAGGTGTTTGATAGATCACTGTGATAGAAAGAAACTAAAAACCTTTAGCTTTGTTTCAAAAAAATATCCAGAAATGAATGACTCAAAACTAATTGACTTTTATACTTATAATTTTTATGCGCGTTATCATCAAAGTTGATCGCTTACGAAAATGTAACTCAAATAAAAAGAAAATTTGACTTTATTTTGAAGGGTTTTTGAAGTTTAACGTCCTAATGAGAAAAATCGGAAATACAATAGAAAAAATTGAAAGTGCAATGTTATAATGGAAATAAATAGAAGTATGATGCTATAATATACATATGTTGTGAAATAATACACATATGTTGTGAAGGAATGGCATATTCCATTCTCGAGTATTGGGAATGACGATTACCATCGTCGGAATTTCGAAGCATTGATAGAAGGTATGAAAGTGTGACAATCAATGCCTGTTTCAATTTCAGTAATATGGATAGCATCACATCCATGTGCATTTAGTGACTCCCTATAATTATAAAGATTGAAATCAAGTAAAGAAGTAAGTTTTGTGATTTAGAAAGTTGATTGGAAGAATTTTGTCACTCAAGCAATTTACCAAACACTTGGCGGGCATATTAGCATATGAACTTTAAGCACAAAATACAATGTAACAGTAAATACCTGAACCATCACACCACAATTGTGATACATGCATAATTTGATTTGACCAACAGAAAATCATAGATGCAATCGTTCCTATAATGTAAAACCAAATAGAAAAGATTCCTAATCACTTAACTTTAGTGCAAAACATTTCCTTGTAAATAATTAATAAATCAAAGAATATCATTTTTTATTGTTTTCGAAATAAAACAAACAGTCGAACATAAAGAACGGACCAGGAAAGCGGTAGCAGAAGATTCGGACAAACTCACCATTTCACAAACCTTTTACGAGCCTGAAACCCACTAACAACAATACAATTACCAAGTATAAAAGAATAAACTCGCGCATCTAGAATCGCAAATTACAGTTAATTAAATGGACAATAAAATAGTTGAAATTAGTGGACGTCTTATCAAAACTGAAACAATAGTTACAAACACAGTTGCCAGTTTCTGTAAAGCAGGGCAGAGGGTAGAGGGTGAGGGGCTGGAAGATGGAAGCCAAAAGGGAAATATAATGGGAAAAAAACCCTAGGTTGACTGGTCTTGGCAACCAACACAAATCTCGGTGATCAGTAGCTGATTTCTCGGCAAGAAGTTTGCAAACTGTTAAACGTTAGGATTAGTTTGCCGTTCTAAAAAAAGGGAGAATTTCATTTATATCCTTACAAACATCTATATTTACATATATATTCTTATAAAATTTGAAATTACGTATATATCCTTACAAACCCTAAAAAATCACATATATACCCAAACGATTAATTTAATAATAATTAATCTTTAAAAAAATAAAAAACAGTTTTTAAGTAAATTATACTCAAGTTACTAAAATACCCCTATTGAATCTTTCCATAATCGACAACTCCTTCACGCTTAAACAACTGATTACGACAAATTCGACTATAAAAATAGAATTAAAAATAGTTTTTAAAACTATAAAATTTTTGGGACTACCGATATGTTTGGAAAACTTGGAACACTGGTAGTATAGTAATGTCACAATTTAATTAGCTTTTAAAACTATAAAAAAATAGAATTAAAATAGTTTTTGAATTTTTAAAATGATTCAAAATACAATGTAACAGTAAATACATGAACCATCACACCACAATTGTGATACATGCGCAATTTGAGTTGACCAACAGAAAATCATAGATGCAATCGTTCCTATAATGTAAAACCAAATAGAAAAGATTCCTAATCACTTAACTTTAGTGCAAAACATTTCCTTGTAAATAATTAATAAATCAAAGAATATCAGTATTTATTGTTTTCAAAATAAAACAAATAGTCGAACATAAAGAATGGATCAGGAAAGCGGTAACAGAGGATCCGAAAAAACTCACAATTTCACAAACCTGTTACGAGCCTGAAACCCACTAACAACAATGTAATTACCAAGTATAAAAGAATGAACTCGTGCATCTAGAATCGCAAATTACAGTTAATTAAATGGACAATAAAATAGTTGAAATTAGTGGACGTCTTATCAAAACTGAAACAATGGTTACAAACAAGGTTGCGAGTTTCTGTAAAGCAGGGCAGAAGGTAGAGGGTGAGGGGGGGAAGAAGGAAGCCAAAAGGGAAATATAATGGGAAAAAAACCCTAGGTTGACTAGTCTTGGCAACTAACAAATCTCGGTGATCAGTAGCTGATTTCTCGGCAAGAAGTTTGGAAACTGTTATCCGTTAGGATTACTTTGCCGTTCTAAAAAAAAGAGAGAGTAGGCGGGACCTGCTTTAAATTTTGAATCAATTTCAAAAATCGAAAATGAGGAATTTGGGGAAATAGATCGGTGATTAACGGGACCAAATTGATGAATAGAAAGTAATCAGGAGAAAAGATGAATATTGAAGAGAACTGATGGGGCAGCGTAGAACAGAAGTCATAATCCCATCTAGATACACTTTTGGGCGGGAAAACATAATATTGGATTAACCACATACTGCCACGTCGATAAAATAGACTCTAAAAAGAAAACACGTGGCACTTTAGGTTTCTTTTATTAGAGAAGAAAGATTATAACACCTTACTCTCCTTTCCATCTATTCAAAGCATTATACTTTGAAAACTACACCTTGTTAAAGCATTGCACTTCCAACAAAAATCCAGGGCATTGTACTAAAAATTACTAATATATAGGAGCGAAAATTGCTTGCTTTGTATCTCAATGACACTGCTATACTTGGATAGATTTTTCTAAGTTCGATATTGTAATAAGAAGAATGAAAGTGGCATGCTATAATAAACAAATGAAAGTATGTGCTATTTCTTGGAACTAAAAAAGAATCATTGGGTTGTTCGTTCGTCCTTGAAACCATAGTAGTGACTTAAATATTCATAATCCACATTTTAGAATATAATCTTTTTTGTTTTTTTTTTTGTTTTTCTTAACAGCATATATAGAATCTTATTGTTAACATAAAATACCTAACGGGGTAAATGAAGTAACTATTTCTTCAAACAGCTAACATTCATACACGAGTACGAATTTTTATGAAGTAAGAAAATCCATGAACCATATTGTAGAGTTCTTATTATTACGAACTAGAGACAAAGAACCGACTTCTTAAACATACCACACACTTTCTTGACATAAACCAATATAAAAATGACACTGTACGAGATTATTTATTATTATGAAGTGAGAACTAATTCGCCTCTTATTTTTTTGTTCTACTTCCCGACTCTATGCTTCCGGAATCAGCAGTACGCTTAACTCCACGTTGTTGTGCAGGTCGTGGCGATGGTACGGGTAGTTCCATGGGAGTTTTAAGAAAATTCATGAACCATATTGCAGACTTCTTTGGATACCTTGTGTATTTCCCGTCCTTGTAATCCACATAATTTATACCAAATCTAACAGAATATCCACTTTGCCATTCAAAATTATCCATCAATGACCATGCAAAGTACCCATCTACTTTGACGCCGTCTCTGCAATTGTATAACGGGGTTAGATTAGAATGGACGTGAAGTAAAAAAATTGATGATGTGAGCATAAAACATTATATGATATATAAAATTACTTCATTGCTTTTAGGACGTTTTGAAGATGTGCATCATAATAATCAATGCGGGCATTATCAACAAGAGCTTCTTCAATTTTCATATTGTTATCTGTTTGGTCAGGCCACCCTACGAATATAATCCAATTGAAAACGTAATGATTGCAATATATTATAATGAAATATTAAGAAGAGAATTATACCAAGGTGAAAAAAAATCTAAATTGTTTACCGTTTTCAGTTATCTTAATCACTGGATCTCCATAGTTACGTTTTATGTGCATCAACAAGTCGTAGAGTCCAGGTGGATATGAATAAAACCAATAAACTCCTCCCTTCATTGATCAATAACTTCAATTAAGCAACAAAATATGATATAAAACTACAAGTCTTATAAAACAAATCGTACATGTGGACCGATAGGGTCTCCATTAAGATCATCTGAAAATGAAAAATAGTAAGGCTTAGTTCCAACTTTGAGTACGTACTGGACGCCGACATTAGTTGAACATATATAAAACACATATTTCTTTTTTATGTCACATCATCATATTACTAGACACATACATAACTGAACTATGGAACAATGCTATTTTTTTTTTTTTAATTAGGTTTAATTTTTAAACATACCTGGTTGTGCATGGATCTTGATATCATTCGAGTAGGAAACCACGTCAGTTGCTTCCGCAGTAGTGGCGTAATTAGAACAATAGTAGTTCAGGCCAAGAAAATCGTAAGCTCCCTTCACTAATTTGGCTTGCTCTCTTGTGAATTTAGGCAACCGATCACCAGCATTTTTCCTCATAATGTCGGGGTATTTTCCACTAAATAATGGCTCCATGAACCTGCAAAAACTTTCTTAATATACTACTTGATTCCCGTAAAATAATTACGATATACGTAGAATAATTTAACAATTGAATTTCAGGAAACGCATGAAGTATAAATGGACTCACCATCCAAAATGGAAGTTTAACCCTCTGCGGGCTGCATCCTTATCTTCGACTTTCTGTGGATCAAGTGGCAAATAATACATTGCATCTAGAGTAATCCCTATCTTACCCCCTTGGCTTGCCTATACGTTTGAGTCAGTGTTGATCGATTAAGTAGTTTTTAAAATGCTTAATTATCCTCTTGGTTAAATCGAACTTGTTCATATGTTTTACTTTGTGGGTGGTTTTTGTCAATTCATGCATCCCACATAGTAAATACCGAAACAAAAAAAAAAAAAATCATAACCAAGATAGATAAATGCATGATGAGGAAATATATATTATATAGAATGTATTAATTACTTGAAATCTTTTACGATATAGTTCAACAGCAGCAGCATGACAAAGGAGTAAGTTGTGGGCTACAATATACGGCTCAGTGGCAGAATTCCCGACGCCACTTCCTGGAGCACCTCGACCAGGTGCAAATGCACCAAAATCGTATCCAGATATAGAATAATTAGCGGGTTCATTTAACGTGATCCAATTCGCAACCCGATCACCGAACTCGTAGAAGCAGAATTCCACATAAGACTTAAAATCACATCTGATAGTCAACAAATATACACCAGAAAATCCTAGTTATTAATTTCCTAGTTAGCTTATCACTATTTAGAAAACTTAAGAAAATCGCGTGTATATATTTTCGTTTTCGATAATAAATACAAGTAATTCTAGTATCATGATGGAGTTTTTTTCTATTGCTTACATAATTTTTTTATCTAAGAACCCCAAGTATTCTTGTTCCAGGCAGTTGGGAGTGTCCCAATGAAATAGGGTGACATATGGCGTAATTCCATGGAGTATGAGCTCATCGATTAGGTTATTGTAGTAGTCAACACCTTCTTTATTGACGCCATTGTTTAGTCTTCCACCTAAAAATTGAAATCCAATTTACAACATTAAATAAAATGTATATAAAGTAATTTTTTATTCGTTTTCTCGCTAATTCACCTGGTAAAACTCTACTCCATGAAATTGAGAATCTGTAGGCATTAATACCCATTTTCTTCATCATTTGCACATCCTCCTGTATGAGGACATAATATGTTTAAATGGTTTAGATTAATGAACCTATTCTTAATCTAAGAGTGCACAAAAGCTATGGAGGATTACCTTGGTTTTGAAATAAGCATCGGTACCTCTGAATCCAGTATCACCATTAACGATGCCAGCTGCAGTATAATTCGAAACAAATTTTGGTCAATATTTATGAACGGTCCTCAAGAAAATGACTGTGATTTTTCGAATTCACAAATCAAGAGGATTAGAAAACCTGGATTTTGAATGCAAAATGTATCCCAGATGCTTGGACTTCTACCAAATTCAGATGCAGCACCTTCAACCTATATGAAATGAGAAAGTGATATCAAAATCCTGGAATGATAGTTGACATGACGTCTTTAGTAAAAAAAAATCCTCACCATATTTAACTTAAACTTTTTAATTTTTGAACTTTTATCCCTAATATCTTAATGTTTGACGTTCTAAATTTTTTTAAGTTACAGATAATGACTTGTAAGGTTAACGAACTTTTGAAATTGTTCACATTTGGTCACTGAACTTTTTTTTTTGGTTAGTTTACCCATGAACTTTTTCAAATTGTTCACATTATACCATTATGACCGGTGGTAGAAGGTTTATTCTGATTTGGAATCCTACGTGGCATCTTATAAGACTTGAAAGGGTAACGAACTTTTAAAATTGTTCACATTTGGTTACTAAACTTATTTTTGTGTTTGATTTACCCATGAACTTTTTAAAATTATTCATATTATACCCTTATGACCGATGATAGAACGTTTGTGCTCATTTGATATCCGACGTGGCGTCAGAAAGTAGGGATGAGCTTGGTCCGAAAACGAATAGAACCGACCGGAACCAAAATTGACCGAAACCGAATTATGATTTTTTAAAAACCAAAGACCAAACCGAATATGTATATTCGGTTCCGGTTTGGTTCGGTTATTTCGGTTTTCGATTCGGTTCGGTTTTTCAAGATCAATATTAGTGTTAGGAATAAGCATGATCCGGGGACCGGACCGAAACCGAATTGGGGAATTAACATTTTTTAAAAACTGAAAACCAAACCGAATATGTGCATTCGGTCCCAGATCGGTTCGGTTTCAGTTGGTTTTCGGTTCGGTTCGGTTTTTCCGGTCCATATGCCCATCCCTATCAAAAAGATGAGACATAAATAAGGGTCAGTGGTCTTCAGTTGGGGTTCGGATGTCAAATCAGCACAAACTTTCTAATATCAGTCAGAAGGGTATAATATGAACAATTTTAAAAAGTTCATGGGTAAATCAAGCACAAAAATAAGTTCGGTGACCAAATTTGAACAATTTTAGAAGTTCGTTACCCTTCCAAGTATTTTAGGATGCCACGTAGGATTCCAAATCAGCATAAACCTTCTATCACCGGTCACAATGGTATAATGTGAACAATTTTAAAAAGTTTATGGGTAAATCAAGCACAAAAATAAATTCAGTGACCAAATGTTAACAATTTCAAAAGTTCGTTACCCTTACAAGTCATTATCCCTACATACATAATACTTCTAAACTATGGGTGTATATGGAAGCTAGAGCTATAGTATTTTATTTGAAAAAATGTTGGTCAAAAATTAGTTGTAACAAATCCAAGAGGTAACCCGCGTGTCACAACTGGGCAAAAAAACGTTACACCAAATGCGTAATATTACGCAAATTAATTAATAGAGTAATTGGAAGTTGTAAAATTACATAAACGGTACTCACGAACGATTTTTTTTAATTCAATTTTTTTTAAGGTTAAAAATTAAAAGTTTCTAAGCGTTTTAAAAATCTCGTTGCCGCACAGGTCTACGTACTCCCAAAAGAATTTTTTTAATCCTATTTTTTATTTATAAAAGTTAATTAAAAGTTTGTAAACTCTTTAAAATCTCGCACATACCAATATTGTCTATATATAATATATATAATTACTAATTAGAATGGCATCAAGTAAAATACGCATGTGTTTGTGTGTACGTTAATATATGCCAATATTCAATCGCTAGTCATACAATGAATTAATGTCCACATGTATATATGCGTCGAAAAACCTCAAGCTAAACTTTTAAATATCTACATGTAGAAAATTAAAATCTTATAACGATACCTTGTACAGATAATTCTTATAAGCAATGTGAAAAATGGCAAGTAAATTCGCTCATAATCATAAGTTGATCGTCAACTCAACATTGGAAAATTTTATAGGTTTGATTGTGTTTGTGTGTACGTTAATATATACCAATATTCTTCGCTAGTTCCTGTTCATGTTTTCCATATAAATGAATACGTTTGATTATCAATCATAAGCAGGCGCACGTGCTAAAATAGCATGCATCACATTAAATCATCTACAACCCTAAACATTATATATTTTTGTGAAAATTTATAGCAATATTATCTGATGATTTACCTGATAAGCAGAAGTGGCACTACCCCAAACAAAATCGGGTTTCAAAGCGGTAAATTCAGCCCTAGTCACATTAGTGGTGAAGGGGGAAGTTTGCAAACAATCCTTCATTAGAGCTTCCATGTCTTTGAATGAGATTTTTGGTTTTTTCTTTTCTGGTGTGGTATTTATAGACAAAGTGAAGTACCTTTCTAAGTTTTCAATAAACATTTTTCTTGCGTGAAGTTCACACAACCGCACTCACATCACATGTTCGATATTCGTTTTTCTTGTTCATTTTTATATTTCATATTTTATTTTTTACTTGATATATTATCTCTTTATTTATTTACAACTTGTCATATATAGTATATGATATAAACCTGAATAGATAATTACGATTGTTTTACTTTTATCTACAAGTTAATGTAAATTTTAGCGACAATGTCACCAATTAAATGAGTTCGATACAATGGCTTAAAAATACCTAGCTACGCAAGCTCTTGAATTTTGTACTTGTTTTTGCATGGATTTTTGGTAGTCATTTCTCTATGATATAGATTGGTCCGTAGCAACTATTTGCACTTATTTATTGTCCATGTATATACTATAGTAAAAAGTGTTTTCTTCGATATAAAATGTGATAGCGGGTTTAATTTACGGATTTAACCTACCAAACTAGCACTGAGGTGGCATCCATATGATATTGTTAAGTCATAAGACGTCCAATAATATAAATTACCCATCATTTGACTTTTAATATATCTTATATATTGATTTCTTAAATTTAGAAAAAATGAAGATTTTTTTTAAAAATCAAGTCAAAAACTTCAATAAATCCTTCAAAATAAAGTTAAAAACTTCAATAAACGTTGAAGTTACGGAAAGCAAATTTTTTGATAAAGATATCAATTAATTTGGTCAATGCCTAATTTGAAGATGTTTAAAGATAATATTCTCCTTTAAATTGCAAGTTGGGTTGACGTGTCAAACGAGATGAGTTCCCTCAGTTTTATATTATCTCAACTGCGAATTGATCATGAAACACTTCTCTTCATTTAATAAGTTGTAACAATTTGCAGATTTGCAGGTGACACCACAATCTAAAATAAAACTACGCCAAACAATTATATATTATTCATCGATTAGGTTGATGTGGTAGGCGGCTCGCTCACGATGCTACTACCATGTTTCCAATAAACGATTATCCATTGTTTTTTAATAAGATTGTCCAACTTGAAAACAATCTAAACCTTGGTATCGATGTGCGATAAATGGAGTTTCACATTGATTTTGAAAAGAAAGCAAGAATATATTTGGGGTTGTAAATGAATCGAATGAACATGAACAAGAATATATGTTCATGTTTGTTTGTTTAAGTTAAACCGCACAAACAAACTAACACGAATAGATAAACGAACGAACACGAGCGGAGAAACGAATGAATTTTATTGTTCGTGTTCGTTCATTTAACAATTTATCTTATTTGTGTCCGTTCGTTAAGGTGCTAAACGAACATGAAAACATAAACGAACGAAAGTGGCTAAGGTTCTCAATTCTCAAATTCAACTTGGAAGCTCTAGTATCTTACAATCTCATTCTTACCATTTGACCCCACCTCCGTTTCTCGCCGACAACCCAACACTTTCCTCGATGAATATATTGTACTGATCATATGCTAAAAAACGAAGGCGACAATCAGCATTCCATAACGGAGGCTGGAAAATGAAGAAGGTGACATAGATAATGAGGGGAAATTCTGAGCGAGAGTCTGATGAATGCTAAGGGTGAAGAATGTTTATGGTCATTTTTCTAAAACCAATTCAGATGAAGGTTTATGGTGGAGAATGTTCAGGAATAATGTTGTCCCGATCTATGTTCTTTGAGTCGAGGTAAGGGTTCTAGAGTAAAACTCGGTCCATGTTGTGTACAGATGAAGATTAAATCAAGAACAAAATTTTATGGGTTCCTTGAAATCGTGTTTTATTTTTCATTAATTTGATTTGCTCTCGATTTGGTACTAGCTTGTTCTTCATTTGCTATTCTATGAAGTATTAATCCATTAATTTGTTAGGATCGAGACACTTAGCATACGAACACTAGACTCACACACTCAGCTCACAAATTAAGAACACAAGAATTTAACGTGGTTCGGTCCAAAACTGACCTACGTCCACGGTGGGTAACTAGGAGTTTTATTTCTTGGTGCTACTCTGCACTCTCTCTGTGTTACATGGTGTTGTGTGGTGCATTTTCTAACTAGCTAGTGCATCCTTTATATATGCATTTGAGTGTGTAATAAGTCAATGTGAATAAAAGAAATTTTTCTTCAACAAAAATGGGCTGCCAACTCCATTTGAAAAAATCATTCACCAACTACACTTTCAAACTCTTCACATTCACCAACTTTGACAAACCACAAGAGTGGCTTCACACTCAACAATCTCCCACTTGAAGCCACGGAACAATCTTCACCTGTGCTTCAACTATGCATCTGTATTTACGTAAACTCCTTCTTAGTTACCCCGACCTTCTCATCAGTTAACCTGAAAGGCCCGTTAAAACTCCCAAGAGTTTCAACTATGTTCGTCATGACTTAAACTGCCCTTGACCCGTTCTCTGTCCTTATCGGCTCCCACTGAAAACGAACTACCGAATCTTGGAACAATCTGAGAACAAACAACAACACTCTCCATATTTAGCAAGTTATAAAAATCGGAGAGACTTTTACAGCTGAAAACTGGTTCTAAATCCACTGTCGTCCTGGACCTATGATTGAAACACGACCTATGCTCCCACTATTGCAAAACCCTGCAACTGAAACAATACTCTGTGCTCTTATTGCCACAATGTCCTTCGACTGATTTTTCTGAACCTTTCCATGCTCGTTCAACCTGAATCTTCCTTGTAGCTCTAGGCTTCCTACTTGCAAAAGGTCACCCTCTTCTGCCCATGAGATTCTGTGAACCGGACTTTGTTTCTCTTCTGAACTGGGACGGTCACTCCCTCAAACGGTAATCCGACCATATACATCGAACATTTATCGTTCACAAGTCTTACCTTTTCAAAGTCTCCAACTACTATCACCGCTTTATTTAGCTTGGCCCATACCACGTATGCCAACTACAAAATCATTCCTTTACTAACTCTTTTCCGAGTTTAAGCAAAGGAAAACAACCGGTATTCTCAACAACGGTCATTTACCGTGGATTTTCCTCCACTTCATTTCTGATTTTTGAACCATAATGTTCATTTTTTTTACAATTCATGTTAGCATCATTCATTGCTAACCAATTTATACGCACAATTTCTTCAAATTCGTTGGTAGGCATCGGCTCCTGATTTATAGGGAAAAAGGGTCCCGTAAATCCTAGGCAGACTACCTTCCAGGTGTTCAATATCTTGAACATATCTGCTATTTGCTATAGCCAGTTCCAAAATTTCATCCATAATCGTTGATGAAATTTTCAGACGAGACATCAAAGTCATCGATCCAAAGCATAGCTTCATGGATCAAATATAACGTATATGGGGAGTATATTCAAAACAATTATATTTGAGACCATATCAGTCTACTCACGAGCTTTTTCCACAGTCTGCTGGAATGCTCAAGGTATCACTGGTCCTTTTCGACCATTCGTTTCTTCTTTCTTTCCTCCCCGTTCTTTCCTGGGTTCATCACCCGTTACTCCACATTTAGCATGTGAGTATTTCATAGGAAAGTGTTTTATAGCTCCGCGCTAGACACACTTCCGATCCATCCAACAAGCTCGAGCAATCTGCTCCTATTTTCTGCAATTTCAGCATGTCAACGGTAGAGTCTCAACTCTACAATTTTCTGAGTGCTTGTCCTGCACTTCTCACAATACATAGTTGCTCTGTTTTGGTCCCTTCCCTTTTAGGTTGGACCCAGTTCGTGGTAACTTCTCCTGAAGCGTCCACTAATCTTTTCTGCTTTTCTTGTAGTCTCAGCTACTTTTCTTTCACCTTGATATCAATCAGGGTGAGCACCCAAATTTCTTTCTCTGACCACAGCAACTACTGTTGCTTGTCATGTGGATTTTCTGCTACTTGTCTCTTTGCCCCTCGTTCGATAGAGCCTTGAGAAAGGGCTGGTCCGCCTCTTAAAGCTCCATGCCCTAAATTTCTCTCAGTAATATTCGCTGCTCATACTTCTTATACGTTAGAAGTCAGCAATAGTTAGGTTATATATGTATAATAACAACTTATATACACCTAACGGTACATCGTGTCTACTGTCTCAAGGTTTAAGTCCAGGAATCTACTCTATAGACACCTAGTTCACTTAAACCACGGCTCTGATACCAACTTGTAACACCCGGCTTTTAAAACAAAACACCCCTGAAAATTTTTCATTTAAAACATAGGTTTCAGTACTTAAAACCATAAACAAAGGGGTATATTTTAATAAAAACGGGTACAAGTGTATCAAGGAGTATACAAATATAGTAACCTCCATATAAGCCGGGCTGCTACTGACAGCATCTACAAGTCCACTTCTTGAGTCACAGACTTTATCCTTACCCTTACCAGGGTTATGCTAACCTGCAGGGACATTTAACAAACGGTATGAGCTACAAAGCTCAGTGAGTAATCATTTCTGCAAATAACACGTATAAAATACAATCGTGTATTTGTCCGGATATCGAATGCAAACTCCTAGCCTTACTGGCTGACCAAATATCTTCTAGGATTTCACATCCTAATCTGTAACCTTACAGGCTGAATCACAAAACCTGTAATTATCAAGCTACGTCAGTTATTTGCACATATAATCATGTCTGACCGTTTCTGTCCCATATTTCTTAGTCACAATGGACTGCATCATATGTCATGGCTATATCAGCCGCATCATGTCATTTTCAATATACAAGTCATAACCCAAAAGCTGTACCAGCTGGGCTCAATAATCCGGTATCATAGTCAAAGGACTGCACCATTTGGACTTAAAGTCAAATATCCAAAATCAATTATGGCTCACGAGTTTGTCCCGCTTTTGCCTAGACTCACGGCTCCGTTCTTGTCATCGCAATGACTCACGGATTATCCGGTATTGCCTTTTCAAAGATTGACACACAGCTCTGTTCTTGTCTATTGTAGACTCACGGCTTATCTGGTATTGTCGCATTGTTTATTCATTTACTTACTCACAGCTCCGTTCTTGTCTTTTATAGACTCACGGCTTATCTGGTATTGTCGTATCATTACTTTTTATTATCATTATTGACTCACAGCTCCGTTCTTGTCTATCGCAGACTCACGGCTTATCTGATATTGTCATATTATTTCTGTTATTGACTCACAGCTCCGTTCTTGTCTATCGTAGACTCACGGCTTATCTGGTATTGTCTTTCCAATGCATCTGTAATCTGTCAAATTCTGTCCCCCAAATCTGTTTCAATCTGTAACAATCCAATCATCATATATCATATATAATATCAGTGAGATTACTCACCTGGATACTAGCTGCATTTAAATCCCGGTTGTTTCTTGCCTTTGCGTGCACCACAACCATTTTGTCCCATACATATTTATCCATTTCATATCAAATGATAATAGGTTAATAATCATTTCAATTGACTCTAATACATGAGAGTCCAATATAATGCAACTATAAACCATCCCTAGATGATAAACTTTCCATTTATCATCTTTTTACAAGTTTTACTATTCACCGAGGCATTCATATCGATCTACAGTGCCCCCGAGGGGTCGAAAACTCAATATAAAAATTTTCCCAAACTTTTCAGACCATAACGAGCCTACGGTTCAAGTTTGAGCTAAATCGGACAAGCCAAACAAAAGTTAGCGTTTTAAAGTCCCTTTCTGGTGGGCGCACTGCGCCAGGAGTGGGGCGCACTGCGCCTGGGCGCACCCCGCCAGGATCCTGGGCGCACTGCGCCTAGCGCCTGGACAGTCTCCTGATCAGTCGCGATTTGTGCACTGTAGCACGCAGTTTTTACTCATTAAGCTCTTATTTCTGTTCTTAATCATATGGGGTTTGTTCCTAGGCTAAAACCTTCTATTAAGACAAGGTTTTCAACCATTAAAACCCACTCAATCAATCAAAGGAAGAATTAGGGTTCTTAGTTCCAAAAACCCCAAAACTTCAAATTCATCAATAATAGCAATCTACTTCCATATTCTTGAATTAAGTCCTTTTAGCATGACTTATTGGAAGCATTAAGCTATTACAACACATAATTCTTGACTGAAATTTCAGTCATCATATTCCTCAAGTGAAGAACACACAAACCTAGGTTAGAAATTCCAAGAACTAACCTTAATTGCTTGAAAACTTCAATTCCAAGCTATGCCTTCAACTTCTAGCTTTAATCTTCAAGAAGGCTTCCAAATTTTCTGCAGAAATCGCACCAAGGATCCTCTCCCGTTGCTGCACAATTGGCCAGTCAAAGAAGAGAGTCAACACTTCTATTTATACTTCCAAACTTTACAATTTTAGTCCCTAAGTTCCATTTCTTGAACTTTTGGCACTAATATCAAGTTTTATCACAATAAACTTTCTTTTCTTATGCTTTTGTCACAAGCAAACAATATTTTTACATATTTGGTCCTTCACTTGGTCAAATGATCAAATTACCCCTTTTATGGTAAAATGACCAAAAATCAGTTTTTATAACATTTTAAGTCCAAAACTCAAAATATTATTTCAAACCAAATTCTTTTCTGTCCAAAAGACCAAATTACCCTTCTAAGGTAAAATGACCAATTTACCCTTTTTATTATATTTACATAAAAAGAGTGTCTTGGCGTTACAAATTCTCCCCTCCTTCAAAAGATTTCGTCCCCGAAATCATACAAACAAGCGAGGGTAATTCTTTCTCATTACAATTTCGGTCTCCCGTATCATATGGAAACCTCTATAGTATTGCCAAAGCTTCTTAACCATACTTCTTATTTCGTGATTATATCACTGTTCATCTATCATTCCTCCGGTTGTCCCGGGTACCTTGACTACTTATCTACCTTCATTTCAGCATGAGGTATTCGTTGAAATTTATCAATCTATGTTCTCAGAAATATGAGACCCATAGGAAACGTTATAAATATCTTGAAGTTCATCAAGAATCTTCGATCGGTACATCTCAATTCTTACCCTTTGGGATACCTGGAAAGGTCCAATAAACAAGGACTCAACTTTCCTTTTTGTCCCACATCAATTTCTAGTCTTTCCGAAGGATATTTTGATTACTCCGTCATCCCTCATCTGGAATTTCAACGGTTTTACTCTATGGTTCATGTACTACCGTTACTGCTTCTTAGCCATTTTCCAATTTTCTCGTATTTATCAAGTTTTCTTTTTAGCTTGTACCACCGTCTAGGATCTAGCCAACGGCTGTTCCACATCTTCAATCCTATAAGTCAAAGGATAACACGGTTCCCCGTACTACACTTCATACAAGTCTGTAGAATACTAATATGTAAACTATTATTTCTTACAAATTCTACCAACGATAGACGATCTTCTCATCTTCCACTAGGGTCTGTTGTGCAAATTTCAAGCACATCTTCTAAAATCTGCGTCATTATTTCACCTTGTTTATCAATCTGCAAATCTTATACAGTACTTACTAGTACTTTTGAGCTAATTATTCTTGAAATTTATGCCAAATTCAACGAATAATTCTATTATCTCAGTCTGATACAATCCGTGCCGATAACTCACGTCGACAATTTACTTTATCTATATAGCTTTTCGCTACTTTTCGATCTTAATTTCTTTCTTAGTCAGTATAAATCTACACTGATTTCATCAATCAACCTGCAATTACCCATATGGTGTCATACCCATGCGGTACTTGCAAAGACTTTATTACAAAGTCTATAATATTTTCGTCCCATTTCTTCTTTGGGATCGACAACGGCTAAATTTTCCGTTTGCTTCTAATGATTTGACTGTAGTTACACACTAGTCAAACACTTTTCACATATCTTTCAATGTCTTTCTTTAGCCCCGGCCACCAATACATAGGTTATATCATCCTACACAGTTTGGTACTGCCCCGGGCATTTTGCATATCTATCCCAATATACATCTTTTAAGGGTAAATTCCATATTTTGCTTTGCTTTAGAACTCACATACACAACCCCAAGGGTTTTCAATCGTCATGAGTTTCTAACTAGCTTCTTTCAATAGCTAATCATTCATTTTTCACGTTTTCAGATCTGCACATTTCTTTCTGTGCTACCCGAATCAACTCAGGTAATCAATTCGCCACACTCACGCATGTGGTTGTATCTTTCAAAAGATACTCTTTCTAATTCAAGGCATCTATAATCACATCAGCCTTTTCGAGATGGTACAAGATTTCATAACCGAAATCTTTAAGTAACCCATCTATCTTTGCTATCTCATATTCATCTTCTTTTAGATCAATTAAGTACTTTAAACTTTTATGATCCATATAAACATTAAGCTTTACACCATACAAGTAGTGTCTCCAAAGCTTACATGCCAAATTCATAATTGCTACTGCAATATCATGTATCCAAAATCAACTCTGGATACATTTCTATAAAACAATTTATCTTCTCCGCTTAACAATAATGCTAACACCGGAGTTTCACATAAGGTTTGTTTCAACCTTTGAAAAGTTACATGTGGTCTTTCTTACCACTCAGACTTTTCACTTTGCTTAATCAACTTTAGTCAACTAGACAACAATCAAGGAGCAGTTTTCTACAACTCTCCTAAAATAATCTGCCAATCCAAGGAACTACAAATTTCAGTCAGATTCCTCAGGCGGTTCCAGTTTTATCACATCATCAATTCCACTGGATTTATTTTATCATCTTTGGCACCATTATCATGCCCAAAGAATTGAAACTTCTTTTAGCCAAATTTCATACTTGGAGAATTTTACATATCACTTAGCTCAGTGAAGTAACTCCAATATCTGGTACAAATGTACCTCATTTTCGATCTGGTTTTGAGAATATCAGATTCTCAGTAGTCGATGTACATATGCATCAACTTGTCTTTCTTCGTTTTAAACAAGATAGGGCTCCACATGATGACACATTCGGCCATATAAGACCCCAATTCAAAAACAATTCCTTCCAATTGTTTTACCACTCTGCCATCTCTTCAGAGGCTAATCAATATACAGCCTAAATAACAGGAACGGCTCCCAAGTCCAGCTTAATCATAAGCTCTTCTCGCCAATCTGGCAGAAATCCTGAAAGTTCTTTTCAAAAGAAACATCCGAGAATTTATTTAAAGTAGTACACTACTATCACCGCTTTATTTAGCTTGGCCCATACCACGTATGCCAACTACAAAATCATTCCTTTACTAACTCTTTTCCGAGTTTAAGCAAAGGAAAACAACCGGTATTCTCAACAACGGTCATTTACCGTGGATTTTCCTCCACTTCATTTCTGATTTTTGAACCATAATGTTCATTTTTTTTACAATTCATGTTAGCATCATTCATTGCTAACCAATTTATACGCACAATTTCTTCAAATTCATTGGTAGGCATCGGCTCCAGATTTATAGGGAAAAAGGGTCCCGTAAATCCTAGGCAGACTACCTTCCAGGTGTTCAATATCTTGAACATATCTGCTATTTGCTATAGCCAGTTCCAAAATTTCATCCATAATCGTTGATGATATTTTCAGACGAGACATCAAAGTCATCGATCCAAAGCATAGCTTCATGGATCAAATATAACGTATACGGGGAGTATATTCAAAACAATTATATTTGAGACCATATCAGTGTACTCACGAGCTTTTTCCACAGTCTGCTGGAATGCTCAAGGTATCACTGGTCCTTTTCGACCATTCGTTTCTTCTTTCTTTCCTCCCCGTTCTTTCCTGGGTTCATCACCCGTTACTCCACATTTAGCATGTGAGTATTTCATAGGAAAGTGTTTTATAGCTCCGCGCTAGACACACTTCCGATCCATCCAACATGCTCGAGCAATCTGCTCCTATTTTCTGCAATTTCAGCATGTCAACGTAGAGTCTCAACTCTACAATTTTCTGAGTGCTTGTCCTGCACTTCTCACAATACATAGTTGCTCTGTTTTGGTCCCTTCCCTTTTAGGTTGGACCCAGTTCGTGGTAACTTCTCCTGAAGCGTCCACTAATCTTTTCTGCTTTTCTTGTAGTCTCAGCTACTTTTCTTTCACCTTGATATCAATCAGGGTGAGCACCCAAATTTCTTTCTCTGACCACAGCAACTACTGTTGCTTGTCATGTGGATTTTCTGCTACTTGTCTCTTTGCCCCTCGTTCGATGGAGCCTTGAGAAAGGGCTGGTCCGCCTCTTAAAGCTCCATGCCCTAAATTCCTCCCAGTAATATTCGCTGCTCATACTTCTTATACGTTAGAAGTCAGCAATAGTTAGGTTATATATGTATAATAACAACTTATATACACCTAACGGTACATCGTGTCTACTGTCTCAAGGTTTAAGTCCAGGAATCTACTCTATAGACACCTAGTTCACTTAAACCACGGCTCTGATACCAACTTGTAACACCCGGCTTTTAAAACAAAACACCCCTGAAAATTTTTCATTTAAAACATAGGTTTCAGTACTTAAAACCATAAACAAAGGGGTATATTTTAATAAAAACGGGTACAAGTGTATCAAGGAGTATACAAATATAGTAACCTCCATATAAGCCGGGCTGCTACTGACAGCATCTACAAGTCCACTTCTTGAGTCACAGACTTTATCCTTACCCTTACCAGGGTTATGCTAACCTGCAGGGACATTTAACAAACGGTATGAGCTACAAAGCTCAGTGAGTAATCATTTCTGCAAATAACACGTATAAAATACAATCGTGTATTTGTCCGGATATCGAATGCAAACTCCTAGCCTTACTGGCTGACCAAATATCTTCTAGGATTTCACATCCTAATCTGTAACCTTACAGGCTGAATCACAAAACCTGTAATTATCAAGCTACGTCAGTTATTTGCACATATAATCATGTCTGACCGTTTCTGTCCCATATTTCTTAGTCACAATGGACTGCATCATATGTCATGGCTATATCAGCCGCATCATGTCATTTTCAATATACAAGTCATAACCCAAAAGCTGTACCAGCTGGGCTCAATAATCCGGTATCATAGTCAAAGGACTGCACCATTTGGACTTAAAGTCAAATATCCAAAATCAATTATGGCTCACGAGTTTGTCCCGCTTTTGCCTAGACTCACGGCTCCGTTCTTGTCATCGCAATGACTCACGGATTATCCGGTATTGCCTTTTCAAAGATTGACACACAGCTCTGTTCTTGTCTATTGTAGACTCACGGCTTATCTGGTATTGTCGCATTGTTTATTCATTTACTTACTCACAGCTCCGTTCTTGTCTTTTATAGACTCACGGCTTATCTGGTATTGTCGTATCATTACTTTTTATTATCATTATTGACTCACAGCTCCGTTCTTGTCTATCGCAGACTCACGGCTTATCTGATATTGTCATATTATTTCTGTTATTGACTCACAGCTCCGTTCTTGTCTATCGTAGACTCACGGCTTATCTGGTATTGTCTTTCCAATGCATCTGTAATCTGTCAAATTCTGTCCCCCAAATCTGTTTCAATCTGTAACAATCCAATCATCATATATCATATATAATATCAGTGAGATTACTCACCTGGATACTAGCTGCATTTAAATCCCGGTTGTTTCTTGCCTTTGCGTGCACCACAACCATTTTGTCCCATACATATTTATCCATTTCATATCAAATGATAATAGGTTAATAATCATTTCAATTGACTCTAATACATGAGAGTCCAATATAATGCAACTATAAACCATCCCTAGATGATAAACTTTCCATTTATCATCTTTTTACAAGTTTTACTATTCACCGAGGCATTCATATCGATCTACAGTGCCCCCGAGGGGTCGAAAACTCAATATAAAAATTTTCCCAAACTTTTCAGACCATAACGAGCCTACGGTTCAAGTTTGAGCTAAATCGGACAAGCCAAACAAAAGTTAGCGTTTTAAAGTCCCTGTCTGGTGGGCGCACTGCGCCAGGAGTGGGGCGCACTGCGCCTGGGCGCACCCCGCCAGGATCCTGGGCGCACTGCGCCTAGCGCCTGGACAGTCTCCTGATCAGTCGCGATTTGTGCACTGTAGCACGCAGTTTTTACTCATTAAGCTCTTATTTCTGTTCTTAATCATATGGGGTTTGTTCCTAGGCTAAAACCTTCTATTAAGACAAGGTTTTCAACCATTAAAACCCACTCAATCAATCAAAGGAAGAATTAGGGTTCTTAGTTCCAAAAACCCCAAAACTTCAAATTCATCAATAATAGCAATCTACTTCCATATTCTTGAATTAAGTCCTTTTAGCATGACTTATTGGAAGCATTAAGCTATTACAACACATAATTCTTGACTGAAATTTCAGTCATCATATTCCTCAAGTGAAGAACACACAAACCTAGGTTAGAAATTCCAAGAACTAACCTTAATTGCTTGAAAACTTCAATTCCAAGCTATGCCTTCAACTTCTAGCTTTAATCTTCAAGAAGGCTTCCAAATTTTCTGCAGAAATCGCACCAAGGATCCTCTCCCGTTGCTGCACAATTGGCCAGTCAAAGAAGAGAGTCAACACTTCTATTTATACTTCCAAACTTTACAATTTTAGTCCCTAAGTTCCATTTCTTGAACTTTTGGCACTAATATCAAGTTTTATCACAATAAACTTTCTTTTCTTATGCTTTTGTCACAAGCAAACAATATTTTTACATATTTGGTCCTTCACTTGGTCAAATGATCAAATTACCCCTTTTATGGTAAAATGACCAAAAATCAGTTTTTATAACATTTTAAGTCCAAAACTCAAAATATTATTTCAAACCAAATTCTTTTCTGTCCAAAAGACCAAATTACCCTTCTAAGGTAAAATGACCAATTTACCCTTTTTATTATATTTACATAAAAAGAGTGTCTTGGCGTTACAAATTCTCCCCTCCTTCAAAAGATTTCGTCCCCGAAATCATACAAACAAGCGAGGGTAATTCTTTCTCATTACAATTTCGGTCTCCCGTATCATATGGAAACCTCTATAGTATTGCCAAAGCTTCTTAACCATACTTCTTATTTCGTGATTATATCACTGTTCATCTATCATTCCTCCGGTTGTCCCGGGTACCTTGACTACTTATCTACCTTCATTTCAGCATGAGGTATTCGTTGAAATTTATCAATCTATGTTCTCAGAAATATGAGACCCATAGGAAACGTTATAAATATCTTGAAGTTCATCAAGAATCTTCGATCGGTACATCTCAATTCTTACCCTTTGGGATACCTGGAAAGGTCCAATAAACAAGGACTCAACTTTCCTTTTTGTCCCACATCAATTTCTAGTCTTTCCGAAGGATATTTTGATTACTCCGTCATCCCTCATCTGGAATTTCAACGGTTTTACTCTATGGTTCATGTACTACCGTTACTGCTTCTTAGCCATTTTCCAATTTTCTCGTATTTATCAAGTTTTCTTTTTAGCTTGTACCACCGTCTAGGATCTAGCCAACGGCTGTTCCACATCTTCAATCCTATAAGTCAAAGGATAACACGGTTCCCCGTACTACACTTCATACAAGTCTGTAGAATACTAATATGTAAACTATTATTTCTTACAAATTCTACCAACGATAGACGATCTTCTCATCTTCCACTAGGGTCTGTTGTGCAAATTTCAAGCACATCTTCTAAAATCTGCGTCATTATTTCACCTTGTTTATCAATCTGCAAATCTTATACAGTACTTACTAGTACTTTTGAGCTAATTATTCTTGAAATTTATGCCAAATTCAACGAATAATTCTATTATCTCAGTCTGATACAATCCGTGCCGATAACTCACGTCGACAATTTACTTTATCTATATAGCTTTTCGCTACTTTTCGATCTTAATTTCTTTCTTAGTCAGTATAAATCTACACTGATTTCATCAATCAACCTGCAATTACCCATATGGTGTCATACCCATGCGGTACTTGCAAAGACTTTATTACAAAGTCTATAATATTTTCGTCCCATTTCTTCTTTGGGATCGACAACGGCTAAATTTTTCGTTTGCTTCTAATGATTTGACTGTAGTTACACACTAGTCAAACACTTTTCACATATCTTTCAATGTCTTTCTTTAGCCCCGGCCACCAATACATAGGTTATATCATCCTACACAGTTTGGTACTGCCCCGGGCATTTTGCATATCTATCCCAATATACATCTTTTAAGGGTAAATTCCATATTTTGCTTTGCTTTAGAACTCACATACACAACCCCAAGGGTTTTCAATCGTCATGAGTTTCTAACTAGCTTCTTTCAATAGCTAATCATTCATTTTTCACGTTTTCAGATCTGCACATTTCTTTCTGTGCTACCCGAATCAACTCAGGTAATCAATTCGCCACACTCACGCATGTGGTTGTATCTTTCAAAAGATACTCTTTCTAATTCAAGGCATCTATAATCACATCAGCCTTTTCGAGATGGTACAAGATTTCATAACCGAAATCTTTAAGTAACCCATCTATCTTTGCTATCTCATATTCATCTTCTTTTAGATCAATTAAGTACTTTAAACTTTTATGATCCATATAAACATTAAGCTTTACACCATACAAGTAGTGTCTCCAAAGCTTACATGCCAAATTCATAATTGCTACTGCAATATCATGTATCCAAAATCAACTCTGGATACATTTCTATAAAACAATTTATCTTCTCCGCTTAACAATAATGCTAACACCGGAGTTTCACACAAGGTTTGTTTCAACCTTTGAAAAGTTACATGTGGTCTTTCTTACCACTCAGACTTTTCACTTTGCTTAATCAACTTTAGTCAACTAGACAACAATCAAGGAGCAGTTTTCTACAACTCTCCTAAAATAATCTGCCAATCCAAGGAACTACAAATTTCAGTCAGATTCCTCAGGCGGTTCCAGTTTTATCACATCATCAATTCCACTGGATTTATTTTATCATCTTTGGCACCATTATCATGCCCAAAGAATTGAAACTTCTTTTAGCCAAATTTCATACTTGGAGAATTTTACATATCACTTAGCTCAGTGAAGTAACTCCAAATCAGTCACGACAATATCAACAATAACCATCAGAATAATCATCAAGGGCCACCACCAAATCAGTCACGACAATATCAACCTGTCAATAATAATGGTCCAAGCATCACCAATAACAACAATAGGAGTCCAACCAACAATAATCATACTGTTCCAGAAACTTAGGAGAGTATGTAGGCAAAGATGAACGAATTCATGGCTACGAGTTGGCAACAAACACAAGCTAATGCAAAAGCTATTCCCAACATGGAACGACATATCGCTTAGTTGGCTGAGGATTTAAGAAGAAGGGATGACGGTAAACTCCCTAGCAATACAGAAGTCAACCCAACTCATACCCAACGGGCGGGCAAGGAGCATGTGAATGCCATAGAAAGTTGTACAATGGAGAAGGTGTGGAGGAAAGTAAGTATGGAGGATCTTGTGGAGACAGAGAATAAGAACAAGGGAATTCAGGAGGAGGAACAGTCAGTGGTAGCAGCACTTAAGAAAAAGAAAACCTCCAAGGCGAAAAAAAAATCAAAGTACATCGGGTAAACCATCCATCAACCAACCTTTGCTGGACCAATTGAAGGATGTTCCAGAAGACTCTAAAATTTTAAAAGAGATCTGTGAGGAGAAAGAGAAAGTCAAGGTTTCAACACCAGAAAAGGTTCGGCTTACAGTTAAGGCTAGTGAGGCATTGTTGGGAACACTGCCCAAAAAAGAGAAGGATCCTGGAACTTCGTATATCACCGTCACTGTTGGTGATATGGTCATCAGAAATACCTTACTAGATTTAGGAGCCAGCGTGAATATATTGCCTAGCTATTTGTACGACAAATATAAGAATGAGGAGCTGGAGCCAGCCAAAACGGTTCTTCAATGGGCAGATCAATCTTCTAAGGTCTCAAGCGGTAAATTGACAAACACGATAGTCAAGGTGGGAGACTTCTTTTATCCAGTGGATTTTCTGGTTATGGAGTACGAGAGTTTGGAAGACGCACCTGCTTTCATCTTGGGACGCCCATGGGGTGGGGTTTTTTATATTTTAATTTCTTAATTATTAGAAAAATAAAAACAAAAACAAAAAAGAAATAGGAAAGGGTAAGAATGTCATTTAATGGACTAGGGACTTCCGATGTTCATTTTGGAAACCACAAGGTCCATCAACGTCAACTTTTCAATACTTAGACCAAAAATGTTGCTTGGGGCAAACCACAGGGACCAATGGTGTAATTTACTCTAAACTAAATTATCAATAAAGTATTTCAATATAACTTAACACAAAATTACTTTAAAAACTAATTTATAAAGTATTTTATTAGTTTTATCATAACCTCGAGTGCAATAAGGCTTAACTGTATGCAACCCACGCCATTGACGTGGGTATGATTTGACATGATGATGTGGAGTGGAACATATTTTCATTGGTGGTGTGGACTACATAGACGTGAGGCAATTGTCTTTCCAACTGCGGAGAGCAACACCTCTATTTTTTTTTCTCTCTTTTCTTAATAATAATTTATTACATAAAAATTAAAAAACAAAAGAAAAAATATGATGTGGAGTTATGCGTATTTCCTTGGTGGTGTGGAAAAGAAGTGAAGATGATATGACAATGAGGTGACTGCCATTTTGATGTGGGTGAAATAGGATCATACCCTATAGCCTGATGGCTTATTTATGCCCGGTTTGCCAAAAAAAAAGAAAAAAACCTCATATGACGTATGTGTGTATAAGTCAACTCACACAACAGACACTTACATAGATAATCGACACTTACATAGATAATCTTAAATAAACCCTCGTATATGTGTAAGTATCCGTCACATATATTCATTTGGGAGGATCTTTTAGTCTCCCCACCGCACATGAGGGGTAGGGTTTATTTAAGGTTACCTTTGCCCTTCATGGTATTTCTCTGCCAATAAATTTCCTTCGCGTTGGAGGATTCTCCTTTGGCAGCTCGGCCATCCACCGTTTCCCTCTCCTTCGCCGCCCTTTTCCGCATGTATAGCTCTCACAATTTGTTCAACCTTTTCTTTCGGACCTCCCAATAAACCACCATTTGACGATCACAACAAGAACAACCCACAACAAAGTTTATTGATTCATTCTTTATGTACCCAAAGTCTACGGTAATAGAGGGTGTGCGACGGCAGTGGTTTAGCAGGCGGCAGCGATGAAACAGTGACCAATCAGGTTTGTTCTTTTTCGAAAGCTTCCATTCATATTCATCTTTATCCTTTTTTTTCTTTTTTATGAAACTAGGGTATTGATTTTGAAGGGCTATTAAAGAACAAGAAAAAATATAGCGTGACACCCCACCGGTAATCGATTAAAGACAAATTAAAGTGAGACATGGCTGTGCCCGATTTCTTACAAGCTTCCTCTATAATAGAATTGATTACAAGAGAAAACGTAATGGGTTTTTGACTTTTTTTCTCTGTTCAGGAAATTAGGGCTAGAACCTGAACTTAATGTGAGATTTCCCCCCTTTTTTTCCTTCAAAACTGTTTTGAACGTTGGAGTTATAATGTGTACTGTTCATGAAATTAGGTCTAGATACCGTAATTAGGGAGACTGGATACTCAACCATTTTTATTTTAATCACATTATTGATTCCTTATATATCTTTTTGTTCTTCTAAATTCTTCTACATCTCTCATGGCTCCTATTGTGATCCAAATCCATGAAAAATTGATGGTTTAAAAACAGAGCTACAATGAACCCATAAAGTTATGGAGGGTTATTCATTCATCACGGTTTTGACTTTTTAATTTATATTGTAAAGAAAATTTTCAGATTAATTTAATACAAGAATTTGATTATTTTGCAGTATTTTAACATTCTAAGGTGTGAGATTCGATAGAGGTATTCAACACACCTAAGTATAGTCTGCAGAAGAGCCAACATGTATATGACTATAATAAACCTTATTGTTGCATGATTTCATGTATACATGTATACAAATTAATACCATAATCATATAGTTACTCTTAAGGTTATAGAATGTCAAAACCATATATTTTGGTCTTTAGTTGTGATAGTTTTTAAATGCTGTATATGTTATATTATCGTTAATAGTTTTAATTGCGATGTTTTTGTGATAGTTTTTAAATGCTGATTCTTTGCTACATTAACTAATGCCACTTATTTATTATATATCGTAATATCAACATCCTGGATTATAAAATTCACAATGTTATATCACTTAAAGTTTGACAATAACATTGGTTAGTTTAAAATTAAAAAAACGCATAAATTAACTCCTATCATAAAATAAATCCATGGAATTCTACTAGAATGTCCCGCCTCCTTTGTAAACTCCATCCACACTTTGTGATTGGTTCGAAGTGGGATAAACTCCACCAAGAAAACATTAAACACTCTCGGTGGAATAAACACGAAAATCGTAAAGATGAAAAAGTTAAAATGTATACACCGGTGAATAAAAGTCAAAACTGATAACATTGAAAAATAAGTTTAAGCATTATGGAAGTTTAAGCATTATAGCGATGTGTGTGTGTTGCAGATGGCAAACAAAAAAAATTAACGAAAAAAATAAAAAAGTGCAGAAACAGACAAATTTATGCCACCTACACGTCAGTGAAGCATTTGTACCTAAACTTGTGAAGTATACTTGTAAAGTATGTCGTTATTTTTGAAATTAGATGGATTTGGGCATTTAGTCACTACATTTGGTCCTAAATAGTTTTCTTACAATTTTGTTCCTAAATAGCAACAAACTTGGTGGAGTTTATAATGCTTAAACTTCCATAATGCTTAAACTTAGTTTTCAATGTTATCAGTTTTGACTTTTATTCACCAGTGAATACGGTTTAACTTTTTCGTGTTTATTCCACCAAACCGTAATGTATATACAGAGTAACTTTCTTGACTTATATTCATCAGTGGATACAAAGTAAATTTTACATCAGTTAATCAATTTTGACTTATATTCATCAGTGAATCCAGACTAACTTTTATATTTTTACCATTTTCATTTTTATCAAAGTACATCGCTATAGTGCTTAAACTTCCATAATTGATGATAAACAATATGTGAACTATATTCATCAGGCTATTGACTTATTTTTCAATGTTATCAAAACTTCCATAATGCTTAAACTTTTTTAATGTTATCAGTTTTCACTTTTATTCACCGGTGAATAGAGTAACTATTACTCAGTGAATCAGTTTTGACTTATATTCATGATTGAATACAGACTAACTTTTACATCTTT
Source organism: Cichorium intybus (assembly GCA_023525715.1). Taxonomy (NCBI): domain Eukaryota; kingdom Viridiplantae; phylum Streptophyta; class Magnoliopsida; order Asterales; family Asteraceae; genus Cichorium; species Cichorium intybus. The sequence goes on from CM042011.1 coordinate 33,691,209, forward strand.
ACCATTTTCAATGTTATCAAAGTACATCACTATAATGCTTAGACTTATTTTTCAAATGTTATCAGTTTTGACTTTTATATACCGGTGAATACAATTCAACTTTTTCATCTTAACCATTTTCAGTAATGCTTAAATTTCCATAATGCTTAAACTTATCTTTGTTAACCCTTGTTAACCCTTGTTTTGTATTTGAATGCTTTCATTACCACTTACAATGTTCTCATTTATGCTTCCAGTCACGAAAAAAAAGTGAACGATTAATGAAAAAAACGACCTTCAGTAAGTTAACGAACAAGCCATCCGATCCTGTGTTTTTAGATGAAGATTATTCATATTTTGTACATACCAGAGCAAGATATCAATTATAGAGATTAAATTAACTGATAAGAAAGGTAGTTTTTTATAAATGTAAAAGAATTTTTTGCAATTGTTTCCCTTGCTTAAAATACTAATGTCATTTTTTTATGTTGTTTATATAATGATAGTATCAAAACATGCGTCTGGCATACTTGTTGTCCCTGTTGATATAAGTTACAAGAAGCGGACAAAGTTTAGAACTGAAAGACTACATAAAAATGTTTTTGTTCAATATAACAACCCAGGTGAGTTGTTTATCATATAAAACAGTTAAATGTATTCATACTCTTTTACTTTTTCCTTTTAAAGTCGTTAACTAATATTTGTTATAATGTATATAATGTTGTCAAAATCGATGACAAACAAAAAACGCAAAAGGATGATGATGATGAATACCAAAAAGTAGAAACACCGATAAAGCTTAAAAAAGGAAACAGACGGAGTCAATTAAAGTAGATCCAATCAAGGAAAGGAGGCAACGAGCAAAAGGATCTTCTTCATCTCCAATTGTTGTCATGTCCAAATCTTCTGTTAAGGTCAAGAAGACTAAGCGCGATTCTAAAGAATGTATTCCCAAGAAGAAAGGTGTATTAGGAAAGGTGATTCGGGAGAATCCTATCATTAAAGTTCGCACGTCTCCAAAACCATTATTTGATACCATTCACAGTTTGAGCGGGTCACAAACGAAATATCTACGGTCTGTTGGATTGGAAGATATATTCTTCATATCACCGTCGATAGTATTCCCACCTACATTGGTTTTTACACAGTTTCCAATTTTGATTGCAATAACACGGCGTTGATCGTAAAATCTCGTCATATAGAAGTTGATCGTGCTGTTGTTCACGATATGTTGGGTTTTCCTTTGGACGATATTTGACATCAATGCCCTACCTAACAGACCTGCTGATGACACAACTGTTGAGGAATGGAAAGGTCAATTCACTGACGAAAGAGACATTCGCTCCAAAGGGGTTCAGAAGATGATTATGAGATCCATCAGAAGTTTATATAATATTAATTTTTTTTTTTGTTTTGATATGCAACAGTCTCAGCCAGTCCATAAGTATCGACATATGTGATTTGTCGATGTTAAACAAAGTCAAAAAAAACTTTGATTTACAAAACTTTTATTTGTGCAAGTATATCATTGAATGTCTAAGCATACAATAAAAACATGGCAAGAATCAAAAGCAAAGTCATATTTTTATGCCCCCATCACACTACTTACGGTATTTTTTTTAAATATCAACTCAATATTACATGCATGCGCATTTTATATTTAATTATATATCATTTAACATTTGTTTCAACTATTATATATTGAGCGCGTCTGTTTTGATGACATTGAAATTCAAAGAGGGAGACCAGCAGTTCGCTTTTTGATTCCTGCAAAAATGTGTGATCGTGAAAAATTGGTATACAAGTTAGTTGGTTTCGGCACCGTGTGATCGTGAAAAATTGGTATACAAGTTAGTTGGTTTCTGCACTGGTGAATTGCGAGATCCATTTGTTCCAACAATTATATCAAATGACGATGATGACATAATAGATGGAACAAAAGAGGACACAGTTGAGGTAAACATTCATTGTTTTTTAATTCCATCATTGATGAATACCTTATTATTGTTTATGAATACTGTATTCATCAATGAATACAATATTATCATTGATGAATAAAGCTAATATCATTTATGAATAAAACTATGTTATTACTTTAAGACAATGATATTATGATGAAATTGAGCTTAGTTGGATGAAAACATAATTACACGTGGGCATAAACGTGGAATGTTTCTTGATGATTGGTCCTTAACAGAAAAATCACTTGAAATATTAGTTTTCCTTATTTTGTAAACCTTTTACCAACGTTTTCACCGGATCGCCCATAATTTCTCCTTCTTTCTACATTTGTATTAATCAATGTTGTAAAAATCGCTTGACGGTAGCTTGGCGGTCGAGTGGTGTTAAGAGATTAATCGGGGATTAATCGGAGACCCTAAATTATAAAGGAATTCATTTAAAAATATATAAATATAAAAAATAGAAAAAGTTTGATTCATTTTATTCCGAAATACACATCAAATATTATACATTTGTTTATTTTTATTCTTTAATATTGATTTTTTTTAGTTTTATTGAGTTATTAAAGAGTGTTTGTGTTGTCATTTAATAATAAAAAAGTAAATAATAAATTAAAAAAATAAAAAATTGAAAAAATGACCGTCAAGCTGACCGATTAGGCCTAATCGTAATCGGTTGAAGACCGCCAAGTGACTAATCGCCGATTAATCGGCCGCCAAGGCCGATTTCTGCAACACTGGTGTTAATAGATAAAAAAAATAAGCAAAGTAATGTGCTGCAACAATTACCTAATTACTCATACTTTCTGCATTTTTAAATTAACACTGTATTTGTCGATGAATACAATATCTAATGAAGTAATGAATAACAAAGCAGAAAGGTTTAAATTAGAATATATAAATCTGAATTTGATGGGTTTAAATTAGAATATAAATATGAATTTGTAAATGAATAATGTATTCATCGAAGAATACTTTAAATGTCTGTTCAATATTCAGCGATGAACACATTAATTATTCATCAACGATGCATCAGTGCATGACACATTATGTTTTTTTCTGGTGCATTTGTAGTTTACTATTAATATGTACAAATATTAACATGAATCATTGTCACATTATGGTTTTTAAGGGATTTAACTCAACAATTAGGGAGAATTTCTTTAATTTCCAGGACATGAAACAAACACTTGAAGAAAAAATTAATAGTGCTTGTAATAAGTTCCCGAATGATTGAAGTATACTTGAATGGCGACGGAAGTTCAAAGCCATGTTTCGTGACGGAGATCCATAATTAGAATCTGACACAAACCTAGTTACCCACGATCATCATACAATCAATCCTGAACAATCCCACCAGAAGATTGTGAAAACATTGGTAATGATTCTATTCCTCCCGGTCTCGATTCACAATGGTCGGATGAGACACAGACCCATAAAGAAATAAACAAATATTTGGTATTGATTAGTTAAAAAAAGAAGGCATTTGTTAAACCACCACTTCCAAAATGGAGTCTTGGTTTGACTCAATAATTTGATGATGCGATGAATGCCAATGTGAACAATGTTACGAGTGGCATTTCCAGTTCCTTGTCATCTGTTCAAACACTCCCTCAACCACTGGATCCTGATCAAATATTAAAGAGGATAACCACAAAGCTCGTAACTTTACGCTCACATTTCGTTGTGCGTGCAGTTGAGATCAATAAATGGATAAGTGCAACTGAGAAGTGCATATCAGAATGTATTTTCTCCATATTACATATTACATGAGCCATAGTATAATGTTAATTTTTTAAATTAATTAATATATTAAAATATTACACAATATATACTTACTTTCTTACATTTGTACAACAGAGAAATTGTGTTTTGGGCCATAACTGGTATTACTGCACAGAGATTTCACATGGAAAGTTATTTTCCAGAATTGTTTGTTCATGTTCTTTATGTCTGGTCTTATTTGTTGAATTTGGAAGAAGAAGCATGTGCGCCTAATTCACCTCAAAGACTTTATTGCGTAATTACGTTAGCGGTAAATTATTTTTTAAAGTATTCATTTCTGATTAACTGCGATTTACAACACTAACTTATTTTATATACCATAACATTGTTTTATTTGCATTTTTTAACAGAATTTGTATATGGAAAATCCTGTTTTAAAATAAGACCAATTGAGAGAACTATTCAAGAACAATTTCATTCAATGCATTGAGGGTACAGATTCTTAACTGAGAAGTATCCGTCTTGTAAGTTAGCCCTTACACCTTTTAATTAGTACACTAACTACTATCCTCTAACCTTATAAATTTGTATTTTGCGAAATTCATTGTTGAATACTTTGTCATCATTGTTGAATATTGTATTGATTTCACCGACGAATACTGATTATTATTGATGAATATTATATATATGCGCTGATGAATACTATATTATATGCGCCGATGAATACTGATTAATCATTGATGAATATTGTATTCATTGATGGATACAATTTTCATTTACAATGTTCATTAATGATTAATCAGTATTCATCGGTGAATATAGTATTGGGTAAATTTCAAAAAAGACACTAAGTTTTCAAAAAAAATCGATTTTGACACCGTGTTATTATTTTTTTCAATTAAGTCACTAAGTTTTCAATTTTTTTCAATTTACTATGTTTTCAATTTTATTTCAATATTGACCATTTAACCGGTCAACCCGGTTCTCAGCTGACGTGGCATGATTACATGTCAGTCTTTGATGATGTGGCGCTGACGGGCATGCTGACATGGCACTCAGATGTCAAAATTGAAACAAAATCGAAAACATAGTGACTTAATTGAAATTTTTTAAAAAGTTAGTGACTTAATTAAAAAAAATAACAGAGTGTTAAAATCGAATTTTTTTTTGAAAACTTAATGTCTTTTTTGAAATTTTCCAAAAACTAATTAGAAGCGTTTCAAAATATTTAATTATATTTTTAAAAATATTCAACCAACACAAATTAATAATTCAAGATTAAAAGTCTATAAAACCTGTATTTTCTACAAGTATTAATTAGACAAATTTTAGGACGTTAATTATATAAGTTATTTACTATTATATTTGAACAAATCGTAAAATGATATCTATTTAAGTATTAATATTGGTTCGAAATTTTTTTTATATATATTTTATAAGTTAGCATTTCTACGATTTTTCCAATTATTTATTTATTAAAGAAAATGCTAACCAATTTACTTATTTTAAACAACCGTTTTTATATTTGTACGTAGTTTGTGGAGATTACATTTTTATAAATATTTTTATACAATAGGGATATAAGTATATTATATGATATCTAATTATTGAAAGTTATATATTTAGGAGGAGAAATATATTGCCACCTGATTGTGTGGATAAGAATTAGAGACATTTTAAATTATTTTTGATAGATTGTACGGAAACTAATAGGTGTAGTTTTTAAATAAATGACTAACCATTTGAATTTGGTACGGATCCATCTAAAATTTTATACGAAACAATCCAAATTTTAGATTGTTTCGTACAAAATTCAAATTGTTAGTCATTCATTTAAAACTTACACGTATACATCTGATTTACAAAATGTGGGAATTATAAAAACGGTTGTTTTAAAATAAGTAAATTTTTTAGCATTTTCTTTAATAAATAAAGAATTGGAAAATTTGCGGAAATTGTAACGTATAAAATATATATAAAAACAATTTCGAATCAGTATTAATATTCAAATAGATATCGTTTTACGGTACGTTAAAATCTAATAGTCAATAACTTATATAATTATCGTCGTAAAATGTACCTAATTAATATTTGTCGAAAATACGGGTGTCACAGGCTTTTAATATTGAATTATTAATTTGTATTTATTGAATATTTTACAAATATAATTAATATTTAGAAACACTTCTAATTAGTTTTTACAAAAATTTCAAAAAAGAAACTAAGTCACTATGTTTTCTATTTTGTTTCAATTTTGACACCTGAGTGCCACGTCAACATGCAACATCATCAAAGGCTGACACGTCATCATGCCACGTCAGCTGAGAACCGGGTTGACCGGTCAAATGGTCAATATTGAAACAAAATTGAAAACATAGTGACTTAGTTGAAAAAAATTGAAAACTTAGTGACTTAATTGAAAGAAAAAATAACATAATGTCAAAATCGAATTTTTTTGAAAACTTAGTGTCTTTTATGAAATTTATCCTATAGTATTTATCAATGATAATCAATATTCATCGGTGAAATGAATACAGTATTCATCAATGATGATAAAGTATTCAATAATGAATTTCACAAAACACAAATTTAAAATGTTAGAGGATAATAGTTGTTAGTGTTTCAATTAAAAGCTTTAAGGGCTAACTTACAAGATAGATGCTTCTTAGTGGAGAATCTATACCGTCAATGCATTGAATGAAATTGTTCTTGAATAGTTCTCTCTGTTGTTCTTCTTATAAAACAGAATTTTCCAGATACAAATTCTATTAAAAAAATGCAAATAAAACAATGTTATGATATATAAAATAAGTTAGTGTAGTAAATCGTAGTTAATCATAAATGAATACTTAAAACAAATAATTTACCGTTAACGTGGGTACGCAAAAAAGTCTTTGAGATGAATCAGGCGTACGGACTTCTTCTTCCAAATTCAAAAAATAAGACCAAATATTAAGAACATGACCAAACAATTCACAATTCTGGAAAATAACTTTCCATGTGAAATCTGTGCAGTAATACCAGGTATGGCCCGAAACACAATTTCTCTGTTGTAAAAATGTAAGAAAGTAAGTATATATTGTGTAATGTTTCAATATATCATTTATTTTAAAAAAAATTAACATTATACTCTGGGTCATGTAATATGGAGAAAATGCATTCTGATATGCTCTTCTGAGTTGCGCTTATCCCTTTATTGATCTCAACTGCACGCACAACGAAAGGTGAGCATAAAGTTAGGGGATTTGTGGTATTCCTCTTTATTATTTGATCAATATCTAGTGGTTGAGGAAGTGTTTGAACAGATGACAAGAGAAATGGACATGGGATAAATGGATTCTGGGGTTTCACTCATTGTAACATTGTTCACATTGACATTCATCGCATCATCAAATTCTTGAGTCAAACCAAAACTCCATGTTGGATGTGGTGATTTAACAAATGTCTTCTTTTTTGAACTAATCAATTCCAAATATTTGTTTATTTCTTCAGGGTCTGTGTCTCATCCCACCATTCTGAATCAAGACCAGAAGGAATAGAATCGTTACCAATGTTTTCACAATCTTCATGGTGGGATTGTTTAGGATCGATCGTTTGATGATCGTGGGTAACTGGGTTCGTGTCAGATTATAATTCTGGATCTGCGTCACGAAACATGGCTTTGAACTTCCGTCGCCATTCAAGTATGCTTGAATCTTTCGGGAGCTTATTACAAGAGAAAATCTCGGTAATTATCGAGTTAAATCTCTTAAAAACCATAATGTGACAATGATTCATGTTAATGTTCGTACATAATAACAGTAAACTACAAATGCACCGGAAAAAACATAATGTGTCAATGATCCACTAAAGCATCATTGATGAATAATTAATGTATTCATCGTTGAATATTGAACAGACATTTAAAGTATTCTTCGATGAATACATCATTCATTTACAAATTCATATTTATATTCTAATTTAAACTTTTTTTTATTCATTTACTTCATTAGATACTGTATTAATCTACGAATACAATGTTAATTTAATAACGCAAAAAGTAGGAGTAATTATGCAAGAAGGAGAAATCATGGATGATCTGTTGAAAAGTTTGGTAAAAGGTTTACAAAATAAGGAACAATAATATTCCAAGTGATTTTTTTGTTAAGGACCAATCATCAATAAACATTCCACATTTATGCACATGTGTCACGTGTAATTATGTTTTCATCCAACTAAGCTCAATTTCAATAAAATATCATTGTCTTAAGTACTAACATTGTTTTATTGATCAATGATAATAGCTTTATTCATCAATGATAATATTGTATTCATCGATGAATTCAGTATTCATAAACAATAATAAGGCATTCATCAATTATGGAATTAAAAAATAATGAATGTTGTGACAACTGTCAAATTAAGTCAACAAAAGTCAACTCAAAGTGTACATTAGGTCAATATGTGAAATGCAAATTTCATAACCTCTACGATATATTATTAGATATTATAATACTACTTACGCTAATTCAAATGAATTATACGAACAAACGCTATTAAGTTAGATTTTTTTTGGTATAAATAATTAGAAAAAAAAAATCTTCGTGAATAGTGTCCGATGTGAACAGTAACCCAGTGTGAATAGTGTTTTGTGAAAAAAAAACACAATTTTCAAATTCTAAAAGGATGGGAAGACTTTGAAATTTCCATATTTTATTTTTTTATATTTTTTATAATTTTATTAAAGTGGGCCCCACTTAATTATTTATTCATATTTATATATTTTACCCCCAACGAATTCGTATTTTTATTTCGAACACTACGTATTCAATACGTATTGTTAAGTTTATCAAAAATATTATGATTTTTTATAAAACGAAAAATTTACCGTCAAAACCGTATCGTCGATACGAACAACCTGACGTCAAAATTTAATATTATTGATATCAGTTTTATATTTAATATTTTCTTTTTCTTTAAAATGAAATTGTATTTATATTTAAACCCTATATTTTCATTAAACATACAATTAATACAATTACGTTAATTCGTTAAAGCTTTTTAGTTAAAAAGTTGATATTATTAAACTACGATTTTTGTAGATTATAGTTTTATAAACAAAAATCATTCTTTTTATATAAAAACTATTAATCTATTTAAAGAGTATTTTAAGGGTATGTTTTGTCATAAACAATTTCTAAAAGCTATAAAAGTCAAATACCTGTATCTTGAGGGCCGCTATACGAAAATAAATCTACTATAAATAGGACTCAAATTCTCATAATCAAACCACACCAATACAAGCTATATACACATATCGAGAGAGTTGTAGAGATATAGCTTGAAAATATAGTAGAAAGATAGAAAAAGAGGGTTCGAGTTAGAAGCAGTAAGAGTCGGGCGATCTAACAACAATTGGTGATAAGATCATCATCGACATTAAGGTGAGTTCATACCCCTTCTTTTTATCTTTATTCAAGTTTTTAAGGGGGAGAATACAAGTTATACTATAAAAATAGCTATTTATACTCATTTGTAACAATAGTAAACAAAATGTGAATTTTGTAAACATCATTATGACAACAATTCAATTATAGTTCCAAAATATAATATTGAATGATCTACTTACGAGAGCGGTGTCTAGGCCGATCATTTGGGCTAGGTTGCTGGATTTCCGAAAGGCTTATACGCTGAAAGGGTCCTGCCTTCCCATTTGATCTTCTACCTGGCTGTTCTTTATTTGATAGTCATGAAATATTATATTGGAATTAAATAAGAGTATAACCAAGTTATTACACCACTATTATGGAAAATATTTTAAAAGATATTGTTATAACCATTTAAATAAGTTATTTCACATATATTCGTAAATATATGCTTTTCACGACAGAATACAAAAACTAAACTATTATAGGAATAGTTTGTGGATACAAATGTTACTATAACGGTTAGAATAAGACAAATAATTATATACAAATATATAATTATTATACATTACTATATTATCATGGAAAAATGATAATTTGCAAATACAAGGGTTTTTCATATAGAAACTTTACGTAAACAAGTTGATTGATACATACATTTTTGTGAGACGGGTCTTCACAGTGCTTATTTAAGTACATACTATAAGTCCTGAAATTTATAACCAGAGTCTCGGTAAGAGAGCGTGATATTTGTGTATAGATCTATACGGGATTGACAACCCCGCACCTGAGCTTCTAGCTACAGCCAGACCGACGGGTCTGATGTGACAAATGTCATAACAGTCCGACGCCTGAAGAACGTCGAAGCAGGCCTACATGGTCACAGTATGGTTATAGGGCATCTCGCATGGGATATCAACTTTATTAAATTGTTACGTGGAAATATACATTTTCAATGGCTTTATACTACAAACTATGCTATACATTTTAGTCCTTGGGTTTTAAGGACTTGGATACATTCATAAGAAAATATTGGATTTTCTTGGATTATAATACTACATTTTACAAGGAAAGAGATTCCTCATACAAGTTTTATGGTATTAAAACTACATTTTAACAAATTACAAATATAAGTATGGTTTTACTTATACACACTGATTCTATGGGAATTAAAACTATGTTTTATCAAAGATATAAATATAAGTACAGTTTACTTATACATACGACTTTTGTGGAATTAAATCTACGATTCGACTACCAGTAAACACCTATTTACACGGTTTTATACAAGAATAAAACTACGTAATGCTATTTTCAAGTACACAAATACCTATACATTTTCGGTCTTTGGGTTTTAAGACTACTACTCATTTATAAGAAAATATTGGATTTTCTGGTTTCAAACACTATCTTTTTACAAGGAAAAAGGATTATGGATTTTCTCATACAAAAATCTTATGAACTCACCAACGTAATGTTGACACTCTTTCAAACTACTTGTATTCTCAGGAAATTGATAGGGTAACTACAACCTTTGACGATGGGTCGCTATGGCGTCATACTATGTATTTTGATATCATATTGTAATTGTATTCAAAACATACAATCTTTTGAACTATTGTAACATTTACAATTATGTATATGATGGATGTGTTTGATTTGATCACTATTGTACAAACGTTGTTGTGATACTGTTCATGAAGTCATCCACCCTCAGACGTTTCCGCCATCGTGGTTTGGGGGTGTAACAGATTGGTATCAGAGCATTGTTTATAGTGAACTAAGTATATCAATCCATTTAAGATATACAACTATAAATACAATGGGACTAAAACTCTCTAAAACAATCTGTACAAAGTATACTTTAAAAATACAATGATATTTTTATAAAGTATAAGTACAAGTACATACATACTATAACAGTGTCATAACCAGAACAATACAAGAGTAATAAGATGAGTTGAACACTACGAGTAGGCCTAGGTAGTTATGTGATCATACCTAGGACAGATAGAGCCTGATCAACTGTATTTGTCCATTGTATGACTAACATGTGCTTAGAAATAGTCGTAGTGAACAACAAGTCTAAAAACTTACCAAGAACCATATACAAAGAAAACTCTAAAACAAAATATAAAGCTAAAATACTACAGGAGTATTTTATAATACTATAGAACCATATATCTAGACACTTTATGTACCTCTTATACCCCTATCCTCACATAGTAGACCTGACAATTCGATAATACCTGACCAATAACTATTATCGAAAACCTTCCATCATCCATATCAACAGTTCCATTAAACTAATATTGGTAGAAATTCAATTTGAAAGCCGAAGGCGGGCTAAGTCACCTGCCAAGTCTTCTGGGTTCTTTTCACTTGTGATCTTGAGAAAATCATGGTTAAAAGCGCTCATAGCAGAAACAGAAGGCAGAGATTGTTGTTGTGTATGGGTCCCTGATGAAGCTTCCTCCCTCTTCTGAACCTTTCTTTTCTTGTAAACAGCCTTAAAGGCAGCTTGCCTCAATCTCTTTGTGGTATCAGTTATCTTCGAAATGGAACCCTCGACTATTGCTCTTTTCTCGTTCTCTAGACTAAGTATTACGTCTACTCTACTAGGATTATTATCCAACTCCTGTTGCATAAATACTTTCAGTCATTACAATCTCATGATATTAAAATTAGGGAAAAAGAAATACAATTCTTAACCTGAGTATGGTTAATAAGAGTTTGTAGACTCTTAATCTGTCGTCGAGGCCAACTTTTGATGCCTAACTTCCTACAACGTTGCTTCAACTGTGTTGATCCAACGTTGAGTTCTCTTGCAGCTTCCAAAATGGGCTTGTCAAAATGCATGGATATTGTTTCCTTACTCAATGCATGTCTAGAATCCCTTTTTCTACGAATTTCAAAGGTTCTTGGAATCGAGGTTGAAACGTTTTCATTTTGGATCAATTGTGTATGATCCTGATCACTAACACTTTCATTGTTACCTATTATGGGTAATAGTTCTTGATTTCCAAAATCAACCATAAACCCAGAATTCTCATTCTTGAAACTTTCTAAGTTACCTTGGATCAATTGAAAATGATCCTGATATTGAAAACCACCCATGGACTCAGGATTCCCTGAAGCGAGCCCGATAGTGTCATCATGGATCGACTGTATTTGATCCTGATTTTGAATGTCAGTTAAAAACCCCCGATTTGTTAAATCTACTCCACTATGCAGCATGGGCACGTTCATGCTTAGATTATCATTAGTAAGATCATCTTCGAATGGATCTGTGTATAACGTATGTTAGATAATTAAGGAAAACAAACATAAAGCTTAAGAAAATGACTTAACCTGGAAGTATACATTGAGATTGCCCAACAGCGATGTTTTGATTTAAAGGCAGTGGATCTTCAGGGAGAATACCCATCAGAGGAAAAACTTCAGGATCATCTTGAAGTTGATCCAGCGGTAATATATCTGGAAAATCTATACCTCACATAGTTTAAAACAAAATCAAAATGCTAGAGAAATGAATAAGAAATAAAAGGAGTTAAGGATATTATAATTACCAGACTCCAGTAGAGGTATCTGATTAAACGATAGAGAGTCCTTTAGGAAATTCCGCTCAGCGTCTGACAAGTTTTCCATATGAGATCTGTTTTCCATGCCTCGATTGGAAATCTGAGATTATATAAGAATAAACTGGTAGTAGCAAAGAATGAGACTGAAAAGATGTAGATATGGATGATACTACATACCCGTTTATATAGTATCTTACAGGTGGAACTGAAAGGACAACCCACGTTCTTATTACCAAAATTCAAAATATCTACAGTAGGTGCAATCTTTTCACTACCCTAAGTGACATCTTTTCCAAATTCGCGGCTTGACTCCGATGAGGACAGGATAACGAAAAGACATTTTTTTAATATATATATCTTCTGATAACGGAAATAGTTCAATGAACAGTTAATTCAATAATAGTTTATTCATAAATAATGAACTAGAACCTACTCATCTAGCATCTATAAAGCTCGTGGTTCACCTGTATCTTACATGTTTCCTTCCATCCTACTAGTATCAACTGTAAAATGACATCACATATCATATCTTAAACATGCTTAGGCATCTCCATAATACTTAACTCAAATGATTAAGAAATCAATAGCTAATACAAATCACAATTAGAGAATATCATATGTTATCAAACCGAAACTCCAGATTTCACGATTTTACTAAGTCAACCGTTAAAACATCACAATATTCGAACTCAATACAACAAATATTAGCAACCTACATATGAGTTGAACCAATGCATACTTTCAGATATGGACATCTAGGGTTTGAAACCCTAACACTCAAAATTTCTAACCTTGTGAATTAAGGACTCGAGAAGGTATTTCGGTTGTTAAATCCAACCTCCTCAAACTTTTCCTACACAAAACCCTTGATCAAAATAACCAAATTTGGCACCTTTTTGCTCTGGAAATAACCTAGGAAAATTTTTGGTTCATAAATGGGGTAAAGAAGGAAAGCTGCCCAAATAACCCCGCTAACACAGGTTAGCGACGCTAACCAGTAAAGTTAGCATTGTTAACTTCTAAAAATCCGACCCGTACTCCGAAGCCCAACCCGTGTAATTCTACCGGATGCTACAGTAACTAGAACACGCCCCGTGTAACTCCTGTAAAGCTAAACAGTTTCGAAAATGTGTACTACACGAGCCGAGTGACTCCTACACGACCCATGTAACTCCTTTATACTATTTTTAAGGTTTAAACTCCTTCTAAATGAATTTCTAATCCTCCTAACTCACATAACAACCTAGTAACTCTTATTTATACTAGGATTAACTCAAGTTACTTATCGAAAATATCACGACATTACACCCCAAAATCAAAGCAATTGAAAACTAGGAAGCACCAAGCGTGGACCTGAATTTACCTAGGAACGTAAGGACCAGATGAAACTCAGATACCCACATCTCCTCCCAAACCCTTGAGGATCTATTCAAAGTGCTAAATTTCGGGACAAAATTCCTTCTAACGGGTAGATGATGTGACAACCGTCAAATTAAGTCAACAAAAGTCAACTCAAGTCAGTCAAAGCGTACATTAGGTCAATATGTGAAATGCAAATTTCATAACCTCTACGATATATTATTAGATATTATAATACTACTTACGCTAATTCAAATGAATTATACGAACAAATGCTATTAAGTTAGATTTTTTTTGGTATAAATAATTAGAAAAAAAATTCTTCGTGAATAGTGTCCGACGTGAACAGTAACCCGGTGTGAATAGTGTTTGTGAAAAAAAAAACACAATTTTCAAAGTATAAAAGGATGGGAAGACTTTGAAATTTCCATATTTTATTTTTTTATTTTTTTATAATTTTATTAAAGTGGGCCCCACTTAATTATTTATTCATATTTATATATTTTACCCCCAAAGAATTCGTATTTTTATTTCGAACACTACGTATTCAATACGTATTGTTAAGTTTATCAAAAATATTATGATTTTTTATAAAACGAAAAATTTACCGTCAAAACCGTATCGTCGATACGAACAACCTGACGTCAAAATTTAATATTATTGATATCAGTTTTATATTTAATATTTTCTTTTTCTTTAAAATAAAATTGTATTTACATTTAAACCCTATATTTTCATTAAGCATACAATTAATACCATTACGTTAATTCGTTAAAGCTTTTTAGTTAAAAAGTTGATATTATTAAACAACGATTTTTGTAGATTATAGTTTTATAAACAAAAATCATTCTTTTTATATAAAAACTATTAATCTATTTAAAGAGTATTTTAAGGGTATGTTTTGTCATAAACAATTTCTAAAAGCTATAAAAGTCAAATACCTGTATCTTGAGGACCGCTATACGAAAATAAATCTACTATAAATAGGACTCAAATTCTCATAATCAAACCACACCAATACAAGCTATATACACATATCGAGAGAGTTGTAGAGATATAGCTTGAAAATATAGTAGAAAGATAGAAAAAGAGGGTTCGAGTTAGAAGCAGTAAGAGTCGGGCGATCTAACAACAATTGGTGATAAGATCATCATCGACATTAAGGTGAGTTCATACCCCTTCTTTTTATCTTTATTCAAATTTTTAAGGGGGAGAATACAAGTTATACTATAAAAATAGCTATTTATACTCATTTGTAACAATAGTAAACAAAATGTGAATTTTGTAAACATCATTATGACAACAATTCAATTATAGTTCCAAAATATAATATTGAATGATCTACTTACGAGAGCGGTGTCTAGGCCGATCATTTGGGCTAGGTTGCTGGATTTCCGAAAGGCTTATACGCTGAAAGGGTCCTGCCTTCCCATTTGATCTTCTACCTGGCTGTTCTTTATTTGATAGTCATGAAATATTATATTGGAATTAAATAAGAGTATAACCAAGTTATTACACCACTATTATGGAAAATATTTTAAAAGATATTGTTATAACCATTTAAATAAGTTATTTCACATATATTCGTAAATATATGCTTTTCACGACAGAATACAAAAACTAAACTATTATAGGAATAGTTTGTGGATACAAATGTTACTATAACGGTTAGAATAAGACAAATAATTATATACAAATATATAATTATTATACATTACTATATTATCATGGAAAAATGATAATTTGCAAATACAAGGGTTTTTCATATAGAAACTTTACGTAAACAAGTTGATTGATACATACATTTTTGTGAGACGGGTCTTCACAGTGCTTATTTAAGTACATACTATAAGTCCTGAAATTTATAAACAGAGTCTCGGTAAGAGAGCGTGATATTTGTGTATAGATCTATACGGGATTGACAACCCCGCACCTGAGCTTCTAGCTACAGCCAGACCGACGGGTCTGATGTGACAAATGTCATAACAGTCCGACGCCTGAAGAACGTCGAAGCAGGCCTACATGGTCACAGTATGGTTATAGGGCATCTCGCATGGGATATCAACTTTATTAAATTGTTACGTGGAAATATACATTTTCAATGGCTTTATACTACAAACTATGCTATACATTTTAGTCCTTGGGTTTTAAGGACTTGGATACATTCATAAGAAAATATTGGATTTTCTTGGATTATAATACTACATTTTACAAGGAAAGAGATTCCTCATACAAGTTTTATGGTATTAAAACTACATTTTAACAAATTACAAATATAAGTATGGTTTTACTTATACACACTGATTCTATGAGAATTAAAACTATGTTTTATCAAAGATATAAATATAAGTACGGTTTACTTATACATACGACTTTTGTGGAATTAAATCTACGATTCGACTACCAGTAAACACCTATTTACACGGTTTTATACAAGAATAAAACTACGTAATGCTATTTTCAAGTATACAAATACCTATACATTTTCGGTCTTTGGGTTTTAAGACTACTACTCATTTATAAGAAAATATTGGATTTTCTGGTTTCAAACACTATCTTTTTACAAGGAAAAAGGATTATGGATTTTCTCATACAAAAATCTTATGAACTCACCAACGTAATGTTGACACTCTTTCAAACTACTTGTATTCTTAGGAAATTGATAGGGTAACTACGACCTTTGACGATGGGTCGCTATGGCGTCATACTATGTATTTTGATATCATATTGTAATTGTATTCAAAACATACAATCTTTTGAACTATTGTAACATTTACAATTATGTATATGATGGATGTGTTTGATTTGATCACTATTGTACAAACGTTGTTGTGATACTGTTCATGAAGTCATCCACCCTCAGACGTTTCCACCATCGTGGTTTGGGGTGTGACAAATGTATCCTTCAAGTATGTCCTCTTTTGTTCCATCTGCAAAGTCATCATCGTCATTTGCTATGATTGTTGGAACAAATGGATCTCGCAATTCACCGGTGCCAAAACCAACTAACTCATATTAGAATTTTTCACAATCACACATTTTTGCAGCAGTCACAAAATAAATCGCTGGTCTCCGTCTTTGAATTTCAATGTGTATGTATGTAATATTGAATTAATATTCGAAAAAACATATCGTAAGTAGTGTGATGGGGGCATAAAAATACGATTTTTGCTTTTGATTCTTGCCATATCTTTACTATACGCTTCAGGCGTTTAATGATATACTTGCACCGGTCCATGTTTGAAAGTCAAAGTCTTTTTGACTTTGTTCAACATCGACAAATCGCATGTGCCCATACTTATGGACTGACCCATACTGTTGCATATCAAAACAAAAAATTAATTTTAAACAGTATATCAACTTCTGATGATCTCATAATCATCTTCTGAATCCCGTTGGGGCGAATGTCTCTTTCGTCAGTGAATTGACCTTTCCATTTCTCAACATTGTGTCATCAGCAGGTCTGTTAGGCAGGGAATTGATGTCAATATTTCCCAAAGGAAGACCCAACATATCATGAACAACCTGACGATCAACTTCTCAATGACCAGATTTACTACCAACGCCATGTTATTACAATCAAAATTGGAAACCGTGTAAAAACCATGGGTGGGAATGCTATCGACAATGATATGAAGAATATCTCCTAATCCAACAGACCATAGATATTTCTTTTGTGACTCGCTCAAACTGTGGATGGTATCAAATAATGGTTTTGGAGACGTGCGAACTTTAATGATAGGATTCTCCTGAATCACCTTTCCTGATACACCTTTCTTCTTGGGAATACATTCTTTAGAATCGCGCTTAGTCTTCTTGACCTTAACAGGAGATTCGGACATGACAACAATTGGAGATGAAGAAGATCGTTTTGCTCGTTGCCTCCTTTCCTTGATTGGATTTACTTTAATTGACTCTGGGTCCACCTGTTTCCTTTTTTAAGCTTTATTAGTGTTGCTACGTTTTGGTATTCATCATAAGCATCCTTTTGCGTTTTTTGTTTGTCATCGATTTTGACAACATTATCTGCATTATAACAAATATTAGTTAACAACTTTAAAAGTAAAAGTAAAAGAGTATGAATACATTTAACTGTTTTATATGATAAACAACTCACCTGGGTCGTCATACTGAACAAAAACATTTTTAAGTAGTCTATCGGTTTTAATTTTGTCCGCTTCTCGTAACTTATATCAACAGGGACAACAGGTATGCCAGACGCATGTTTTTGTTAGTGTATCCCACATTGGTGCGACACGGTCCTATAAGTTTGTATATATGTTTGAGTCTCCCCTATCTCCACAAGGGCTCTTTTGGAGAGACACTCTTGGACTCCACATATATTTACATGGTATCAGAGCCGGTGTCCTGCACCCTGTAACCTCATCGAGCCTACGTTTCTGAGGGGGAGTGTTAGTGTATCCCACATTGGTGCGACACGGTCCTATAAGTTTGTATATATGTTTGAGTCTCCCCTCTCTCCACAAGGGCTCTTTTGGAGAGACACTCTTGGACTCCACATATATTTACAGTTTTGATACTATCATTATATAAACAACATAAAAAATGACATTATTATTTTAAGTAAGGGAAACAATTGCAAAAAATTCTTTTACATTAAAAAACCTACCTTTCTTATCGGTTAATTTAGTCTCTGTATATTGATATCTTCATTGGTCTGGTGTGCACAAAATCTGAATCATCTTCATCTAAAAACATAGGATCGAATGGGTTATTCGTGAACTTATTGAAGTCCGTCTTTTTCATTATCTGTTCGCTTTTTTTTTTTTCGTGACCGGAAACAAATACGAGAACATTATAAGAACAGAAATAGAATTTGGACACTTATGAATTTGGATAACTGGTGTATTTTCAACTAAGTGGATCATTGTTAGATAATGATCCAATTATCATTTTTTGAAATAGAGTTACACTAAGGAAGGTAAATATCCTTACGTGGAGGCCCCATCGCGGGTTTTTTTTCTCGAATATTAAACCTCGAATAAAGAGGGTTAGCTATCACATTTACCATGTTTCCTATCTGTAACCAATCAAGATTCATAATTCCATATCCTTATTGGGTGTTCAACAACCAAATAAACGTGTTGCATTCTGCATAACCGGTGGAACGTCATTCAAACTAACCCACCTTCTATTAATGCTTGTATGATAGAAGGTGTCGATCCATTGATGGAGAAGATGGTAAAGTAACTAATCAAAGTAGTAAACCTTGCATCCTTATGGATCATTTGGCAACACAAGAATGATTGCATGTTCAACTCCAAGTACACACTAGCAAGTGGGTGGTGTGTGATATTCTGGTGACTTATTTCAATATTAGAGGGAAAATGGGACACTTATGAATTTGGATAACTGGTGTATTTACCCTATTCAGGACTATTTCCATTCTATTTAACTCTAGCTTCTTGCCAACTCGGTTCCAATAAAATCTTTTTATATCTTAGTTTTCAATTTTTATTAATAAAAATAAATATAACCATCATAGTTTTTATTCATTTATTTTTTATCCTATCAATAAATATGCATTATTAATATTTAGCAATAAAGTTCATTATTTTTTTGAGGATATAAAACACTTTATAGATATGATTGAAATAAGCATAAATTACAAAGACATACATTTTAATAGAAAAAATCAACTATATAAAAAGAAAACATGCAACGTAAGGAGCTAGAATAGGAAACCAAACCAAGACAAGAAAAGAGAACAGACAAAGTAAGACACCAATACAATGAATATAAACAAGGATTGTTGATTAACATAAGTAATCCAGGAAGAAAAATGAAAAAGCCAGGTTAAACAAATATGATAACTAAGCCAACTATCCTCAAACCTAACTATAAATAAAGATACTTAATACAATACTAGAAAAATAAACTTAAAAATTAACCCAAATAAAGATCAATTTTCGAAACCAACCAAGAGAAAAAAAAAGATAAGTTTAGTAATCTCAGTAGGATTTGCCATACAAGACAAAGTAGGATTTGCCATACAAGCCAAACCGAGAAGAAGCATGCTAAGTGAATACCATAACAAAATATGAAGAAACTTGATAAATGTTGAACCTTCCCAGAAAAAGCCATGAACGCACTAAACTAATGAAGAAAATAATATCATTGGTGTGTAGAAACCGTTCGAATAAATGCATGAATC
Organism: Cichorium intybus; assembly: GCA_023525715.1. Classification (NCBI taxonomy): domain Eukaryota; kingdom Viridiplantae; phylum Streptophyta; class Magnoliopsida; order Asterales; family Asteraceae; genus Cichorium; species Cichorium intybus. Next base: position 33,711,394 of record CM042011.1, read on the forward strand.
AATATTTCATAAATCACGTAGATAGAAAAAATTCTCAGTTGGAAACATCAGTTTTCGTTCCAATTGGAAAAATTTTACATGTTCAAGTTTCAAGGATGACTATGTCCTAGATTAAGTGTTTCAAGTCTTACTTTATTCATATTACACGTATATTCATTTTGAATGTCATGTGCATACACTTCACAAAGATTATCTTTAAAGGAAATTCATTGAGAGGGACAACCAAATTGTTCATAATGAAGTGTGAAAATGCACATTCAAAGTACCAAATTAACATTTCAATAACTATTTGGATACTAAAACACATTAATTGTAAGCTAAATACGATAAATTTGTGATCCGGTTAGTAACTCCTAGTCATCATCGACTTCAATAAACTATTCATCGTGCCTACAAATAACAACATATATCAGTACCTTATACCTAGGAATTTTAAAAAGTATATATCATATAATATAGTTATATATGAGTTGTTGGTCACACTAGCCTTGACTTTCTTCACCTCAACTATATAGGCAGGGTGATTCCTCTTCCAATGCCATTTCATTCCATAATTTTATCAAATGGCATCTTTTGTAGGGTGTTCCTTCTTCTTTGATTAGGTTTCCAACTTATGAGAACTCTTTTTCCTTTCCCTACTTTCCATTTGATCTCCTCTTCACTTTTCCTTCCATGATCATCATAACTAATGATGTCTTTTGGATTTTCTCTTAGACATTCTTGAGCATCTAATGCAACTTTAGGATAGATCATTCTTAGCCATTCATCATATAGTTCATAATGAACATGTCATATGATTTAGGTAAACTATTTAAGATTAGCCTGACTACTAATTCTTTTCTAATGGGAGACCTTATACATTTACCTGTTGGTAAATACAACTCTTTATTTTCAAAACATTAGCACCCATATGATCGAATTAAAAGTCATATATATATATATATATATATATATATATATATATATATATATATATATATATATATATATATATATATATATATATATATATATATATATATATATATATATATATATATATATATATATATTGGTATATAAACTGTTTATAATTTGATCACTCTTATGCTTGTTATGAAATTTGATTTAATAAAGGCTAAGACCCATGTTGAATGACCATTTTTATGCTTTATTAATCATATACATAATACATGACAATGAATTCAACAAATAGGTAATAGTTACCAATTGTATTTCTATACACCTCTAAGATCCTTTATGGTACTCATGACAGACAACAATTTATCTATCCAACATGTGTAGTCCTATCCTTGACCCTTGCTTAGGTCTGACCATAGGCCCATTAAGTCGTCTAAATTGCTACATGTAAATTTCTTGATTAGGTGTGATCATTGCCCAAAAATTCACTTTAGAGTGGCTTATGGTTAGTGTTGATCATGCCAAAAATATACCTACAAAATGTTGCAACTCTTAGAGGAAAAAAATTAAATTTAAAGTGTTTCTTAAAGTTTGTACAATCTCTATTTTACAAAAATTAATTTTTTTACAAACATATTGCACACGTACAAAAAGATTTCTTACACGATTTAAAACAACTTCAAAAGTTTCGTTAGAACAATTTTACAACGAAAATTCCAAAAACAATTTTAGAAGTTGTTTAAGTTTTATAAAGCAAAACATTTTTGTTTTAAAATAAAATTTTATGGTTTTAAGAACATCATAAACAATACTAGCAAGAAAAACATGAAATAAACAACAAACAAAGTCTAATAACCAACAATTAATTAGATAAAAGATTCATTGGTTGCTCGAGCATAAAAATGCTATTATTATTCCATGAGCCTCCATGAAATAAGTTGGTCGAACTTAAGGGAAAATATTCTAATTTCCAAAAACATAAAAATGTACCCAATAATAGGATTAAATAAAACTTTTCTTTTGCTGGGAAAAATCGGGCTACCACTGCTGTCCTTGCCTTTGTTGCTCTATCATCAAACCACCATGCTGGCACCGTAATTGGACGCAAGACCCACCATTAACGTTTTGGGCCTGTTGGTTGCTTCTAATGTGAACCAAAATCAAATCATATTATAACAAAAACGAAGGGAAACTTGTTCGAAGTAGTTTGGATTTTTCGAATTTTTAATATAATAATCTCGAGTTAGATTGACAACCTCCAACGCTATTATTGGATCAAATCAATATTTGTCATCATCTTCATCAAAATTTCATCATCAAACCTTCAAACTTGGGCGCTTAGAGAAGCATTAATGACAGCAAGAGAGAAAGCATTGGCACAGGTCAAGATTCTCTTGATATTTATTGAAGATCAGAAACATGCCACAGAATTTCTGCAGCTACCTCATTACTCGTTTCAACAACAATAGGTTGTGATAAAGTTAATATTTTTGTCACAATACAAATACAACAACTTTTTCAAATTGAAGGTAATGCAACGTAACATAGATTCCTTTCTTGTCAGATTCTGCAAAGGTAAAATGACATTTTTATCCACCAGTGTTAGTAAAACAATATACGAGTACTTGTGAAATATCTAAAAGAGCGTAACGCAATATGTAATAATTATATTGGCTACGTGTAGCAACATTTGTAAAATTATTAGACAATATCCAAAATTCTAAATGTACACTTCATTTTCCCCATCTTTAGATTTTCTTAAAATCAATAAATAATTTACATTAAAAAAAAATATGAAAAAAAAAAACTATTGGAGTTGATGTAAATGATAATGGTTCGATTTTACATCTCAACCAGTCATTTTCCATGTCTTCTTTTTCTCTGTCAGCTACATTAATTACTAGCAACTGCTGTATGAAATTAATTCACGATTTGATACAACGACTATAGTATTGTGTATATATGCCAAAATTTATGCTTCTTCTTTCGTATAAAGAGAATCTGCATTTAATATTTATGACAAATTATCTTGCCACAGCACCAGAATTTAGAGAAATATTTTTAGCTTCACATATATCTTTTTTATCCTATAAAATATAGTACTTATGGGTTAAGATACTTGATATGTTATGGATTCAATAGTTAAGGTTCGAAGACAAAAAAAATGTGCGAGAGATATCGAAGCAGGTATAGAATGTTTATCTTCCATCATCCGAATCCCAAGTGGGTACAGTCTCTACGGAACAACCACATAGGAGAGGAACACATTTCCAAATACATTAATACCGCTAGGCCAATAACCATTTGGTAGAGAACTATAAAAATACAAAAGAGTAATGAATAAATCGTGAGCGTCGGATGCACATATAAACAACCAACGAAAATTGTGTATATTTATTAGTTAGACATACATTTATCAGATTATACCATAAACCCGCTTCTTTTTTGTTTTTTTATTTATTAATCTTTAAGCTTATTTTTTGGAAAAAAAAACCAAAGAATACACAAAAATTCATAATTTTTCATTCTCTACAAATATGTCTAAATATTAATATAGATATATGAAAGAAATTACTTTAAGTTGATTCATGTATCTACTTTTAAACATATTAATTCACATATAAATGATCATTGTACCGACTTTTTCAATATTGTTTGATCATTCATATGTGGTTTTAAAGTAAATTCTCTTGTGAAATACATCAGAAGACTCTCAAGTGTCTAACTTTAGTATATGAAATACATCAGAAGACTCAAGTATTTGAGTCATATTTCTCAACCTCGTCATTCCAATATTGAACTCTATGGGGATTGAGGGTGCCCTATTGATTAGGTAGGTTTGATATTAATGACATCTGCATAGAACATCTTCGACAATCCTGCATGTAGTGTCATGCTCTTCTCTCTCATTTAGAGCTATGTTCATTCACTTTGTCATTCTATTCTACCAAGGTGTCTCCAGAATAATCTTTATCATATGGATCCCATGCTCAATGCAGTAATTAACAAACGGTTGGTTGTTGTATTCACCCCCATTATCTGACGTTAGGTATTTGACCTTGTGATTTGTCTCATTCCTACAACAACCTTCCACTTCTTGAAGGTGGTGAAAACTTTTTATTTATTCTTTAACAAATAAACTCATATTATCCTTGTTGAATCATCAATGAAAGGAACGTAGTATATCAAACCTTCTACTTAGGGTCCTCAAGTTGGCCTAAACACATCCAAATAAACGAGTTCTAGCTTTTCAGCTTCCAAAACATTTCTTATATTTCCTGAGGACACAGGGTTTACAAAATTTTGAAGCGGTACTTTTCATGTTTAAAATCTTACCCTTTTACGCCAAGATCTTCATTTCCGTTTGTCTCACGTTTCCAAGTCTTTGGTGCCACGGAGTAGAAGTATTCATATATTCAATTACAACATTAACTTCTCTTACCGAAGCCTTAACCATATACAAGGTCTCCTACTTTTGACCTCTAGCAACTATTAGGTTCCCCTACATTCCACTGGAGATTGTTGAACTCAATGTGGTGCCCCTCATCATTTAACTACCCTACTGATATTAGCATCCTCTTTAGGTCCAAAATGAATTTAAAGTTTTTCAATGTCTACTTTGATCCCAAGGATGTTATGAGGACAATATCCCCAATTCGTGTGATATATAGGCTCTAATTGTCCATAATACTTGTCGTGCCATTGTAATCCTAAAGTTCTGCATTAAGTCTGCAATGGCTTACATGGAACGAGGCACTCAGATTCATTATACAGGAGTCAATGGAACTCTCTATATAGAAAACAAGCTCGCCGTCATAGTGTTCTGCCATATTTACTTCTTTCCTTGCTTTGTTTTTAGAAGGCTTAGAGCGCTGGTTTTTAAAATGGCCGCCTTTTTTTTACAATTCGAGCATGTGATGTCTTTATTGACTCTGGAATTTCTTCTTATCCTTTATTTACTTCTTCCTCTATAACCACCTCCTCTGATTGATTTTCACCATCATTATTTAGTACTTAAAAAAATGACAGAGCACTCACATCTATTCCTTCAATGGATATC
>CM042011.1:33721353-33743853 GCA_023525715.1 Cichorium intybus
CTTTAAAATTACAACATTCTAATAATGAAATATGAAAATACAATCCATTCTTATATCCTGTAATCCAAGTGCATAATCGTAGATAAGTTGGTGGTAAATGGATTCTTATTAGCCTCAATCTTTTAGATAGTACAGCCTTAATTATTAGCCTCACCAGTTGTTTTTTGGACAACTTTACCCGTCGTTTGGGGTTCTCTAATCTGCCAAAACGATGACTTCTCTATTGAGGTACCCAGGGTTCTCTAATCTGCCAAAACGACCTTCCAGCAAGAAGATTGTTCCCTCATAAACAACAAGTTAACAAGAAGAATTTAATTTGTAATGATTATGTTTAGAGCAAATGTACTTTAGAAAAAAAGAAATTTTTCTAAAGTACATTGCTTTAACATAGAGCTTTACAAAGTACAATGCTAAAAATGGACATTTTCGCGACTGTTAGAGAAGTTCTGGAAAAAAAATTTTTAAGGATTTTACTTTGTAAAACTTTGGTTTTAAAGGAATGTACTTTAGATTTTAGAAAAAATAATTTTCTAAAGTACATTGCTTTAAATATATAACTTTACAAAGTACAATGCTTAAAACGGACATTTTAGCCACTGTTAAAAGTTTGACAGATTTGGTCCTTTTGACAGATTTTATAATTTTGATAGTTTTGGTCCTTTTGACAGATTTGAAATTTTTTGACAGTTTTGGTCCTTTTAAAAGATATGATAATTTTTTTACAGTTTTGGTCCTTTTGACAGATAAATCCAGTTATCAATTGTCCAACACAGTTTCTATTAGACTTCAAAGTTGATAACCAATTAACTATAACCAAAACCAAAAACTCAAAACCAAATAAAAAATCTTGGCTCCGAATTAGAGAATGGAAAATATAGATATTACACACCAATTTGAGCTCAAAGACAACCATCACACCATAATTGGACTGTTGTAATCCTCAAGGTTGAAGCTTCTATACCTCAGTGTTCAAACTTTGGTTCTGTACCTCATTTAAGGCTTCCAAACCTGCACCAAATTGCCAACATAAAACTTGGTGGTCAAATGTTATACAAAATGAATTTGGAATGGTAAAAAATAATAAGAAAATTAGAATCAGTAATTAGTACCTTGATTTGGTGCGGTATCAGGAAACCATTATTTGGTGCGGTATCAGGCCTCATCTCAGATCACATTTTAGTTTCAGTACCCTCAAGCCTCATCTCAGATCACATTTCAGTTTCAGTTTAATTTTCTCATTCATATTCAAACATATACTTTAATATCTATATTTAATAGTAACTTTTAGTTCATAAAGACATAAGTTAAATAATTGAAAGTACATTGTTATTTTTTGCATTAAGAACTTAATTGGGATACAATAAATAGCAATGTACTTTCAGTTATTTCTTGCATTTAGCCCCAAATCGAGGCAAATGCCATAAATAGCAATGTACTTCAATTATTTGAATAAATTAAATCTTTGTTCCCTGCATATAGTAATTTTTTTTTCAATTTTGGTCGTATACAACATACACGTACACATACAGACATACACTCATACAAACATATACACATAGACATTTTTGGTCTCAAATAAAATTATACTTTCAACACACTCAAGCCTCATCTCAGATCACATTTCAGTTTTAGTTTAATTTTCACATTCATATTCAAACATATACTTTAGAAAGAGAAACAATGTAATTTGTAATCACCTTAGGGCTTGGGAGTTGAGGAAAAAGTTAATTATTATAATATTTTACAAAAACATAAATGTAACGAAATATAAGAATGTCACCGTTAACTGACTCGGTAGAAGAGTGGGTTTGGATAAGAACTTACCTTTTCAGTTTACATTAAGCTTTTTGCTTTTGAATTGAAGGTAGTACAGTACAGTGTATTCATACTATTGAATTGAAGGTAGTACAGTACAATGTTAAAGGTTTCAAAATTTGAAAAATTAGTTTCCTTTCATTTTCAAAATTTGAAAATTTGAAAGTTTTCAAATTTTGAAAATTTGAAAGTTTTCAAATTTTGAAAATTTGAAAGTTTTCAAAATTTGAAAATTTGAAAGTTTTCAAAATTCAAAGTTTTCAAAATTTGAAAATTTGAAAATTTCAATTTTTGAAATTGAAAATTTGAAAGTTTTCAAAATTTAAAATTTTGAAAGTTTTCAAAATATTCAAAGTTTTCAAAATTTGAAAATTTTAAAGTTTTCAAAATTTGTCTCATCCGGAAATTGAGGTTTGAAAATCCGGAAAAACCGGAAATTGAGGTTTGAAAATCCGCAAATTTGAAAATCCGGAAATTTGAAAGTTTCAAAAATGTTAAAGGTTTCAAAATTTGAAAAATTAGTTTCCTTTCATTTTCAAAATTTGAAAGTACATACTCTTTTACATTCATTTGAATTACCTTTGATTGCAACCTCACGGAAGTTGGTTTTGGTGTTAGAGTAAAGCCTCTTCCAGTCATCCAAAACCATTTTACTTGGAGGTAATAAATCAAGAGGATTCTTTGCCTTAGGCTTGGGTGCCTCTTCCTCTTCTGGTGCAGCTTCGGCTTCAGGCTTGGGTTTAGGGGCGGCTTCTTTTTTGGCTTCCTTTTTAGGTTCGGATTTTGGTTTTTCCTCTGGTTTCTTGGCTGCAGGAAGAGGAAGAATAGTTTATGTTTGCACCACTTCTCCAATTACCGTACTGAAGTTTGGTTGATTAACCATGGTCCAGAAATACCTCTCAAGATTAACACTATTGATAAAAAGGAATATGATTAATTAATCAAGATTAACATTTAACAGTGCATTGCTATAAATGGAAATAAAATGATCAAAATTACCTTAATTTTCATTCCATTATCGCGGTATTTGATTTCCACAACCCATCCATCAGGTAGCCATGATGCATCTTTTTGAGATGATTTAGGCATAGGGAGCAATCCGTCTCCAGTTATAGACCGAGCTTTTTTCTGAAAACATTTTTTTAGTAAATTTAATAAAAAAGAAAGGTAATTCTAGACAAAAGCCATGATCAATTTAGGGTAATACTTTACTCTTGGATGTAAAAAGATGCAAGTATGTTGGTAATAGGGGTAAAGAAATGTAAATACATTGCTACTACGGGTAAAGAGTAATGTATATTGCCAATACTGGTGAAAATAATAATGGGTGTTGTTATTTACTGCAATATACCTATTAATTTAAGATAAATAATGATTAAATTAACGTGTAATTTACCTTTTCTGTACCAGTTCCTTCTGTTATTGACTCTGTAACACCACCATTTTGTATAGCTTTGGGAGTTTCAGGTTCTTTGGATGGTTCAGGTGGTGAAGCCAATTCTTCTTCATTCAGATTACGAATTTGCTGCAAAGAAAACATAATTTATTATATGTTAATAAAAAGTGAAAATTTGACATTAATTGAACATAACTTACATTATTTTCTTGACTTGTATCCCTTCTAAGTGGTCTCATGGCACATTTCTTAATATCTCCAGAATCCAAATAACGCAAAGCATCCAATTTTGAGAAAAATACATACCCGCTTAAAGGGTCTAGGTAGTACTGCATTGCTACCTGCTTGGATCGATTGTTGTGATGAGGCTGAAATCGACAGAAAATACCAGTGATTTTGCTTGAACATGCTTAGATATTGAAATTTTAACTGCTAAATTGAAGGTTTTAAAACAAATGGTGAGAGAGAGAGAGAGAGAGACGACCATCGAACACCCTTAACACCACCACCATACACCCTTCCAACCTCGAATGTTGCTTGTCGGGAGTGGTCCGAAATCGGGTAGATCGAAGGGTTCTTCATCGGAGGTTGGCGGCCGGGAAGCGATGGCGACTGCTGTTGACTGGATCGGGAAGCATTGTTCGGAAGACGGGAAGACGGTAGATCGAATGGTGCTTGTCGGGAGTGGTCCGAAAACGGGTAGATCGAAGGGTTCTTCATCGGAGGTTGGCGGCCGGGAAGCGATGGCGACTGATGTTGACTGAATCGGATTGTGGCGGGGTGGTGAAGGCTAGATCGGAGTGGTGATTGCTAGATCGGAGTGTGGATGGATAGATCGGAGAGGTGATGGGTAGATCGAAATAGATGGTGTAACTGGTTGTTGCGGCTGGAGCTGATGTGGGCGGCCGGAAAAGACGGAGGTGATGGCTAGATCGAAATGGTCACTGGATCCGAAAACGGTGAGAAGGTATGTTGGTGGTGGCGCCGGCCGGTAGAGGGGGTAAGTGGTAGTTGTGGCTGGAGCAGATGGGGGCGGCGGGAGAAGACGTCGGCTGACGGAGAAGACGGCGGCGGCGGGAGCTCCTTGTAACTTTGTTAGAGGTAGGCGGAACCAAATGTTGGGAGGATTTGGGTTTCTCGATAACTTGTTTAGAGCATTTGGGTAGTGAGAGAGTGTTTTTTTTGTTTTGGGCTACACAGTATTTTTTGTTTTGGGCAAAAGACACGCGTGGAATTGTAAAATATTACTGAATTTATTGTTTTCTTTTTTAGCAATGCATAATATAATTGTAAGGTAGGTATAAAAATTTGTGAAGTGTGTATTAAATTGTGTACTGTCTTAAAAATTAAGACAAACATGCATTAGGGGTTGTAATTTATATATGGTTTATAGTATGGTATAGATATATATATATATATATATATATATATATATATATATATATATATATATATATATATATATATATATATATATATATATATATATTAGTAAATGAGTTTTAAATGAGTGGTTCAGATTGAGTTTCAAGGTTACACAATAATTGTATGGATATATTTGATCCTAGCCCTATATATATATATATATATATATATATATATATATATATATATATATATATATATATATATATATATATATATATATATATATATATATATATTAGTAAATGTGTTACTTTGGTTTCGATTTATTTCGTCTAGGCTAAATGGGGGAAACACTCAAATGGGATGAACGGTCAAGGAGATTCAAGGTTGCGTTCAGGCACATAAAACCTGCTACATTGGTTTATTTAAAAAATAAGGCAATATGATAATGGTGATAACATGATTGTTGTAATTAATTTTACAAATCAAATATTTATAGAAATAATAAACCAATGCACAAAAAATATGTTAACCGGTCTGTCTATACTCTAAACAAAGCCTTCTTTTTGTCAACTGAAACCATTTGAGTTCACTTTATATATAGTAAATAAAACATAGGGTAAATGTCACTTCAATTTTCATTTACCAAAAAAAAAAAAAAAAAAAAAAAAAAAAAACTTATCTCAATCATGATGCCATCCAGCCAAAAGTTGAGCATTCGTCTCGCTTGAAACCAAAAATATTGATATAAAAATAAAATAATAGATGTATGAATTAGAGGTTCTAAAAACATGTTAAATGTTTCTCATATATTTTCATCACCGAGGTGGTCCAATAGGCCATATTATTTCCAAGTATGATGTGTTTGTAGTTACAGAAAGATATACTGCTACCATCTTCGCAAATTTAAAGGCGCCAAATCAATTGAATGTTAAACACTTGAATTTTGATTCTGTTGGGCTTTAATATCAAAATTTTCTTTTGGTATGTAGTTTATGAAGTTAATGAATGAAGGACAAAGACAATAAGTGAGTTTCATAGTTGTCACGTGAACATAGTTATTATAGTAGCACATATGTATGTACTCTCACATGTCTTTGGAGGGGAAAACAGATAGACACTCAGAGAACAAGCTAAGCTTTAAACACACATACAAGCACACAGATAGAATATATATATATATATATATATATATATATATATATATATATATATATATATATATATATATATATATATATATATATATATATATATATATATATATATATATATATATATACAAAAAAAAGACTTAATTTTTTTGGCTTTTTTTTTCATATTATATGCATATATGTATAGACATTTGAATATACATATTCATATAAATATAAATATAAAAAATATTAATTTTTTAGATTTTTTTTCAAAAGTCTTTATCGCATATGATATAAAAATTTGGCTATAACTTTTTTTGAAAAATATTATGTAGAAAATAAGTTCCTACGTTATCTTATTTATTTAGGTTCTTTCTCGATGTCGACTATATATATATATATATATATATATATATATATATATATATATATATATATATATATATATATATATATATATATATATATATATATATATATATATATATATATATATATATATATATATATATATATATATTAGATTCATTGAAAAACTTATTTACTTCATTTAATCCCTTATTGTCATTTAAATATTTAACTCCATGTTAATCATTTCAATAGAATACATCTTATTAAGCTATTATAATTCTTTTTGTTGTAAAATTCTTCATATGCTAGAAATATTTTCTATTTATAATCTCATTAGTTTAAATTCAAGGTAGAATGTTCTTTTGTCATAAAAAAGGGAATTATAGTTCTAATTATGCGTGGAAGAATGAAGCTATTGTGTCAATGGCGAACAAAAAGTTAGAACCGACCAAAGTAAAAGGATGTGTGTTTCAATTGACTAAGGAACAAGCAAAGAAATCTAATGATGTCATGAATTTAAAAAGAAAATAGTAAATTACAATTTTGATCCCTGTGGTTTGGCCCATTTTTTGCATTGGTCCCTAAACTCGATAAGGGACCAAAACTGTAATTTCTTTGCTTGTTCCTTAGTCAATTGAAACACACATCATTAAGGGTTTTGTATTCATGACATCATTACATTTGCTTGTTCCTTAGTTAATTGAAACACACATCATTAAGGGTTTTGTATCTTCATTTTGGTCTCTTGTAAGTGATTTGTATCCCCCGTTTGATTGATGATTAATAATACAAGCAATTTGTTTCTCCACGTAGATGTACACAATCACCCAAATTGTCGAACCACGTTAAATGCTCATGTCTCATAGATTATTTGCTTGGCATTTACATTTGTTTTATCTTGTTATGTATTTATCTCATTATTAGACATTATATCGTGTTTCTGCATCCGACTATGTTATGCGTTTGGTTGTTGGATTTTACACTTATTTTGGGTGTGCTTTACATCAGTTGAGATATGTTTGGATTGCTAAGGAAATTTTTTGGATCCCTCATAGGATCCCCAACACTCGATATGTGCACTTGGAGGCTTGATAGGACTAGAGTATACAACATAAGGACAACCTAGGATGTACATCGATGATCATTACCTTCAAAGAGATGGTGGGAAAGTGGATTGGAATACCTAGCTTCCGGTTAAGGTTAATGTGCATGTGTGGAGACTTGCTCGAAATGGTTTGTCAATACTCTATAACCTTGACAGCTGAAGAAACTAGACCTATAGCCTGTTATGCCATATTATGCCCTCTCTGTTGTGATCAAGATGTCGACTTGGTGAACCATTTATTTAGTGAGTGCACTATCTCCAAACAAATATGTTATAAGATTGCTTCTTTGTGGAATCTAAATAAAGAGGATCATAACTTCAATAATCTGAAAGTCCATTTCACCAAGAGCGGAAAAGGCACTAAGGCATTCAATGTTGTTATTGAAGGCACTCAATGGATGTTGTGGAGACCGTAGGTTGTTTTAAGGAAGAAACCTAAAAAAGAGACTTATTTATTTATTTATTGAAGCGTTATCTTTTAATTGGTTGTGTAGTAGGAACTGTAAATTTCATTTGTCTTGGAATGATTGGCTTAAAAGCCTTGTTCGGGTAGTCCTTTCTCTATAAGGTCATCTTCAATGCATTGAATTGTTTTTTGATTTAATAAAAATTAAAGTACACAATATCATTCCATTAAACTTTTTTTGATTTAATAAAAATTGAAGTGCACAACATATCTCTCCTGTTGAAATTTAATCTTATTTCCATTGAACTTTCATTAGAGACGGCCTAATGATCTCCTATGCTCTAGCATTTTGCTAGCAGCTGACGAACGAAACTGTCACTATAAAAAAAATCAGTTTATTTATTCTATTAATTTTTGGAAAGAGGAGAACTGAAGAAGTATTTAATTTAGGTGATTTGAAATCAAATATAGTGGAAACGAAGAGGCAAAAGGGTGTTTTTATTTTCAATTTTCCCAATATATGCTAATGTCTTTTCTCCAAACCTCATAAATGCAAATTCAAAGCTTCCAGCGTGCTTTTGCATCGGTTTTCTTGGCTTTGCTTTTGGGTGAATTATGCCCAACCTTCCTTTCTGTTGTTGGGTTGTTGGGTTATTCAATGCCCCCCCACCCCCCCTTCTTTACCCACACACACCCCATCCCATCCCACTGCTCTCTCATGTATATATACATATGCAGGTGATACATATTTTGTTCATAAATAGATTAGATTCCCATGGGCCTTGGTGCTAAACATGCCGTTTGATCTTTTCTTGTTTCTCGTTTAGCGAGTTCTCTGTCAAAACACTTACCTTTATAACCATGGTATTGATCTAAGACTAAGACTGCTTCTTTGTATGTAAAAACCTAATCTTTTTTTCAAAAAGGCTGTGATCTTGGATGGCTTGTGTCTATAGGTATAACAATAATACGAGATGTTGGTGCGGTTCAATCGGAAAGCAATGCTCTTTTTCAGGGTCTAAGTGCCTCGTTTTTTGATTGAGCCGTGCCAATATCACGTATGACTACTTCAACTACCGTATGTCACACATCTCTCACCAATCTTCATCAACCAATCTCTAGGTACATGTCATAATTATTTGTTTATTATGCTCTTTTCCCTTCTCTAACTTAGAATATTGAATTCCTATACTATTTTATCAATTTTCCGGATCAAATTATTGTGTCAGTCATATGATATACAGGTTTGGAGCCTTTATTAATTTCTTGCAACGATATTTCTGTAAAATTATCGGTCATTTCTCTAACTTCTCTCTGATCATGACATGGGTTGATTTTGTTACTCTCAAAATGATGGATTTTAATGAGAAAGGAAAAATATATTTGATAGGTTTTCATATTTTGTAGATGATTTTAAAGAAAGAATAACTTTTGGGGAAGTGGTATTTACATATTAGTGAACATAAAAGCCCTCTCCATTTCGTTGTCATTGTAATAGTTTTCTTATCTTTAGAGCTTATATCTACCAAATCTAGGAATATATTATTATATATAACGTATACTTGTTAAAACTAATTATAACATTTTCGTTTGTTTATTACTTTCAGGAAAACGGAAAACTATTGCCTAAAGACAATTGCGTCACTATAATAAGAATATCAAAAGAATGAGGATTCTAATTACGTTTCACAACAAAGGTAAACATAACAACTATTTTTATTAAACAACTTGACTGCAGTTAAAATTTCAGATATGTATATACAATAACATTTTTTCAGATACGTATATATTACTATAAGATATTAAAGAGAAGCTTCAGTTATTGCAGAGACATATTTGGATATGCAATAACTTTCACAATGTCGAGTTTTTTAGTAACATATTTAAACTTTTGCTGTTTAACATATATAGAAAAATATATAAAACTTTTATCGAAGGGTATACAAAATTTGGTCAGGTATTGTTGGTCATGTACTGTTGATATTGTTGACATCTAAACTTGGCTGTTTAACCCAGCAAGTATAAATTCATTGATCAGGTATTGTTGATGTTGTAAATTTTAATTATTATACATATGCAATAAAAATTAGCAACTTTAAATATATGAAAGCCAACAACTACACAAAATTTGGTGTAGAAAGCATAATTTATAAAAAATTATTACAGAATTTATGTTGCTCCAATGTATATTTGTATATTAATTGATTAATTATATTTACGCTATCTTTTAGCGTTATGATATTATATTTAGTTCTCACTTATATATATATATATATATATATATATATATATATATATATATATATATATATATATATATATATATATATATATATATATATATATATATATATATATATATATATATATATATATATATATATAAAATATGTTAGGTTCACTAGAGAATCAAAATTAAACAATAGACCAAAGAGGATGTTAATAAATTTTTAAAAATACAAAACATAATAAGAAAATCTGAAAATAGAATATGAAAAACTCAAAAGTAGATTTGATGCTTTGACTCTATCAATCCCAATTAACTAATTTATCTTCAATATTTGAAAAATCCTTTTTTGGATTCCAACTTTCCAAGTATGTGGTTTTTGTTTTAGCTGTATGATTTAACTTGTGAATATTATTGCTCTAAATTTAGTGTTTTATAGCTTTTAAAACATTTGGAAAAGGACTCGACTATCATTTTTTCACAATGCATATCTAAAGTGTTGTTTGATTAAAGGGAACATCAATGTCACTTCTAGTTTACAAATACCATGTTTAACTTGATTATGATATTTATGTGTTCGTACAAGGCAAACATTCTCTTTGCTACATTTCATCGATCAGGTTCATTACATAATTTCGTGAACTCCCACTTAAGTTCCTAAGCACGGCCCGAGACTACAATAAAAGTGAATCCCAAACAATAGTATAGAGTTGATTTAGTAAATGAACTACAATGGTATAACACACAAATAAGTAAATGAAAGTACGATGTTATCATAAACCAAAAGAATGAAAGTGAGATGCTATAATAAAGAAACGAGTTGTATAGTACCATAATAGATGGAAATGGAAGTAAGATGATATAAAACAAATAAATGGAAGTACGTTGATATACATTGCATTGGATTTTTTATGCGTCATTTGTACTCCCCTCATTCTTTATCCAAATCAAAAAAAAAAAAAAAAAAAAAAAAAAAAAACAATTTCTAGTAAGTCATTGTATTTTCGATTATTTTATTATAATGATATTGTACTTCAAAAAATATTCTCAATAATAAAAGTTGCATTATATTTGGATAATATTGCTAGAATTGGGTGGAAATTTTCAAAGTAAAATGATGCGGCAGGACGAAATGAATGTTTAATAAAAAAGAAAACCTCTAGTCATTCGAACATAACTGCGTATTAAACAATATAACCTCTAGTCATTTTACTAAAAGATTTAAAAAAGAAAAATATATAACTTAGCATATAATTATATCAACATTCAATATAATCTTGATTGATAAGAAAATAAAACCGATAAATTTCATTAATACATTATGGGCACTATAATCTTGAAATTACATTGTCCGCATTTTGGGTTTGTGATAACAATAAAAGTAATTTTTAATAAGAAGAATCGTATTGGACGACATGATCATCAAATCAAAATTAGTGCTCTTAAAAAAATATGTCCAATCGGGTCAAACTAATTCGCCAAAAACTATTATTATACACAATTACTTGCCTTTAGTTGTTGATACAAACGTGGCTGTAAGAATAAATAGAAGAATGCTGAGAAAATGATGATATGCACATATTACATATCAATATGCAAAAACACTTTTTTTTATAGACCATAGATGCAAACAACAAAAGTACATTTACAGAAATATCTAAAATTACCACATCAAATAATGTTTTCTTCATTTATCTTCCCTGTTATCTCAAGTACTCAACATTATTTACATCTATATTGGCTGCTATCTTAACTTACCAGATAAAATACCTGATTTTCTTCATCAAAAAGGTAGAAACAGATAATTCATTCCACTAATACAAGTCACACACCATGTTAAATGTTAATCAAAGCACGGAGACTGAGAAAGATAAAACCTTGTTAGCTTCTTCAAGATGACTTCGTGACTGATTCAATGATTTGGATTTGAGGAGAAATAGCATTCGTGAAGACTGAAGTCGTTTGGTGCATGCATCTAATGTCACACCACAATACTGTAAACTTCAAGAACTTGGTCCCTTATTTTTCATTGCCTGATGTGGTGACGGCAACAAGTAAACGCTTTATATTAGTTTAATGATTAAATCCTTTTTTAGGAACTCTAATTTCCGAAGACTAACATCGGAAATGGAATAACATCATTGTGCCGATTTTCCAATTGCTTACAAACATAAGATTTCAATAAAAAAGGATGAGCAAATCAAAATAATAAACAGATATATGAAAAGGTGGCGCTTTTGAAAGAGAAACGGAAGAATAGGTCTGATGTTATAGAGAAACACGTCGGGTTTTGGGGGAAAATCTGGAAATCCAATTGACACGCCTAGGTCGTTATGCGGTCAAAAATAGTACAATAACCTCACCGACTAACTAGTATAGCAGTAGCAAGGGTCGATCCGCAGGAGTTTGGTGGTCAAGATAGAACGACAGAATACCAACTGTAATGTCACGCTACAGTCAGCGGTGTTGTTTCTACTTTCCCGAAAAACCAATGAAAACACAATACCAAAACCAATTCCAAAAACCAAATCAAACATTCACTAAACTAAACTAAACCAAACTATAAACTAAAGTTACTTACTAAAATAAGAAGGTAAGTCCAGCAAATCAAAAATAACAAACAATCCAAACACATTCAAACAACCATCCAAGCATAACAATACCGAAAAAGTGCAATAAAGCATGAACCAAATGATTACTTGAATTAAAACTCAAATCCAGAGAACATAGGGTACTGAAATCCGAAAATAATCCAACTAAACTAATGCTACTGATCTAAACAATCCAGAAACAATAGAATTGAAGCTAAGCTAAACTAAAGATTATTAAACTAAAATTGAAAACGTAAAAGAATACCAATTGTGGTGCTGAAATCCGAATCTCTGAGTTGACAAAAGCCTAAGGTCCACCTTATGGGTCGTTCTTCGCCTCCAAAATTCAACCTAATTACCTCTATTTTATAGTTGAGAAATCTGACAATCCGCGGCGCGCAGGTCTTGGATCCGTGTTGCGTCTTATCGCTTATCCCCGTTTTTTCGCAGTTTGAATTTCAACACACCGCCTCATCTTTGACTATGCGCGACGCGCGTGTCTTCATTCCGCGGCGCGTGTACGACTTCGACTGAAATGGTGCTTATCCCAAACTTCTTTCATTTTGTCCACGTTTAACCCCTGTTTTCATCTTTTTCTTGCACACAAGTCCTAGCAGAAAAAGTTGGTAATACCATAGCATATATGATATAAATTCACCAAGAATAGGGCCTAACAACGACTAAAATAGTTGATATTGATAGGCGTTGTCAAACACCCCACACTTGTGCCTTGCTTGTCCCCAAGCAAGAGAGTTTTTAACAGATTCTTACTAAGACTCAAACATTTTTTAATGTGTTCAATTTCAAAGCTTATTGTTCCCAGAATTAGATTGAAAATTGATTTTGATAAAATTGATCAGAATATCCTTTGGAATTCACGACTTTCTAGAGAACCCTTGATTACAAATTTTCTGTTCACAAAAAGTGCACGTACTCATTCAGATTCTAAAGGTCATTAAAGAATTGTCCATGACTTTTGATGTTGTCCGTGTAACGAGCTTTCAGAAATACTATCCCAGACCAGACGATCTTAGGTAGTAAGGTGCATAAGTGCCCTTTCAGGGCCACCCGTTTCAGACTTACCGGCTCGAACAACAAAGGCCACTGGTTGACAATCCCCTCCTAAATTTTAATCCTAAAATATCCCCGATCTAAAATTTTCTAATTCCTAAAACTCAACTTATTTGACTCAACATATAGCATGATAACAACTAAATGGTATTTCTTATAAAATACCAATGTTATAACATTCAAAAACTATTCGTTTCAAAATTACAATCTATTAAAAATTTTGAAAAATTGCTAAAAACTTTGAAAATTGACTCATTTCCCGCAAAAATTCAAAAATAAACTCTTTCGACCGTCTACATCCTACACTTAAAACCGTACAACGTCCCCGTTGTACATAAAAATTATTTCAGAACTAGGGAGAGAGAGTTACCCCTTTAGAAGGTAGATTGCTTGTTGGAACTCGATTGTCACAGGATACAAACACGAACATCTCACGATTCAGATTTCCAGGAGTTGTGGCGCAACAGTAAACACGCCGGTGAAATGGCAAGTGTAGGGGTACAATGACCCCACACTTGCTTGAAACAACTCCTCAGTAGATCCCCATTGGTACTTTCATGCAACACTCACAAAACAAATTAAAACGCAAAAAGAACAAAACATATAAACGATAAAAGATAAAAACAAAAGATAGTAATAAGTCATGTACAATGTTTCAAAAAGATCAAAAGAAAAATACATCAATCATCATGTTGGGTCCTAGATGGACCAGCCTCGTCATCATGGTCTCTCAGAGGGTAGGGTGGTATGTCCTTTATTTGTAGATGGAGCATGATCATCATCTGCGTCTCTGCCATCCAGCGGTGATGAGCCTCCATGCGCATCACCATCCTATCTAAATCCCTCAGGGCAGCCTGCACGTCTACAGGCCGCGGTGGTGACTGAATTGGTGGTGGTGGCTGAACAGGCATCCACTCTCCGGCGCTGGGTGGGCCGGCGCAAAAGCTGCTCCTCCTCATCTGACTCCTCCTGGGCCTGGGGTCCAGCTGCCTCAATCATAGGCACCCGCTCAATCATGCCCTGTCGCGGCTGGTGAATAATCCTCCTGTTCTCCATGTAACGTATCGAGGCCTGCGAGGGCTCGGTCGGTGTCATGCTAACAATAACCTCAGACGTCAAAATACCATAAGATCGGGCCAGGCGGGTGATGAAGTGTCCGTCGGCCATAGGACTGCTGCCAGTCACGCCCGCCGCCCGAGTCGTCAGTGAAACCGCAAGAGCATACGGTAGGTTGAGGAACCTGCTGGGATCGGAGATGACCCACATGTAGAACATGTCCTCTCCGGACACCTTCTCGCATCCCCTCCTCTGCATGATGGAGGTGGACACGATCCGGTGCATGAGTCGGTGAAGTGGATCGCGTAGCTGGCTCTCCTTGGCCGAACCGGCCTCAAAAAACACGTTGGACATGGCTGCCCAAATGACTGCATTAGCCTCCCTATAAGGCTGATCTCTGAAGCAGACTGTGAAGAAGGGTGTAAAGTGAATGCCCCTCATCTCCGCCTCGGTGTAGATCCCGGCGCGTCTGCCAAGGTCCCGTAGACTGCACTCCCGACTCTCCCCTCCCAGCCTGAATCGGATCAGCCGGGATCGCGCCTCCTATGAAGCTGGGGTGTAACGGCAAGTAGAAAGGAACTCAAGCACGAGCTCCTTGTACACCACGTCATCCGTCGTGTCTATGAGCCTGTCCCAGACCTGGCAAGTAAAAGTATGTGTCCCATCGGTCCAGGTATGGTGAATGAAGGGCAGCAGCTCGACCTAGAGTCCTGCCTAAGTCAATATCACCCGATCCAAATGAATAGCAGCGAGGACCGGCCGGGAACGGAGCTCCCCAATTCGATGAGGATAGCGTGGAGTCTCCTCCAGCATATCAGGGAACTGAAGGAATGGGTGTCCTGGTCTGAAGTCCATCTGTACAAAAGAAATCACAACACAAAAAGTTTTGCAAAATCAGTCCTCACACGTCGCACTGATACGCGCGGCGCAGCTCAAGAACACCCCGTGTCGCGCCGTAGGTCTGGTATTAAAAATTTCCCAAGAATCTCAAAAATCACATGTTTAACTGAATCTCAAGCAATCACAAGGCACCCTAACTAACGACTAGCCCCTCTAGGGTGAAGATTTTGCAAATGCAACACCCTACGAGTCGGCATTGCCGATTTTCTAAGTTTTCTACTTTTCGACTAGTTTGATCAATTCCGCACGCCAAATGAATGTAATAACTTGCACAAATGAGTTCAAATGACATACCTCGATAGTAGAAACTAGTGTTGCGAGAAAAATACACGAAATTTTCTTGGTTGATTGTTGCTTTGTTGCGCGACGTGTGTTTGTGTGTGTGTGTGTGTGCGATGGTGTTACGTACCTTAAATGGCGGTTCCGACCGATCGTAATCCGCGGCGCGCGTAACTCTACTAGAAAAAAGCCATTTAATGACACGCATTGCGTGTCATTAAAGGGTACAGATGACACACAAATGTGTGTCATTGAAGCCCCAGTCATAAATGAAAGATGACACACATTTGTGTGTCATAAATTTACGACACACATCTACGACATACAATTACGACTAAATATTTACGACTGACATTTTGTGTGTCGTAAATTTTGACTTTTTACTACATGACAGTTTATTCATTTTGTATGTCATGATTTTAAATTTCTATAAAAATATACATATTTTTTATATTTAATAATATTAAAATCAAAGCACACATTAAATTTAATATCTCAAAATACAAAATAAAATATCATTAATACAAATACAATCCATTGTACATCACTATTCGTATGTCAAATTATACAAGCATATAAAAAATAGTATAATGAAAAATTACATTTTTCACAAGTAAGAATTCCTTCCCTAGTCAACCAACGGATATTTTCTGCACATTGCTTTTCATCATTTAATAAATTTTTCTCGAGCTCTTCATCTACACGAGTAAGAATTTATCGACTCAAATATTCACCTGTTTAAATAATAAACACCATAAGATAGTTAAATTAGAAGATAATACGAGTTGACTTGAAATTCTATTGGCTATCATACCTTCTCCTTGACATTGTTAATTGAAAAATCACTAGGTATAAACACATTTGAACTTGGTAATTAATGCAGGTGCTCATCAAGAGCTCTTTCCATACATTCCTGTAATTTATTTATTCATTAAATATTTATATTAAGCACATTTAAAGAAAAGTCAAAGTAATACCTCAATGATGGAACCAATTTTTTGTTCAACAGAATATGCAGTTCCATACCATGGCTCGGTAAGGCCATTATGTCCATAAAATTTTGTTGACTCCCAAAAGATTCTAAAGACAAAAGGGCATAATTGGGAAATCATGTCAATTTAGCCAATATTAACCAATTAATTGGTAAATAATAATGTAAATGACATTGTTTGATGTGAGCTCATTTAGTACAGATTGAATAACTTCAGGGGCAATAGTGGAAGGTAAAGATGACCCAACTAACCAATCTTTCAAAGGGTATAACTTCCATGTCTTTCAAAATCATCATTCCATTAAAGTAAACACATAATATTTGCACATAAAAGATATTTGATATGAAGATGCAAAATACCTGCATATTTGATGAAATTTAACCACATAATCAATTGGAGGGATCTTGTCCTGATAATGGAAAGTCATCTAACAGATTAAAGAAAGCTATATGGATTATATCAAAACAACATCATTAGAAAAATAAAAAATCATCAAAATAATATGATAACATTGTCATTTTAGGCACCTTATCAACGATCCACTTGCAAACACCAGATTGTTGCAAGAGTGAAATGTATTTGAGAAGGAACCTAGTTATATGTTCAACATTAGTACTTTCATCGAACACTTGGAAGGCAAAAGAAGAACGGAAATTGACATAGTGTTCATAGTAGTATAAGTTTCAACTAAACTTGGAACATAAGGCAAGTTACTTACATCTAGCAATTGTGTAAGTTTCATTGGACAGTTTCGCTGCCTCGGTCGCCACCGTCACTTGCAAACTTCCGTAGTGGTATTCCCTTTTTTTCTCTTGGTCTCGCGTGTCCCCTCCTCTCAAACCTCGTTTCTCTAGGCTTCTCAATCAGACATGCACACATGGACGGGGTTTAATCCGACATTGGATTCTCGATGCAATAGATGTCGGCTCTGGTGTCTCTCTTCCCCTCGTTTCTCTAGGCTTCTCAATCAGACATGCACAGTTTTGATTCCTCCCTTCTATTTGTCGATCTGGCAGCTACATTGATTGCTCCAGAAGATGGATTCATCGTCCTAGGGTTTGAATTTCCGAGTTTTACTTCTGATTCAAACAAAATCGCATCTTCGTGGAAGGATTAATCAAACAAAATCGCATCATCCGCCAGCAGCAGCAGCAATACCGGTTCCGCTGCTTCTTCCGTCGTGGCGGTGCCTGTTCCGGGTGCGGCGATGAGGGGTGTCGGTAGCCTAGATGAAAGCATCCATGAAGAGAGAATAGAGAAGAGGTTGAAGCGAGGAGCCCAAGATCTTGCTGTGAACGATGGGAAAAAGTTGAGGTGTGGATTTAGAGAGGCTAAGGATATAACGAAAGGAAAGAAAAGATGACACTCTGTTTTATAAAATGACATTTTAAGTGTATTTCGTGTTTTTTGTTATGACATTAAAAGATGACATACATTTTTGAATGTCATAAATATTTTAAAATATGACATAAGTTTACGACACACAATTATGTGTGTCGTAAATCCTTCAGATTTTAAAGAATATGACACTTTTTTATGACACATAATTTTGTGTGTCATCTAATTAGTGTGTGTCATAGTTCGTGTGTCATTAAAGGTCTTTTTTGTAGTAGTGTAAAGGTGATGCGCGTCGCGCGTGTCCCAAATCAACCCTTGCGCATCGGGTTTGGCTTGCGATCATGCGGCGCGGCTCAAGTCTCCCCGCGTCGAGCCTCTCAATTTCTCCAAAGTCCTTCGTTTGACCCCCACACTTTCCTCGTACCACGAATCCCTGCAATGATGATGACCATACTTTCCTAATTACTTCTAAAAATAAAATACCTAGCCTATTATGGATGGGTTGTCTCCCAACAAGCGCTAAGTTTAACGTCTTCAGCCAGACATCTCTTTCTGCAGCTATGGTGGATCGTACACCATTTGATTTCGCTGATTTTCAATTGCCACCTTTCGCTCGTTGACCCAATGCTCCTCCAACTTTCCTGGGTCGAATGGCTCGCCGGTTCGTCTGTTGCTGCCCGGTCGCCGTCTTCTGATTAATTCTCGTAAATGCATGGAAGTAGCTTTAAACCTCCAAGCTCAATCCTTCCTTTGGTATCTCTTCAAGATCATAGGCTTGATGTGGAGCGCGCCCGGTGCTGCTCCCAGTAGTTGTTTTGTGAATTGCTTTCTGCTCGTATCTTGAATATTATCTGCAGCTTGCGGTTTTGGTCTACAGCACCAATAAAAATTTTCCAATCGCATGAGATTGGAAGGCATAATATTGATATGCTTCCGTATATCCTCATCGATGGTATTGATTACATCTAATTTTCCATTTATGAATGGATCATGAGTGGTGCTAAAACTGTGTTTATTATTTCGAAGACCACATCGTTGTCATCATCTTCTTGGTCATCGTCCAACAGGTGGATCGGTACCAAGAGTGAGCGACTGATTTTATCTGGTGATGGTATAAAGTTACCCATCACCAAATCTTTATTTTCAAAATGTTCAGAATTTTCAAAAATTGCAGGGTCAAGGGTGGTATTGTCATCTACTTTCCTGAAAAACCAATGAAAACACAATACCAAAACCAATTCCAAAAACCAAATCAAACATTCACTAAACTAAACTAAACCAAACTATAAACTAAAGTTACTTACTGAAATCAGAAGGTAAGTCCAGAAAATCAGAAGTAACAAACAATCCAAACACAGTCAAACAAGCATCCAAGCATAACAATACCGAAAAAGTGCAATAAAGCATGAACCAAATGATTACTTGAATTAAAACTCAAATCCAGAGAACATAGGGTACTGAAATCCGAAAATACTCCAACTAAACTAATGCTACTGATCTAAACAATCCATAAACAATAGAATTGAAGCTAAGCTAAACTAAATATTATTAAACTAAAATTGAAAACGTAAAAGAATACCAATTGTGGTGCTGAAATCCGAATCTCTGAGTTGAAGAAGCCTAAGGTCCACCTTATGGGTCGTTCTTCACCTCCAAAATTCAACCTAATTACCTCTATTTATAGTTGAGAAATCTGACAATCCGCGGCGCGCAGGTCTTGGATCCGTGTCGCGTCTTATCGCTTATCCCCGTTTTTTCACAGTTTGAATTTCAACACACCGCCTCATCTTTGACTATGCGCGACGCGCGTGTCTTCATTCCGCGGCGCGCGTACGAATTCGACTGAAATGGTGCTTATCCCAAACTTCTTTCATTTTGTCCACGTTTAACCCCTGTTTTCATATTTTTCTTGCACACAAGTCCTAGCACAAAAAGTGAGCAATACCATAGCATATACGATATAAATTCACCAAGAATAGGGCCTAACGACTAAAATACTTGATATTGATAGGCGTTGTTACCAATCTTTGTAATACCTTTGATGGCATCGATCATCTGATAAGTTCATCGGATGACCATTAGCTAATGTATACTGGACGTAGAGACAGAAGATGCCAGCTATCATAAGAGAGTTAGAGGAGAGGGCAATTGTCCAGTAGCTGACATTTCTTCAGCCTAAGCATGAAAGCAATAGGTGGCGAGAAGCTTTGTATAAAGAAGGAAATGATGGAAAGCTTCTTATGAAGAAGAATATCAATATGCAAGCCATTATCCAAAAGCTCTTCATATATTTGTTTAATATTTTTATGATTAGCTCTATTGATGAACACAAAACCTCTATCCCAATTTTCTTTTATAAACGGGCATGGTCATATGAGAACCAAAGAGGAGTAAATGGGGCTAGTGCAGTGTTGAAATGTTTAGTCAAACTCTTTAAAATTTAAAAAATGTTTCTTAGTTTTTCTATTTAATAACATAGAATATTGAACTGTAGGATGTAGGGGTAGAAAATGACAAGGCATGTATAGATGGAAACTAAAGGGGTAAAGTGCTAGAAGTTGAAAGTCAAGGGATTGCGGCTCGTGTAAGTGGAAGTTGCAAATGGAAAGACAAGCGGATCTTTACTAAGGTCCATAGGTCGACTCGAAGCTATATATAGCTCGAGCTGAGGTTACGTTCGGTATTATTGAGATATTTTTTAGGGTTTTTCTCAGTTTTTCTCTCAAGCGTTGTTGAGTAGTGTTCTTCCTGAATCTGTTAGACTTTTAAGATTATTCTATGTAGTTTGAGTGATTCGTTATTCCGAGTGTAGTGAAGAAATTTTGTGATATGATGGTTTATGATTAATTATGATGTTTATTCAGTTTTCACATGGTATCAGAGCTTAGGTAGCTCGTCTTCATCGTGTTACCGTGGTGTTCATCCTCATACGGTACCGTTTTTGTTGATAGTTGATCACATCTTTTGTTTTGTTATTTGTGATATCTATGTTTCACTCTTAGATCTGTACTTTACTATTTGTTTCTTCTTTCTTAGTTGCCAGACCTAGACGATTGTGGAGTGACCTGCCTTGATCTACTTAGATTTTGCAAGAACATTTTTTTCTATTACAGATTCATATTTTCTTGTTCTTGTTTATCTATATCAGTGTAGATCTTGGTCGTTTATTAGTGTTTCTGACCGATTTGTTCATATTGATACTTTGCAAGTTATATGATCCTATTTTGGCTGAAATGTGTACTTTGGATACTATTCGTTCTAGCTGAAGGTTCTTTTTTGTTTCGATCTAGCGAAATTATACTAGACTATTGTAAGTCTTCTTTTAGTTTTATTGTATCTTCGGTCTGTTCGGGTTTATATATGGGATGTTGCAGTCGTTGATACTGTGTAAGTATCCTCTCCTACTGTGTCAGTAGCAAGAGATCGGAAAAATGTTGGTGGTGCTTTATTTCATAGCCTATAGGCACAACTATTTTTATTTTTTCACACTAGAAGTAGATTTAGGTTAATATTGTTATGAACACCGATTATTTTCTACTTTATGTGTGTACTTGTCTACTTGTTGACTGTGTTTTCTGATTAACTAAAACTTGACCTACCATAATATTGGTGTGGAATCCTGGTTCTGTTAGTTTGTTTCCTTTATTGAGTGTGACTGTGTGGTTATAATTAGAAAATGCAGAGACAGGTAGTTCACAACCTGAATCTGTTGATTATGATGATCCTCTTTATCTTCAACCATCTGACTATTGTAACTATGATTAGTTTCATGTTGACTGGAGGAGAAAATTATATAGTTTGGAGAAGTTCCATGATTAGGTCGTTAAAAGGAAGAAATAAATTAGGGTTTGTTGAGGGTTCAGTTGTTAAACCTGGTAACCCTCTAAAATGGGAATGTGTCAATACGGTAGTTTGTGATTGGATATTAGGGTCAGTGTCTGAGTCAATTTATGTTGGTCATGCTTCTACTGAAAGTTCTAATCAAGTTTGAACCGAGTTGTCTCAGACATTTCATAAATCTGATAGGTCAATTATCTTTAATATTCATAAAAAAAAAAATTCTCTCACTCGAAGTGGTCTTTCAGTGTCTGGCTATTATAATAAACTTGATGGTCTTTAGAAAGAGATCGATAGTCTTATAAGTCTCCCTGAATGTATTTGTGATGCTACAACACGGTTTAATAATCATTCAAAATTAATAGAACTCATGCATATTTAAATGGTTTAAATGACTCTTTTAATCAAGTTAAAAGTCATATTTTACTCATGGATCCTTTGCCAAATGTAAGATCTGATTTTTCTATTATTTCTCATGAAGAATCACGACAAAAAATGGTTCTTTTTCCAATAATATGAGTAATTCACAACCAGGAACATTCAATAGCAAAGCTAGTGATTTAAAACGAAGTAAATGTAGAAATTTGAATCTACAGTGTAAAAACTACGGGGCTAAAGGGCATACTATTGAA